>JAJJMC010013734.1:20271-162982 GCA_023531435.1 Papaver californicum
CAAGTTCGAGAATCGAACCTTTATTTACCACTTCTAAAATTACATCACCAACTACGTCAGCTCCATCTACATACCTAGGAGTCTAATTCAAACACGAAATATCTTCACGCCACATTTTCGACCCTCTGCTCTAACGACTGGCAAGAAAAGCCAAAGGCTGGATGTCAAAATACCTAACGCCTACTGGAAGATTAGTACTCATCAAAATATCTTTAATGCCCAGTTATAATCATCTTATGCAAGCGCAGATCCTACCTTCCCATGTGCACAACAAGATAGATCGCATTACCAAAAACTTTTTCTGGGGACATGACTCATCCGAGAGGAAATTGCACCCTATAAGTTGGGATAAAATAACTAAACCAATATCAGCGGGTGGTCTCGGTATCAGGAAAAACAGTTAGCATAACAAAGCCTTATTCATGAAAAGGATCTGGAACCTGCATGATCAACCTCACTCAATTATAACCAAAATGTCTGCTGGAAAATATCTCAAACAACAACCGATTCTCCAATCCAACCATCTCATTCCTTACTCTTCTATCCTTCAATGGAGACAATTAGCACTTTCATACCTCACTCTAACCTTCAATCGCATCGAAAATGGGATATCCACCCATATCCAAGCCAACTGGATACCACACTTCTCAAATCTTGACCCAAACCTCTTACATCATATACAATCAATATAAGATATTATCGATCCTCATACTCATAACTGGTCAAAATATAAGATGCACTACCTTCCCCCTCTTACAGCCCAAAAAGTCATAAACATCCATCTTCCCCAAGATGCCCTACCATATGTAATCATCTGGCCTCATTCGAAAACAGGACAATATAACACCGCACCCGGTTATACTTGTCTGAATCATGAATCCAATCTTCTCACCCAAAATCCCATCCCACCCACCAAATTCCTTTGGACTCTACTGTGTCCTCCGAAAATTCGATTTTTCTTGTGGAAATCCATCAACCACGGATTACCTACCTTCTCAATCATAAATCGCATTGGAATCACCAATACAGACAGATGCCCCCAATGCAATTTGGAACCAGAATCGGTCGATCACCTTCTTATCCATTGTTCTAAGGCGGAGACAGTGTGGAACAAGTTTTGCACTCGAATGTCGAGTAACTTAACCACACATTTCCCCCCTCCACCTACCATTTCTTCTCAATCATTTATCTCACATCTCCTACAGCAGCTAGGTCCGGCAACCACTATTAAATTTTTTTGTTTCCTTTTTTGGTCGTTATAGTTAGCAAGAAATGAATATGTGTATCGACATCAGCAAACCCCCCGGATGTTATAATAATGAGAGCACTCTATCTTCATCAAGAATTTTTATGGGCGAAGGAAAATATTCCTCCAGTTCTCCCTAGTGATTTTCCCATTGCTCATCACAACACTAGCGTTAGGAGAACTACAATAATATCAGTCGGATGGTCCAGTCCTACCTTAGAATAGATCAATGTTACACATATAGAGTAGCAAGAGGCCACCCAAGTCTCGCATGCACGGGATTTATCTGCAGGGACTCAGATTCGAAGACGATATTGGCATTAGCACAACCGCTAGGAATTACCACCGCATTATCGGCAGAAGCCTGGGCCATGCTTTTGGTCACCAGAGTTGTACTTGACAGACTCTGGCAGAAAGTTATCTTTGAGACGGACTCTGAAAATCTCTTTCGACTTTTAACCTCCCCATCGGCCCCACCATGCTATATCTCTGGGATTATTATGGAAATTCAGAAAAATATGCACCAGATACCACACTACAAGATCCAACACAATTACCGAGAAGAAAACCAGGCGGCTGACGATCTGGCTAATCACGCAACAGATGGAAGTCAAAGCGGTAATTTCTCAACAAAGATTTGGGATCTAATTACACCTACTTATATAAACCAAATTATAATAAATGACTCGATGAGTATTACTTACCTTCGTGTAATCTCTCTTTAATACAGTTATTTCTTATGTTTCAAAATAAAAAAAACTTTAAATAACACACAGTCTAATAAACTTCGATGAATAAATAGTCTTGGAACGGGCCATTAACTTTTATTAATTTAGTGAATTATTAAATTATCAATAACTTAATATGTATTAATTGAGAGAAAAACATTGTCAACTTAAACAAAAAAATTAAAGTAAAACTAATAATTTTTAAAGTGTAAACTAAGAACAATCATTTTCCGAATCATACTCAATAAGGCATCGAATAGTTAAATGTTTCGGTTATTATTATTTTATATGTTATTTGGTCTTGCTCCTTACTGAACTGTTAAATTTTATATACCAGGGAACAATCTTTGTCAAAACGGCGCAGGTTATTTTAAAAGGTAATTAGTTTAAGTTATTTTTTTGATTAATCCATCCATAAAAATTTTAAAAATAAAATTAATAAAATAACAGTAAGGAATTGGATGAACATTTTATACGCGATTGAGATAATAAGTATTATAAACTCCAAAAGCAAAAGAGATTGTTGAGTTTATAGAATTTTTGTTTGAAATATACTCAGATAACCTCCTAAAATTTCAATAACAAAAAAAAAAGATCGGTTAGTGAAGTCTTTTTGAGTTAGTTTCTTTTCTTCAGTTTTGTATTCTCTCATTTGATGGAGACAAATGAATGGTACATTTTTTCTCTTTGTGTAAGGTAAGTAATGGTGTGCAATTAGATATTTTACCTATTTATTTTAATGAGAAGGAGTTTATTACCCGTGCGTGGGAACAAAAAAATGATGGACGGTTGGTTTTATGGGGCTTAGATGATTCTGGAAGGGGGAAAAGATCATAGCCACCACTAAGAGAATAAGAATGTATCTCAGTCGTTGCGTGACACACTAAACACTACAATATTGTAAGTATCAAGAGTATAAAACAAAGCTTGGACAACTTACCTTGGGTAAGTGGTAGTCAGGATTTGATTTGGATGAAGACAAAGAGCGGTTGGGATTTGTTCAAGGATGGGATGTGGGTCCGAATTTGTCTAGGGGTTATATAAAGAGTGACCCTGATTTTTTTTTGATGTAGAAGAGATATAAAGGATTAGGATTTGTTTATGGATGATATAGATCAATGGTTGTGGTTCAACGGGAATACATCCAACAGTCTTAATTTACAATCAAATTATTAATGTCCCATTAATTTTCACATAATTGATGTTCCATTAATTTCTTATAATGTCATTAATTATCCAAATAAATATCTCATAATAATTATTTTATTAATTTATTATAATGTTATAATGTTATTAACTATCCATATATATAATAATAAAATTTGTTAATAATTAAATATATCAATGGAAATTGGTAGTAGTTGTGGTAGTGGAGTCGGCTGTAGTAGGGGTGGATGTTATGAGCAGTAGAGAAGGTGATAACGTTAATTAGTAGTTGTCATTACAAAAGAAAATAGCTTTTAGTGGCAAATAATCGTGTCGTGAAAATTTATTTTTTTGCTACAAAAAGAATCAAGAATTTTTTTCACATATCGTAAGTTGTAGAAAGTATTTTATGACAACCTTAAGAATTTTCAATGAATTTTTTTATTAACAACAATAAATATATTGCCACCAAAAATATCTTTTGGCGAGCAAATAAATTTGACATCGTTCAGTGATTTTATGACCTAGAATTTTGTCACTCTAGGTATTTTTGGTGAGGAAATAATTTTATCACTTAAACTAATTTTAGCAACAAAATTTATTCGCCTCAGAATAAAATTTATAATGATAAAACAAACTGGTCACATAAAACAATTTTAACAGCGAAATTTATTCTTCTCAGAAAAAAAAACTTAGCAACAAAATTTGTTCGTCTCAGAAAATTTATAGTAAGGAAATAATTTTGTCACATAAAAATTTAACAACGAATAATTTAGTCTCAGAATAAAAAAATTAATAACAAATAATATTTTTTGTCTCTAAAAGTACTTATAAAGACCAAGTAAAATTGTCTCTATAAATATCATTGCCTCTAAAACAATTTTAACCACCAAGTCATCCGTCTAAAATAAATTATTATAGACGGAACATTACCCTCACAATAATTGTTTCCTGACCCAAATTATTTTCACAACATGCCAAATTGGTCACCAAATTTTCTCTAATGACTAGCCTAGATTATCATCCATCATTCTCAAGAAATTTATTACGCATAAAATAAATATAAATAAATAAATATTTAAATAAATAAACAAAGTGTGGACGACTTACCTTAGATAAAGATGGGTCAGGATTTAATTTTGGAGGAGACAAAGAGCGGTTGGGATTTGTTCAGGGATAGGATGTGAGACTGGATCTCTCTATGGATAAGATAGATGAACGATTGTTGTTTGTTTTGACAAAAGACACAGTCGTCCGAGGGAATAGGTAGTATTTTATATTTGTAAAATCTTTTCGATGTTGTTTCAGGCAGAAGAAGAAAGGGGATGTGCAGAGAACAATCACATTATCGATCTAGGTTCCATTTTGTTCTCTGTATTTCAGTTGTTATATTCAAATGTAACCTTAAACATAGAACTCAGTGAAGATACGTAATCAGATAAGCATTTGATATAAATCTTTATTTCGGTATTTTCTTTGAGAAATTTTATTTTATCATCTCCATATCAGAGGTTCCTAATGATATATGTTGTTTAAGGCATGATCTGAAGTTAGGCACATCCTTTTCCCTCTAGATTTAGGGTTTGTCACTTCATGAAAAAAAATAGTGTTTTATTCACCTCCTATTAGAATCGACTGTTCTTTTTTTCTTTTTCTTCTACCTAGGGTTCTGATTATAACTAGATTTGGGGTAAAACACATATCACATAATATCAAGGGTATGAAACCAATTCACAAAAACACTCTGATCTTCGGGCTTACTGCGTCCTGATCACTGAAAGCAATCGCAGTTATCCTCAATTTGAATACGAAACCAATATAAAACCCTAAGAAAATTACTCCGAGAGTTGAATGTTATACACTGGAATAGTAATACCTCAAGGATGACAGCGGGAAGTAAGTTTTCTTTAGCTAAACAAGTAATAGGAAAATCTATAATGATGTTTAGAGTGTTTTAATAGTTATTCTGTGTTTGTTGTTTATAGAGTTCAATCCCAAGAGGTTCTTTCTCAAGGTATTGATGACTCAACTTGGCCAATATCAAGTGTAAGGGGCCCAGATAATCTTAGAAATATTTGTTTTGCTCTACAAGTTGCTTACTTCAGTTTATCTTAAAACAATATATTATTTTGAACATTTCAGACACATGAGAGAAGTATGTCTCAGAATTCATTACCCCAATGCTACTTTAAGTTCGATATCTCTTTCGGCATTTTCAGTGTGTCTATTGATCTCAAGTGATGCTTACTGGAGAAGTAAAGCTTAAACTTTCTATTTTGTATCCTTTACTATTACTTCCATGTATAACTTGAGAACTCTTGCTGGTTGTAATGTTACTAAATTTATAGTGCATCTTTGCTTTGTAGAGCTATGATGATATTAGTTTATGGTGTTATATATCTAAGTTTTGCACCGCAAGGACTGAAAGACGTCATTCTATCTTACGATGTTCTTCTGATCGGAAATGGATTTACAGCAAACTCTATCTGTAGAGTATGCTTCAAATAGTTTTTGTTCTTGAATGATTCTGGAGGAGGAGGGGTAAGCTATCTCATTTGGTTCTTTAGAATTTTGCTTCTTTTTTTAAATTCTTTTTGGAATGTTGATATTGACATGTTTTCAATTCATATGTAGGTTCGACTACCATATGGAGGAATATTATTCTGTCATATAGTAGTATAGTTGATAGCAGAAATATCAAAAATATATATAAATAAGTATAGGGAAATTTTATTTCATACTTGACAAAGGAGTTGAGGATGAAAAACTAAGTGTTGAATATTGTAATCATTTGCAGATCACTCAGTTATATCTATCGCTACATCAATTGTTTCTGCAACTCAATCTCTTTCACTCAAATTTCGTGAAAATTGTTTCAATATATACTACTTATTTTTTCCCATATGATATTATCTTCCCTCTCGTTACTTAAATTATTTATTTGTAATTTACATTCATATTTGTCTTAATTTTCATTTAAATACACATACCATAGGTTTCGCCGAAGTTATTTTTTAATCATAGAGTATCATCGAAACGGTTGCAGTATAGGGAGATTGGAGTGTTGTTATGGCGTAGTTTCACCATTCAAGAGTTTTCAAACCATTATGCAATAAATTATTTCCAATTATTATTTCTTTATATCATACTGTTACATGTTGTATTTTTAAACCCGTGTTATAAAACCAATTATCGTGTACTCATGCTATTTTATTTCTTAGTAGTTCAATAATAAAATATAATTTCTTTAGTTTTTCTTTTCTTTTATTTTGAGAATTGCATTATCGGAGTCGAACCAGGAATGTCGTTAGTGGACACCGACCGGGTTTTGGTTTGTTGTAACGATTCGGTGTATTATAATTGTCAATAAGTACGAGTTTATACTAACCTATTAAGCATAGTTGATTACATGTCACGGAAGGACTCAAGATATCTTACTTATGTGATTAAAAATGCATGGATAAAATTGTTTTAAAAATTATTGATATATGAGGGTCAATATTTACGTTACGACAAATATCAATTCTCGTGCCATTACGGCACGGGTTAAACCCTAGTAGATCTTATAAATTTAACAATGTTATCCATTTAGTTAACATGCTCAAGTTAATTAATATTATGTTAAAAAGATTATCAATTTACCCCAAATTAATTGATAGAATTTATATTGTATTACAAAAATACATTAAACAGAAACTAATGTGTCAACCAAGGTTAACGTTTGGTCCACACACTAATTTCCTAGCTGGACAAATAATGAACCAAACTCTTTAGTTGGATAAAATTTAGAATACCAAACTACAAATAATCCATTTTATGGCTCTTTTTCATTTCGAAAAAATAATCCCTTCCGATTTTGTTATCAAACTCAACATTCATGACAGAGTAATTTCTTGTTTAGATCTGAGGGCCATTAAGGACTTATGAGAAGGAGGTGAATAATATTGCTTCCTGGTTTAAGCCGCCATTCTTAGGTTAATGAAGAATTATTCTACATTGCAGGGTTCAAAATTTTCGGGTCGGGTCTTATCGGTTGAATATAAGGTGTGGGTACTGATAGACACATTTTTGTGTCTAAATTGTGCTCGATTATTTATTTTGATAGTGTTCGATTTTGTACTTATTATGGTTTTTTTATGTCTTTGTAGGTATTATTGAAAAATAAATATTTGTGGAAAAATATGCTCAAAAAGTTGTTAAATGCACCCAGAAAAATTACTAAAGACACCCGGGGAAAATTGATAAAGGCACCCACCAGTTGGATTGGGGGCACCCTTCATTCAAATTCAAATTCAGGAAAATGGCGGGAAATTTTGGTTACGTGAAGAAAGTTTACTATGTTGATTTGGAACGAGTTTTAAGGGACTTTTGGGGTAATTTTGAGTTACCCAAGTGAAGAAATAATCAAGATAGGATCAACACACGTAATCCAAAGTATTTCAAGCCGTAAAACATGGTTTCCAGGTCGAGTATACGCCGGAAATAAAGTTCTTCTCTGTTTGGGATTGTCATGGGAATTGGAGTTGCATTTGGATGAAGATGGGAGTCCTTATCAATTAAGGATGGTTTATTAGGTTTTCTAAGGCCTATAAATAGTGGAGCAATCGAAGAAAATCGTATCCAGAGACGGGAAGAAAAATTCCAGGAAGTGAGAGAAAATCTGCTGGTGAAGAAGAAGACGAAGAACATAAGGCTCCAGAGAACTGTCATTTTCTCAGTTGCTTATTCTTTCATATTTCTGCAGCGGCCAGAGCCCGTACTTTATTTCTGTTCTCTTCAGCCACACAGAGAACACATTCTGTAACGCTTATATCCGTGTCAAATCTTATGTGTTCTTTTTATTTCTTCATTGTAAACACTTTTTGATCTATGAACAATTATTTTAAGAGTGTTTCCAACATGATGAGCTAATCACCATCATTGGGGCGACGAAGGAAGCTATTTTTCCAATAATGAAGTGGTAATTCTTATTTTATTTATTTTTTGCAATTATTTTACTATTATTTGCTTTGAATTAAAATTGGAAAAAATGGTTTTTATCAATTAGTTGTGTTTTCTTTTGATGATTCAAGCTGAGCTTAGAGCTTTTGCTGTCTTATGCTTTTGATTTACAACTAGTATTTTGAAAACCTAACTTTGGCAATATTTTGGATAAATTGAATATACGAGTTGCAAGATTTTTATCACTTGAAAAATTGGCTAATGGTGGAATCCTTAGTCTCAGTCTTTCCCATTATTTGAAATCAATTTTACTTTAATCTGTTTTATTTTTAGTTATTAAAAATTAGGTTTAAAAATTGAATCTTTACAAGTTTGAGTATCGAACCTTTTACCACTATTTAAAAACTATATCAATTTTTGTAACCACTGTCGGGGAGCGGTGGTGGAATATTGTAATTATTATTTTTGATTTTCTAATCGTAGTTTAGGTTTTTATTTATTTATTATTTTGTATAGTATTTTTTATTTTATTTTAGGATTTCTTTTTCCTTTTTATATGTTTTTTGTTTTAGTATTTCTTTTCAGGTACTTTTCTGAA
The DNA here is from genome assembly GCA_023531435.1 of Papaver californicum. NCBI lineage: Eukaryota > Viridiplantae > Streptophyta > Magnoliopsida > Ranunculales > Papaveraceae > Papaver > Papaver californicum. Next base: position 28,931 of record JAJJMC010013734.1, read on the forward strand.
GATGATGACTCCTTCTCAGGAGACGTCATCTAAGATGACACTGAGGGAATATATGAATCGGTCACGGCATAAGGAAGTTCTTGCTTCACCTATGGTAAGTGAAGAATCACCTCTAATGATATATGAGAAGTACCATAAACACAGACCACCTAGTTTGGAGCAAAGATTGAGAATTATGGAATGCCAGAGATTATTTGCTGATGATGATCAGTCTTGTAGTGACTCTCAGTTCCATACTGAATATATTGATAACCTTGTGGATGATTGTGTAGATGATTTTCCTAATTCCATAGATGAATCTATCTCACAAGATCATTCACCCGACTTAGTGGTTGTTTCTATACCCCTAGACTTCCAAAAGTTACCTAATTTAGGGTTAGAATTGTGTGCTTATCAAGTTTTGTTGGATCACTTTGCATCCAAATACCCAGAGGACTTGCATGTTCCTGACATTGTGTATGAACCGATTGATATTTCCTTAATCCCAATATTATCCCCATATTTGGTTCTTTACGCACTTCCGAGTGTAGTAAAAACTTGGTTTGGGGGTAATCCCTTGTTTTTGATAGTTTTAGTGTCTCCGTGTTGCCATAACATAAGTGTGAAACTGTCATTTGTAAATATTGTATTCTGGATTAATCCCCAAATTTTCAAGTTATTAGTGTATGGGGATTCTTTCTGTACATATCCAGTAGGTATATTTTTGTTTTCTTGTTTTTATTTTCTTTTACGCTTTTTGTTTATTTTTATTTTTAGTGTTCTTTGTTATTACTATCGTTTGATGTGTATTACAGAGAATATTGTTTTTCTTGCATCAATCAGGTGAGACGTTCCAATCCCTATCTTTGATTTACATTTGTTTCTCCTATTTATATTTATTGCATGCCATTCTAGGTTGCACAGTTTGAAACATTAAGGACAATGTTAAATTTAGGTTTGGGGGTAGAGTTTCAGAAAATTGATGCCAATAAGAAACTCCAAAATTTAGAAACGTGTGAACAATTCAGGATGACACTAACCATTCTAGGTAGATGGAAACTTAGCTCTTTTTCTATAGGAATTGGTGTGCCCTGTTAAATGGTTTATTCATAAAAGGACAGAGTTCAGGTGTTAGAAATAACATGATGGTCGTCACCATATCTCGGAGTCTATCTCGACCATATCACCTTCTGTTTTTATTTTTGCAATTTTTGTGTTTCTCTAAGTGATTTGGTAGGGCACCAATATCGAATTGTTATCACCGCCAGGATGAAATAAAGTGCTTGAGATCAAGCCCCATTATTAAATTCTTATTTTATTAAAAAAAAGAGAAAAAAAATCAAAAAATCGAGTATCGACACTTTAATAGCAAAATATGTATGCGTTTTCCCTGTCTTCGTCGCCTAAGCAAGCGTGGAACGCAGGATCCATGGGAACTATCATGTATGATGCTGATAAGGACCATGCGCTTGGATTCAATTTGATCCAATCATGTTGTCAGTACATTTATAATTGTTTTATTTTCAATAATCGATCGCTGGGACCCTTGTATATACCAGTTGAATCGATATTAGTATTATGACTAAGACCAGAGGGAGCGTATCTCAATCCATTAGGATTCATCCTGGTACTGACCTTCAGACAGATATGGTAAACACCGTTCACATTAGTCAACATGCGCAAACTTCATATTGCCCACATCCATCTTCTAAATCTTTTCATGTGATTGAACTTTGATAGATTCTGAGTATTGTGGTTGAACGACTATCTGAGCAGAGATTGTTTTCTTATATATGAATTTTAGTATGCTTGAGTAAAAACTCGTGTACAACAATTGGACTCATATAGGGTAATGATTCCCAGAGCCGAAGAATTTAATATGCCAACTAAATAGCTTGTTTAGTGTTTATCCTCAATCATTCACGAGTAGTTAAAACTTGGAGTAAAGGTTTTGTGGGTTTACCTCTTGTAAACCCTCACGAGACAAAACTCTTCCACTGGGGACACCTAGGGGTTTAAAGGTTTATTACATATGCTAAATGTAGTCGCGATTCCTGCGAAAGTGAGTTAGGATTTTATTTTATTAGATTTGCTCGAGGACTAGGAATTAGTAAGTTTGAGGGTATTTGATACACATTTTTGTGTCTAAATTGTGCTCGATTATCTATTTTGATACTATTCGATTTTGTACTTATTATGGTTTTTTATGTCTGTAGGTATTTTTGATAAATAAATATTTGTGGAAAAATCGGCTCAAAAAGTTGTTAAAGGCACCCATAAAAATTATTAAAGACACTAGAAAAAATTGATAAAGGAACCCACCAGTTGGATTGGGGGCACCCTTCATTCAAATTCAAATTCAGGAAAATGGCGGGAATTTGGTAATTGAAGAAAGTTTACTGTGTTGATTTGGAACGAGTTTTAAGGGATTTTTGGGGTAATTTTGAGTTACCCAAGTGAAGAAATAATCAAGATAGGATCAACACACGTAATCCAGAGTATTTCAAGCCGTAAAACATGGTTGCCAGGTCGAGTATACGCCGGAAATAGAGTTCTTCTATGTTTGGGATTGTCATGGGAATTGGAGTTGGATTTGGATGAAGATGGGAGTCCTTATCGATTAATGATGGTTTATTAGGTTTTCTAAGGCCTATAAATAGTGGAGAGATCGAAGAAAATCGTATCCAGAGACAGGAAGAAAAATTCTGGGAAGAGAGAGAAAATATATTGGTGAAGAAGAAGACGAATAACATAAGGCTCCAGAGAACTGTCATTTTCTCAGTTGCTTATTCTTTCATATTTTTGCAGCGGTCAGACTCCGTACTTTATTTATGTTCTCTTCAGCCACACGGAGAACACATTCTGTAACGCTGATATCCGTATCAAATTTTATGTGTTCTTTTTATTTCTTCATTGTAAACACTTTTTGAGCTATGAACAATTATTTTAAGAGTGTTTCCAACATGATGAGCTAATCACCATCGCTGGGGCGACGAAGGAAGCTATTTTTCCAATAATGAAGTGGTAATTCTTATTTTATTTATTTTTTGCAATTATTTTACTATTATTTCCTTTGAATTAAAATTGGAAAAAATGGTTTTTATCAATTAGTTGTGTTTTCTTTTGATGATTCATGCTGAGCTTAGATCTTTTGATGTCTCATGTTTTTGATTTACAACTATTATTTTGAAAACCTAACTTTGGCAATATTTTGGATAAACTGAATATACGAGTTGCAAGATTTTTATCACTTGAAAATTGGCTAATGGTGGAATCCTTAGTCTCAGTCTTTCCCATTATTTAAAATAAATTTTACTTTAATAAATTTTATTTTTAGTTATTAAAAATTAGGTTTAAAAATCGAATCTTTACAAGTATGAGTATCGAACCTTTTACCACTATTTAAAAAACTACATCAGGTACTCGTTGGGTAATGTTTTTGAGTGGTCATTAATCAATTGGCTTCCCTTGGGTCTGTCTACCTTTAACTCTCTCTCTCTCTTTTGATTTTGTTGGTCTCGATTTTTATCTCTCATTTCTTCTTTTTTCTTGGCCCATCCTTTTTGGGATAGCTTTGCAGAGCAATTGGTGGTTTTGATTACATTAGAAAAAAAATCACATGTGTTTTCGACAAAAATGAAAAATGAAAATCTAAGTTTCTTTCCTTGATCCCTTTTAAGTATTATAAACCCCAGGTTAATCCATTTACAGTCTGACCTCGATAAATAAATATCTTTGGGATCGAAAAAAAATTCGTTTAGCAAGATTATTTATTTATCAATAAAATTATTCATTTATCGGTAAATGGATATTTATTTATTTAGAGAGTTGGCAAGAAGATATACAAGAATTAACTAATGTCATTTCTAACTTACGCTAACATGTGATGGATGTCGAACATTTTTTAAACTATCCCAATAAGAATGATGCAATTATGAATTGCCTACAGACGAATAAATTATCGAGTCAGTAATAAATGATTAAAATAATCCTGAACCAGACGATAGTAGCTTCATACCAAGAAATTAAGGATGATATGTATTTTCGTTTTGGTGGAAGGAAAAGTATTTTTTAGAAGACATGACTGCATATAAGAATATTGTTGATTGGATAAAATATTTTAATTTATTTATATAAATTTTTTGTATGAAATTTAGTGATTATTCATTTGTATTTCATAGGACCTTTGAGGATTCAAATTATTTTTATTCATTAATACATTTAGCGAGGTTATTCATTTAGCCTCTTTACCTAAATCGTAATCGAAGAAAATTATTCATTCGGCGAGGTTATTCAGACTGTACATAACATGCGTTTGTATTTTATTTTCCTAGTTTATTATTTAGATTTTTTTGCCTTGGTTAAAATTTTAATTCTTGTTAATTTTTTATATTCGGTTCATGTTTTAGTTTATTTTTCCCACTCAGATAGGAAAATGGAATTTCAATTATGTATTTGTCTGGTTTTGTTTTATAAACCGGACCATCGTTGCTTTAATTTTACCCTTTCTAAGATAAACCTTCATTTAGGAGTCCGGCTGAAAGGTCTCTCTCAACTTACAAATCTTCCATTGATAAGAAGGCTAAAACGTCTTTTTTAGTCATCAAGAAGAACAATTTATCTTGTTTAAGCTATCGTGATATTTTTATCATTTTTGATGGAAGATCTCAAGACGCTATCTTGATAGTTTTATCACGAGCAGAGGTGCTCATCTTTCACAATTTTTTTGTGGAGGCATCAATATATCCAACACCAGAAGACAACTCAATAGGTACCGTAGGAGCGCAAAGACGTACTATGTTTTTAAGAATTATAAACGTTTTTTTAAAATTTTAGCTTTTAATGTAATTTATTTTGTCTACTCAATTGAAGATTACGTTTACGCAATCCGTGCAACAAATTTTACCTAATCAATACATTATATCGACTTAATCTAAAAAAAATACAAATAATCTTCTCTTTAAGAATAGTGTTATGTTATAAGTCAGGAATAAAATAGTTAACAGTAGTTTCTAATGAGTAGAAAAATAATTTATTTTCTTTCCCTTTTGATTACTCAAAATCAAAGAAACATAGATGAAAATCGTCCCAGATTTTCCCGTTCCATGACAACTTTTCTTATAACAATGACGATGTAAGTAATTTGAATTACAACATAGTTAGATCCAACTCTTCTAAACAGACTCAACCAGCTAAGACCAATTGCATTGCTGATTTAACCGTCATTTCGATCTTTATAATTGGTCATCTACCTCTTACGCACACTATGAGAGAAGGGGTAGGTTTTACCTGGGAAATGGAACCCAAAATTTATACTCCTTTTTCCAAGTTATAAAGATCGAACGAATTTTTCACACATCTGAGAGAAGGTGTATGTGTATTTTGGCAGATTTTTTTTCTTCTAATTTTACTCTATAATAACTTTTGATAAAAATATTTTATAATTAGAGCAAAAACAATTTTTAGGATGTTGAAAATTAAATTTGACCTGTCTAGATGGACAAAAAAAAGAATAGAACATTGGGTTGTATAAATTAGATGAAGGGAGTAAATTTTAACATTAGCTATTAACAGGTAAAAGAAATTCATAATATAAAAAGCCAAGATACGAGATACATTACATATAAGTGATATGGCATACGGTAGATGAGTTGTAAGAACAGTCGTACACAACTTTACTGTTGCCTTCACTTGATTCAAACTTGTCTAAATTGAGGTTCAGTTCTCCACTTCTACAAGAGTATTGGATAACATTCTTCTAATGTGCAATGTTTAACTTTATAGATATTTGCTTTAGTGCTTGAACTGAATGAGATGCAATAATCACATAAACAAAATATTAACAACACGGAAATAGTATATATTCAATCTAATTATAGGCGTTAAAGGCACGATCTTTTTTTGCTTAACTTTAATGGCATTGTATGAAGAGTAATCAGCTCTAATCAGTTTCATGATAAGAACAAGGACAATAGGATAAAGTGTTCAATATTTTATCCCTTTCAAAAGGGTTGAAAGACTATGTGACAGAGTGAGTTTCTTCCCTTTTGGGGAAAAAAAGTTTGTGGACAGCATATTTTTTTTAAAACATAAAAATTAATTGCATTAAAAGAAAATTATATGAGGGTACGTAGTATCCATGGAGTCATTTGTTACAATTTGGTTGATAAAAGCATGTGTAATTAGGTCCCAAATTTGTGTTGAAAAAATGGCGATTTGACTTTCATCCGTCGCGTGATTAGTCAGACCGCCAGCCGCCTGATTTTCTTATTGATAATTGTGTTGGATATTGTAATGTGGTATCCAGTGAAGATTTTGCTAAATTTCTGTTATAATTCCAGAGATGTATCATAGAAGGGCCGATGCGAAGGTTAAGAGTCGAAAAAGGTTTTTCAGAGTCCGTCTCAAAGATAACTTTCGGTCAAAATCTGTCAAGCGCAACTCTGGAGACCAAAATTATGGCCCAGGCTTCCACCGGTGACGACATTTGATTAGCTGCCCATACCTTTTTTTTTTTAAATAATTCTTATAAAGATTCGATAAAATAATTATTATCCAAATATCTAATTTATACTTAAAATATATTTGTTTGATATTTTTTATATTATTTTTTAATGATTTTAGACTCAAATGACACTTGACTTGGCGTTTCTCTTTTTTTTTCTTTCACACGACACTTAATTAGTCTCATAGTGAAGACTATCGTACACTTTTTTAAATGAACAACTGTGTGATTGAATTTGGGTGGAAACGACATTTTCTTATATCTATAATAGCATGTGTTTTTTTTTTTTAGATTAGACTCTTTCATTTTGAATGCAATGGTCAACCCTAACGCCCAGCAATATTCCTGAAATAAAAAACCAAAAAACTATTCTAAAAGGGTTTGGAGATATTTTGTGCAGGTATGGGAAACTTGATCTCAAGACTCTCAACAAACGACATACACATTAGAAAATACTAAAAACGGTCTGCAAAGTTGATAATAATTGTTATTTGGATGTCGAAATTGTTACACAAGTTATCAAAATTTCATAAAAAATTACCGAACTCCATATAATTAAAAAGTGATTTTTACTTGGTGTAGTAACTTAATACTACTACGACAGCCCTTATCCCTATATACTAGATAGCCGCATAGTACTCCCAAACACTACAGACGTGAAAGATGTTGTTACTTAGTTACCCATTTTTAATAGGCGGGACCACACCATAAGAAAAGAAGTGAGATATAGGGGCTCCAATATCAATAGAGGAGCTCTTCTATGAGGCGAGGTGACCCAATTTTCCGTTAAGGGATGTCTTAGGGGGTAAAGTTAAATGTCTATTTTACCCTTTATCCAATAAAAAAAAGACAAATTTATCCTTTAATTAAAATCTTTTCATCTCCTCCATATCTTCTCCTTCTCCATTTTAATCAAATTTCTCCATCGAATCAAAATTTTATCGCCGATTAAACTTCCAATTTCGTGATGAAGAAAACTAATAAATGTGTAGAAAGTAATAGTGATGACAATCCGGATAAAACTAAATTACACTAACTAATTTGATGATATCACGATTTGAAAGATTGATTTTTTGATGTTCAGAGAAACTTACGGTTGTGTTTCATGTCGAACCCAACCATAACACCAAGAACACCGAAGAACACCATTTTTGCCTAGATTTACGGTTGGGTTTTCAACCAAACCCAACCGTAACTAATTTGTTCTTCATATTACGGTTGGGTTATTAAACAAACCCAACCGTAACCTTCAAATGTAGGAGATAAAGATTCAATTAACATTTACGGTTAGGTTTTCAACCAAACCCAACAGTAACTAATCTTCAAACCCCAATTGTAAAATTATATAAATATATTTTGAGATTTTTTTCATTTCTATCTTGTAGAGAATTGAAAGACGGAGCTAACCCAACCGTAATATGAAGAAAAAATTAGTTACGGTTGGGTTTGGTTGAAAACCCAACCGTAAATCTGGGCAAAAATGGTGTTCTTCGGTGTTCTTGATTTGAGCCATAAAAAGATCAAGAGTTTAATCTAGAGGTATCTAAATGTTATTATGGTTGATTGAATCAAAATCTAGGGTTTAAAAAAAAAAACGACAAAATTTTCTTAAATTTTATCAAGTTTTTCTTCCCACAAAACACAAATTCAAAAAAAAATAAAAATTCAAATCATTTGATTAGGTAAAAGATTATGTTTAATTAATCATGATTAGTTTAAACTAATCTTAACTAATTAATGTAATTAAGATTACTAATGAGGGGTGGTTTGGGTATTGTGAAAATATTATGGATAAGGGGTTTTTGTGTTTTACTTCATAATATTCCTATTTCATCTTATTAGAGGAGCCCCTCAATCAAATTTGGAACCCTTATATCAGCCTTCTAAGAAAATTGTTTCGGAACTTCCATCTCGAAAAGAAAAGAAAGCCTAAAAACAATATTTATAGAAAGATCAAAGAACTAAGAAGTAAACAACGCAAGTAATGCTGCAAAAAAAAAAAAAAAACAGCGCAAGTTATGATTCAGTCACTATTTTCCAATTTGGCTAAAAACCTCTTTGGAGGTTGACAATGTAATTTAATCTTTTATGAATGAATCTTCATTCCTAGTAAAAAAAAATGATTAAGTCACTATACAAGTGCTCCACTTACTATTTTTGTATCATAAGTCAAATAAAATTGGGAAATTAAATACTGAAGACCACCTCCATTTGGGATTAAACATACCTACAATATTACGTACGGACGTACGGACGTACAGATCATACAGGATCTGCTCATTTTAATATACAGTCAAAATGTAACGGGCTAATGCGATAGTCGGTGGTGGGCCTGGGAAATGCATCTTCTACTCGGCTCCAGAGGTTCTCGATCTTGAGGATGCATGCGTAAGATCCTAATAATCAGCTGCATATTTCTCAACAGACTTGTTTTTTACTCGTTAGTTTTCTCCAAAGACCAGACATGTAATACATTGTGATAGCTTTCCAGTGGGATGCTCTTAAGGGTGATATCTCATAGAAATTTCTGATTGTTTGGAAATGCCTCTTGGATAGAATGCGAAAACCATCATTAAGCTGTTACTATTCCAAATTATTATTTGCCCGCACTACTAGTTTACGAACTTAAAAAACAAAAAAAAACAAGAAACAATTACTAACTCGATCGGAAGCAAAGCAACGTCAGTAAAGGTGAGAAAGAAAGAAGACTCTCAACTTCAACTATATATTAAGTACTCATCTCAATAAACGAAGATCTTAACAAGTGAAGCAACGATTATTGAAGATTTGGCTTTCACTGTATTAGCAAAGGCTAGTTTTAAGGTCTGAAGTGTATTTAACAACAAATAAAAAGATAGGTAAAATTGGATGATTAGAGAGAGGTATGTATGTATTTAACTGACCTTCATCTTCTGGTAGAATATAAGCATCGGTGCTAAATTCTTCCGAGCAATTCAACACAATAAATGACAGAAGAATTAGAAAACAGAAATGTTTACTTGAGATCACATGCGATAATAACTTCATATCCATGTTTCTGCTTTCAATAGTCCTACTACCCAAAAAGAGTAGTCACGTTTAGAAAGAGACCAAGTACTCGGAGAGACAACAATGAAAGGAGTGATTTGGTACTGAAAGGAGAAGGAACTGGGGAGCACTAAATAAGATTGACTCAAGTACGGATGTACTTCCAAGGAAAAGATATCTTCATGTGCCTAGGCCCTAGCAACCAGCTAGTTAAACTATAATACTGTATAATATTGACTTCCAAATTCAAGATTTCAGTTTGAGTAAACGTGACATACTGTAAATACTAACTCGCGGATTAACAATGCCCAAAGTTTGAGTAAATGTGACATACAGTAAATACTAACTCGTGGATTGACAAAGCCCAAAGTAACCTTTTATAAAGAAGCCTTATATAAGGGCTGCAAGATTGATAGAGGGGCTACCCATGTGAAGACGAAATAGAGACATTTGAAGTGAATTTTAAAAACCCTTTATCCATAATATTTTCATAATGGCTAAACTACCCCTGATTAGTTAATATTAGTAAAACTAATTAGCTATTAGATTAGGCTAATTATAATTAATCTAAATTAATCTTATACTTAATGAAATCAAGTCAATTTTTTTTCTTTTTAGTTTGGTGAGAAGAAAAATTAGAAGAAAAGTAAAAGAATTTTTTAGGGTTTTTTAAAAAACCCTAGATTTTGATTCGATCAACGAGTAGTGAGGTATACCTCTAACTTAAACTCTTGGTCTTTTAATGGCTCAAATTTGATGAAATTACGTAAAAAAATATGATTTTTTTATTCAGAGAATTTTACGGTTGGGTTTTCATGTCGAACCCAACCGTAAATGCTATTTACGGTTAAGTGTTCTTCACAACCCAACCGTAACCGTAAGTTCATGGATGAACACCAAATCGTAACAGTTTTACGGTTGAGTTTTAGCATCGGACCCAACCGTAACTAACAATTACATTTAGGTATTCATCCTAGAACCCAACCGTAACTAACAAACACTTGTAACAGTTTTACGGTTGGGTTTTAGCATAGGACCCAGCCGTAACTAATCTTCAAACCCAACCGTAAAAATCAGATGTATAGATTTGAAGATCTTTTTCATTTTTATCTTGTATATAATTGAAAGACGAAGCCAACCAAAAAAAATGAGGTCAATCGGACATCGTATGAGGAAGTTATGATCAAAACGGTGAAATACAAAAAAAATCCAGGAAGAATTACGGTTGGGTTCGACCCAATAAACCCAACCGTAAGTCTGACACAAAAATCTCACCCAAAATCCCCAGATTTACGGTTGGGTCCGAGTCCAAGAAACCCAACCGTAATTCTTCCTGGAATATTTTTTGTATTTCACCGTTTTGATCATGACTCCCTCATATGTTGTCCGATTGACCTAATTTTTTTTTTGGGTTGGCTTCGTCTTTCAATTCTATACAAGATATAAATGAAAAAATATTCAAATATATTCATATAATTTTACGGTTGGGTTTGAGTTTGAAATAGTTTAGGTTGGGTTCAGAATCGAACCCAACCGTAAAATATCATCTTCATCTCCTTCCTTCTGATTTACGGTTGGGTTCTTTTAATAACCCAACCGTAAAATTCAAAAAAAAAAAAAAAACAGTTGGGTTTTCCAATCGAACCCAACCGTAAATGTTTCTGTAAACCAATTTTTGTAACAAAACCATCAATCAAACAAGAAAATCAATCACTTTAGGGTTCTAAAAATAACATGGGTTCGATTGGATAGCTTGTATACACCATTTGTTGTGGTTGGGAGTTTGATTTCCTTCACCACCGATTTGTTCTTCAATTTCTTCATTAGGTTATTTAGTTTGTTTTTGATTGTCATCACTACTACCTTCTACACCTTTAGTAAGATTCTTCATCACGAACTTTAGAGTTTAATCGATGACGAAATTTTCGAATCGCCAATTAATTGATTCGATGGAGAATTTCGGTTCAAATGGAGAAGGAGGAGATATGGAGGGAGAGGAAAATGTTTTGAATTGAAATGAAAATTTTGAAAGGTTTTGTTTTGTTTAGGTTTTAATTGATTGAAGGGCAAATTAGACTCTTCCATAGATAGAAGGGTAATATGGAAATTTAACATAGCCCCTAGGATACCCCTTAACGGATTATTTGGTCACCCTGAATCCTAATGTTGCCCCTCTATCAATCTTGCAGCCCCTATATAAGGATTCTTTATAAAAGCAAGAGTTATCATTTAGTCCTAAAGTCAGTGGACTTTAGACAGTTTAGCCTATCCCCTTAAACCTAGTACTAGTTAGTCCAATATTTTTTCATATAGACAGTTTAGTCCAAAATTTAGATGAATCGGTCCTTTTTTCCATCGATCCAAAAAGATAGACTTTTTCTATTATCCAAAATATTCTTAAACTATAATAAATTAGGTTTAGAAAGACGGAAAAAACATAGAAGAGAGAGGGAGAGGAGAGAGGAGAGAAGGGAGAGAAGACCATCTCAGTAGAGGCCGCGAAAACAACAATGGCGGAAAGAAAAGAAGAAGACTCCAAGGAGAAATCTAAATGGCGAAAATTAATCCTAAAAAGGATCTTCAAATTAATCTTCTCAAAGAAACTCATCTCTTTACGGTATGAATGAATTGAATTTCAAACTGAATTTCAGAATTTTTAAAGTTTTAGTGTTTTACTAATTTTGACTTTTTAATTTTCAGGTGCCGAATTTCTTTACATCTGTGGAATCAAAAGGGTTTGTACAAGCTGCAGAATTGATGGGGAAAAGTTATTGTTGGGTTGAATCCTAACATTAGATTCTACAGGTAAATTATAGATAGATAGACTAGTATGAGCTAAATTGACTAAAGAGAATTGCATTATGTAGTTCTCTGACATTTTGTGTTTTCGAATTGACATAAATCATCAGTATCGATGAAAATAGTGTAAATTGCACAACATCTATGGGTATTGCATGTCAATTTGGAATGCATTCGTGCACACTAGTCTTGCATAATGTTTCTTATATAGCATATAAGTTGTTTTCTCAAGCCGTCGTGTTCTTGGTTCTGAATTATTTTCAAGGATAAGTTTACAAGAGATTCTAGACTCATAACAAATGGTTGATTGACTGTATGATATGGTTTCTTGTTAATTATTTTAGCTAGGACGAATAAGGAGTCTTTATTTTATTTTTCTCTTAAATGTTGTTCAGAAGAATCAGAACCAAGAACACAACAAATGCATTTGTTTAAATTGTACAACAGTTATGGGGATGGATATTGGATAGGTATGTCATATTTGACATCTAAGCAACTTGAAGTAAGTATTACGTTGTCCTAACATAGTTTTAATCTATTTATCGACATTGATGTTCCGAATTTATGCCGTGTTGATCCCTTGTACATTAATGTCATTTGTCTATGAACTTCTCTTGTTTGATTAGTTAATTTTAAAATTCCTTAATTTAGTACCCTTAAATAACAAAGCCATAGTTAGTGGACAAAAGAGATTGTAGGATTGTACATGACATATACATCAGATCCTATTAAAGACCAAAATACAAAATTATAAAACATTTATTTTATTTTTTATAATGTGCACATAGTTGTACACATGTTGATTCTTAATGTGTACATAATTATACACATGTAGATTGTTAATGTGTACATAATTGTACAATTGTTGATTGTTAGTGTGTACATATTTATGCACATGTTGATTGTTAATGTGTACATAGATGTACACATGCTGATTATTAATGGTACATAACTGTATTATATCCTGATGCACCTTTGATATCAAGCTTTTTTGGTTTTATGTATTTAATCTAGGGACTCATAAGCTCAAAATGGTAGAGCGCCCAATCCTATCATAAGGTTTGCGGAGGTTGATGGTTCAAATCCATCTGAGTTTCCATGTTATGTATATTCAATATGGATAGTGTTATTGGTGCTTATGTAGACGATTCAAGTTGTATGTGTGTACAAATTGGTGCACCTTGTCTCTCATGAATATATGACCTATTTTATGGGTATGGATGTTGAATTTTCTGGGTAGATGTGTACATAATTATACACCATTGTCCCGTCTCATTGATATATGTCATGTTTTATGGGTATGGATGTTGAATTTGCTAGGTTTTTGTTGATGTGTACATAGTTGTACACAATTGTCTCATCTCATGAATATATTGCCTGTTTTGTGGGTATGGATGTTGGATTTTTAGGATTTTTGTAAATGTGTACATAGTTGTACACCATTGTCTGGTCTCATGGATATAAGCCATGTTTTATGGTATGGGTGTTGGATTTTCAGGATTTTTATAGATGTGGACATAGTTGTACACCATTGTCGCATCTCATGAATATATGCCATGTTTTATGGGTATGTGTGTTGGATTTTCAGGATTTTGTAGATGTGTACATAGTTGCACACCATTGTCGCGTCTCATGAATATATTGCTTGTTTTGTGGTTATGGATATTGGATTTTCAGGATTTTTGTAGATGTGTACATAGTTGTACACCATTGTAATTCTCATGAAATAAATCTATTTGTGGGTATGAATGGTTGGTTTGTTCCATGTTTTTAAGTGTGTACACATTGGTGCACCGATGCATTTTTTATTAAAAAGTAGGTTTGTGTGTTATTATGAATGATAGATTTTTGAACGTGTGTACAACGTGGTGCACATGTGAAAAAAATAACTGCATAAGCTTATGAAAATTTTACGCATGTGTATTTTTTTTTGTACACATGAGATAACCATGAATAAAAGTTTTAAAAAATAAAAATTATATAGTCATATGGGTACTCTTTTTGTAGATCTCGGAAAGAGCTTTCCGAATATATAAAGTTTACGGATTTTGGATGAGCGGTTTAAAAGATAAATTGTTTTTTGATTATTTTTATACTATTTAAAATTGATGACATTATCATGAGTCAATTTGGGTTAAACTGTAAATATTTGGACTAAATTATAAATCATGAATATTATCTATATGATTTCCGTATTTCAAATAAATAAAAGATTAGATTGTATTTAATTGAATGGATCAGAATTAAACTGTCTATTTCTGAACTATTTGGACTAAATCGTTATTTTCCTTTTATAAAAGTACTTATAATTGTAAAATCCGTAGGACTAGATAGGACTCTCATACTCCACCAATTGATTTGTTATCAAATTAATAGTGATGCCTCCTTAAGGCTTAAAGCCTTAAACTACAAAATCCGCTGGATATGGTCTGATTATTTGTGATGATGCAGGTACTTGCATCCAAGAGTTATTTTCTAAGTCGATTCATAATGTTGCAGCTCTATCAGTCACATAATTACAGGCCAAAGATACGGAGCACTCCCCCTTAGCTTCTCCCATTGGATGGCTTTAAAAAAGTAACCCCTAAATGATTTTTGTTAGCCCTCAAATTCACATGTACATAGTTGTACACATTGTCCTGTCTCATGGATGTGTCCAGAGATCGATACTTTCCACATGCCGTGGGGAGAGTGACCATCACTTCCGATGATGTGGTGCAGATTCTAGGTCTGACCGACCATGGTACGGCGGTCAAGTTTGATTATGTGAAGCAGTTAAGCTGGGACCAGCTTTATGCTTTGACCGAGAAGTGCTTTGGTTGGGACCGAGAGACCCCTAACGAAGAGTTTGACCGGTGCGCTAAATATAGAACCATGCAATTTAGTATGGTTCATCTGATGGAAAGGTTCAAAGGCACCTTGGAAAAAGAGAAGGCCAACCCAGAGTTTAGCGATGACCAGGTCAGAGCTGCAGCAACTGTATATCTTCTGTGCGTTTTGGGATGTGTAATTTTCCCAAATGCTAGTGGAAACCGGGTTGACGCCAACCTGCTATAAAATTTTTGGATCCCATCCAAAAAGTTAGAGACTATTCGTGGGGCAATGCTTGTCTTGCGTTTTTGATGGAAGAGATGAGGAAGGCATCCCGGGAGAAGACTAGCCAAATATCCGGGAACATGAGCTTATTGCAGGTATTTTAGTAACTCCATTGATGGTTTGATTTCTATTTATTATTTATTCTTTTGCTCTTTGAATTTTCTCATACTTGGTTTGATATGTTCGTTAGGCTTGGATCTATGATCACTTTCCCTCCATGGAGTTGGCAAGACAGAAGCCGGATTGGGAGAGAGGCAAAACCCGAGGCCAAAAATACATCTTTTCGGGCAACAATTCAAGGTTCAAGGAGCAGGAGTTGATTGCTTTGAGGATCAATCTAGACTCAATGGCGGCCCCAGATGTATGTTTTGATCCGTATAGGGAAGAGCTAGCTGATCGTATTATACCTCGAAGATCTGAGTTGGCCATGTACTTTGGACCCTTGTGGCATCCAATAGGATATGCCATCTACAATGCCTCTAGGGTCCTACGTAAAATGGGTTATGTCCAAGTAGAACCTAGGCCTCAAATCCACGGGAAGTTTAAATTGGACGTTCCAAATAGTGCTTGTGGTAAGGACACGATCCAATTTGTTTACACGCCCAACCCATCTGTTGAAGATTGGAACAACATAATGCATTACATGATCGACGAGGGGAGACCTGTAAACCGAGGTGATGAGATAACCTCAGCTTATATGGTATGGTACCGGGAGCATTCTCATCTTAAAGTGATACATGAAGACAAAGGAAAGAGCACCAGGGCGCAGGAGTATAGGTCCATCTTCAAAGACAACCTGTCGGCCTTAGCAAGGATGGTATATAATGTTATTTTCTTTTGATTTTAGTTTTACGGGTCAATAGTCGTTTGATTGTTATTGCCTAAAAATAGAAGAAGAGGATTGCATTTCTGTCGAACAAGGTAGGTTCGTGCCTCAATACGGTAGATAAAGACCTCCTTGACAACCTTGATAATGAAGCTTATGCTCTCCAGTTCGGAGATACATGTACGATCACGACCGCGACGAGGAATGTAACTTCTAAGAAGAGTAAACGTTCTCGCGGTTCAACGAGTGCTGCTGGTCGTGTCGTAATCAACCAAAATAATCGAGTTCTTACTTTCTAAAATAGAATGAAATTTAGGGATAAGAACAAGTTCGTTCCCACAAGGAGGCCGAGACTATCACTAATTTTCAGTCACGTATTCAAGTAAAAGGGGGGTTTTGTTGTTGTTTTAATAAAACTAAATTAAGCTAAAATCAATTACGCAAGTTATAGAAACGTGTAACAGGGAGAAAAAGCATTGGTTAGAGAATTCATCGTCTTTTTTCCAACATGTTATCAATCAAAGCATACTCAACATTCATACATTAGTAATACCAAAAACCCTAAAGTAGCCAGTTATCTCGTCTACTTCGGCAAACTCCTAATATCATCAAAAAGCGCAAAGCGCCACTTTTAGAATTCTTAGCACCGGGTAACCTGAGTGAGTAACTCCACTCGAGTTCAACCCAATGATAGCAATGGTCTTTGTGAGTTGAGGTTATTCTAAGCAACCCGGCGTAAAGAACCACTCGGATTTAACCTAGGTCAAGCTTCTACACATACTTGCATGGCAATTTTAAGTATCGTTAACAAATATGCTATACTACTTGTAACCGGAGTCCCTCGACAGAATCGACTCTCAGAACTCCAGTTTAGTTGTAGATATCAATACTTATTTATCTAATTTGCAACTCAAATAAATCAGCAATCAATCATATATAACACTATATTCAGTAGAACATGAACGATATTAAAAATAACATGGAATCATGAGATATGCGCCATTCAATTAATAAACATGTCTTCCAACTTCAGATTACATCCCTAACCAATAAAGAAGGTTTAGCTCATCATGGATTTCTCAAAACCCATGGAAATCAATTAAGAAATAAATTACTCAAACCCGGAAAGATTGCGAAGAACGAATAAGACTTTGAAACGCAGCAATGGTAGCCAGCAGCACCAACTTACGCCTCCAGCCTATTGTGATGTCTGTTTACGCCTGTTTTCTTCTTCCTCTTTGCTGTCTCCTCTTTCTCTCCGTGTTTACCTCCTCAAAACTCCTGTATGTTTAAGTATTTATATGAGCTTTAATCCCTAAAATCCTTGCGTGAACAGCCCATGTGGCTTTTACCTAAAAACAGTGCGTTTTAGCACTTTTCTCGGCTGCCAACTCCTCTTGTTTCTGTCCAAGTCTAGCTTACGTGAATTTTCCTTTTATTTAGCTCTTCTTACGTGAGAATATCTCCTCCAAGTTTGTTCCCAACTTCACCCAAAGACTTGCCATGAGAAGAGTTTAGTTCTCCTTATAGAATTAGAGTTAGCCACTTTAGAATCCTAGTTGAACTAGGAAATGTGCTAAGTTTCCTTATTCCACTCCAACAAGATATATCAACTCCAAATTCTTTCCTAATCCCATATGACTTCCCCAAGCTAGCTACTACTCCACCAAGGCTAGCCACTAGCCCATCAAACCACTCTAGCACCTCCAACTCGTCACTTAGCACATTAGCACATACGGTTCAGCCAACTTAGCGCCTGGGCGCTAGCAGCACAAGCTAGTTTGCCACCATGTGGCTTTGCCCATAACTTCCTCATACGAGATCAGAATGACCTCGTTCTTTCGCCGTTGGCTTCATAATTCAATTTCCTACACTGTGGAGGGTGAAAGGACTAAATTCAGCAGAGTTTTACTGGCTCCTCGGTAATTCTTCTCATACAAATCCATTCTGCGGGTTTCTGAACTGTAACCTGAAAAGATAACTAAACTTCGAAAGTAATCGAAATACATAATAATTCACTCAAATATAGCAAATAAGGATCAGGAAAAACTACTTTAAATGTATGATTTATGCACCTATCAAATCCCCCCACACTTGCCTTTTGCTAGTCCTCGAGCAAACTATCGATCTAAACTAATAAAAAGAACAAATACAACTCCGTTTCGTCGAGTAAACGGTTACACTTAGCATGTGCAACAAGCCTTTAAACCCCTAGGTGTTCCTAGTGGACGAGTTATAGTCTCGTGAGGGTTTACCAGAGATTTACCCATAAAACCTCCTTCAACTTCTAAAAATTCCCAAGCACCTGCATACGAAAAGCTACAAAGACATAAAGTTTCTACATACCAACAATAAGAAGTCAGAAATATAAAGAACATTATTCTCATGCTTAATCCTTGAGTTTGGAGAAAACCACCAAATAAAAGAGTCCCGGTTCGAGAGTGACCGAATATTTCTGCCTTACCAATAGGATTTTATGAATTTGACACTCAAAAGACGCACTTTATGGTTCTCACATATGTGCAGGCAAGAATAAAGATAGAAGGCCTACACATGTTGACAGGTAGGAAGGAAAACATATTAAGATGTTATCCCGTAGAAAGTGGGACAAGAAAGAACCTTTTTTATTTTTCTAGTGACCTCTAAGAAAGGAAATCAACCATTATGCGAAGATGGGAATTGTTACTTACCTTCTCATCCGGTCGACAATCAGCACCACTCTCCCAACATTCCATAGAAACGTGTTTGGCCTCAACTGTAGGTAATGAACTCTTGCACTTCATAGAACTTGACACTTTGTAACTCTTTTTCTCTTCAGTCTCAACTGTAACTCTTTTCTTTTCACGTTCTCAGCAACACTTTTTCACGTTTTCAGCCCTTTTTTTTTTTTTTTTTTACTTACGTGAGTATGCTTATTCTCCTGGATACTTTT
Source organism: Papaver californicum (assembly GCA_023531435.1). Lineage (NCBI taxonomy): Eukaryota > Viridiplantae > Streptophyta > Magnoliopsida > Ranunculales > Papaveraceae > Papaver > Papaver californicum. The sequence goes on from JAJJMC010013734.1 coordinate 48,095, forward strand.
GCTATTTTTCTCAATTTCTTGATTCGTGAGTTTTTTCTCTTCCCGTGAGTTCTGTTTCGTCTCTAAATCTGTATAGAATCCACACCTTTCGATTTCTTTCGCTTCTGTAAGTCTTCAACATGTTTAATTGTATTGTTGCTTTACTCAAATATGAATTTTTCTCTTTGAATTGTCGCTTGCACCTTGACGGTCTTCAACTTTCCTTCAAATTTTGATGTTCCGCTTGTTGATGATGCTATGTTTATATGGACGTTGTCGAGAGAACGATGCCAACTGCAAACCAAACTACAAGAATAAGTTAGCAACTCTGATGACACCCTCATGATTGATAAAAAATAGCACTCAAGAGATCAAAAATAGTGATGAAAATTGGTGCGAGGTTAGGTAGCTCATCATTCTACCCGGAATTAGCGCAGATGAAAACACTCTAAACGTATAATTGAAGGTCTGGTGCCTCACTCATGGGTATTGAATGATCACAAGTCTAACCTGTACTCTCCTACCGGCAATTTAGGTCCATTTTGGTCGGCTCTAGCCTCTCAAAAACTAAGCACTCCGAATGTAGTTCTCTAATATTTCTAAGTTCAGTTGTTTCGAGTAGAAGTCCGTATGTAAACGTAGCTAGCCGTATGCTAAGTGACTCTAAAATCTCTAAAAGTTGAAGGTTTTCATGCAAATGTGTGTATGCCTAACAATTCTACGTAAAAATCTATATGCCTAAATACTCCCCCACACTTAAACTTTACATTGTCCTCAATGTGAATTGAATCATCCAATGTAACGTCAAGATGAGAAATTCTACATGCTCTGAAAATAAAAATCAGAAACAAAAAAAAAAGGTAGAATACAAAACCAATGGGTTGCCTCCCATTCAGCGCTTAGTTTAACGTCTATAGCCCGACTAGCCATTCTGTACTACTCCTCCAGAGGGAGCGCCTCTTCTAACTGTATGGTGGCCTTTTCAGGCTCGAATGACTCGTAATATGGCTTTAGGCGATGCCCATTCACCTTAAGCTCCTTTCCCGTTTTCAAGCTCCGAATCTCCACTGCACCATGAGAAAAACCATTAGTCACAACAAAAGGTCCTTTCCAACGAGACTTCTTAAAATAGAGGTGAGATTTACTCAATAGAACTTTCTGTCCAACAGTAAACTGTTTTTTAGAAATTCTATTATCATGCGAAGCCTTTATTCTCTCCTTTCTTTCCAACGCAAACACCTGTTTAGCCAAAGAATCCTTAACATTAATAGAAAAACAACAGTGTATGTCACTAGGATATCGCATCGTCTCATTAATGTTAAAACGTATTATTTCTCCCTCGAATTCCAGTGTCAACGTCCCATTATAGACATCAATTTTTGTTCGTGCCGTGCGCATGAATGGACGTCCCAGTAGCAATGTATAGCCGAGTCCGTGGATCCCTCTGCCATCTCTAGTACACAGAAATCTGCTGGAAAAACTAACTGATTAACTCGTACAAGCACATTTTCAACAATACCTTGAGGGTATACATTAGAATAGTCAGCTAGTTGTAAAACAATTCCAGTTTCTTTGAAAGGTCCTAATTTGAGAGATTCATATATAGATGCAGGCATAACATTCACTGATGCTCCTAAATCTAGCATGGCCTTATTAAACGTTGTGTTACCAATAACAATAGGAATATCGAAACTACCGGGATCTGTACATTTGAATGGGAGTTTCTTTTGCAAGATTGCCGAAGCATTTTCCCCCACTCTCATTACCTCATTACCGTTTAATTTTTGTTTATTGGTGCACAAGTCCTTCAGAATTCTCCCATACTTGGGGACCTGTTTAATTGCGTCAATCAGTGGGATGTTCACGTGAATTTTCTTGAAAATTTCTAAGATATCCTTGTCTTGTTCCGCCTTTTTCGAATTAGCAAACCTGCGAGGAAAAGGTAGAGGAGGAACGTAAATGGGTAAAGGAACTTTAGAATTTTCGTGACTTACCTCAGCATTTTTAGAGGCGTCAACAGCCTCATTTTCAGAGTTACAGTTACTCTCTTTTTCCGGAACCGGCCCTTTCGGGTCTCTATTTTTCTTGTCTTCTTCTGGTTGTACAGTTCGTGTACCACTTCTCAATGTCACGGCACTGACATTTTCTATTGTATTGATAGGTTGAGAAGGGAGTTTCCCACTATTCTGTGTCTCCAGAAGATTCAATCTACCGGCCATAGTGCTCATTTGAGTTTGTAGCTCTTTTATCGCATTGTCTGTTGTCTGCTGATTTTTATCCATCTTTGCCGTAATATTTTTCAGCATGGCCATCATCTCCGACGATTCTGAATTTTGAGCTTGTTGTCGAGGTTGTGCTTGTTGCATCCCATTCTGGTGATTAAAAGCTGGCCTTGAAGCAGTAGCTTGCTGATTCGCATAACTGAAATTCGGCTGATCTCTCCAACCTGGATTATATGTATTGGAATAGGGATCATACATTTGCCTTTGCTGGTTCGGAAAAATAGCACTTACTTGTTCGGCCTCATTCTCATAGGACGAAATGATCACAGCGGCCATCTGTTGTATCATTTTCTCCATTTGGCTCATTTTCTGCTCCAGATGCGGTGCGGTGCTAATCTCGGCCACCCTCTTGATCGATGAATCACGGCTCAGAAATTGTTGGGAGTTGGCTGCCATGTCCTCAATTAGCTCTCTAGCTTGCGTTACAGTTTTGTTCGCCAGTGCACCACCACTTGCGGCATCGAGAAGATTTTTGTCGGTTTGTTCGAGCCCGTCGTAGAAGTACTGTACGATCAAAACATCGCTGAATTGATGATGTGGGCAGCTAGCCACTAGCCTTTTATATCGTTCCCAGCTTTCATACAGTGTTTCACCTGGCATCTGTTTAATTCCAGAGATTTCTTTACGGATCCGAGAAGCCTTTGATGCAGGGAAGTATCTCTCTAGAAAGAGCTTTTTCAAGCTATTCCAAGTTGTAACACTGCCAGGAGGTAAATAGAATAGCCAATCCTTAGCCGTGTCCAACAGAGAAAATGGAAAAGCTCGAAGCATGGCTCCGTCAACGTCGGATTCAGCCCCAACCATAGCCATCATGATGTTATTAAATTCCATCAGATGCTTATTTGGATCCTCATTCGTTATTCCGTGGAACTTAGGAAGCTCACGGATTAATCCCGGCTTAATCTCAAAAGTAGAAGTCGTCTGTATTAACCATTGTTGCGTATCTAGCTTATGAGACGCTAGATATTTCAGTGTGCGGTTGGCGTTAGCCATTGTTACTGGTTCTGCTTCTAGGTCCGAATCTGCAAACTCGCTTGCTGTACTCGGAGGAAGTGGCGTGTTGGCTGCCCGGACTAGTTCGCTCAGTGGAGTACCAGCTCGACGTCGTAAACGCATTCAAGTACCTGAAAACTTCAGCAAGAATTAGTAAACTAAAAATAAATAACAATCCGCTATGCCTCCCCGGCAGCGGCGCCAAAATTTGGTCGTGTCGTAATCAACCAAAATAATCGAGTTCTTACTCTCTAAAATAGAATGAAATATAGGGATAAGAACAAGTTCGTTCCCACAAGGAGGCCGAGACTATCACTAATTTTCAGTCACGTATGCAAGTAAAAGGGGGGTTTTGTTGTTGTTTTAATAAAACTAAATTAAGCTAAAATCAATTACGCAAGTTATAGAAACGTGTAACAGGGAGAAAAAGCATTGATTAGAGAATTCATCGTCTGTTTTCCAACATGTTATCAATCAAAGCATACTCAACATTCATACATTAGTAATACCAAAAACCCTAAAGTAGCCAGTTATCTCGTCTACTTCGGCAAAACTCCTAATATCATCAAAAAGCACAAAGCGCCACTTTTAGAATTCTTAGCACCGGGTAACCTGAGTGAGTAACTCCACTCGAGTTCAACCCAATGATAGCAATGGTCTTTGTGAGTTGAGGTTATTCTAAGCAACCCGGCGTAAAGCACCACTCGGATTTAACCTAGGTCAAGCTTCTACACATACTTGCATGGCAATTTTAAGTATCGTTAACAAATATGCTATACTACTTGTAACCGGAGTCCCTCGACAGAATCGACTCTCAGAACTCCAGTTTAGTTGTAGATATCAACACTTATTTATCTAATTTGCAACTCAAATAAATCAACAATCAATCATATATAACACTATATTCGGTAGAACATGAACGATATTAAAAATAACATGGAATCATGAGATATGCGCCATTCAATTAATAAACATGTTTTCCAACTTCAGATTACATCCCTAACCAATAAAGAAGGTTTAGCTCATCATGGATTTCTCAAAACCCATGGAAATCAATTAAGAAATAAATTACTCAAACCCGGAGAGATTGCGAAGAACGAATAAGACTTTGAAACGCAGCAATGGTAGCCAGCAGCACCAACTTACGCCTCCAGCCTATTGTGATGTCTGTTTACGCCTGTTTTCTTCTTCCTCTTTGCTGTCTCCTCTTTCTCTCCGTGTTTACCTCCTCAAAACTCCTGTATGTTTAAGTATTTATATGAGCTTTAATCCCTAAAATCCTTGCGTGAACAGCCCATGTGGCTTTTTCCTAAAAACAGTGCGTTTTAGCACTTTTCTCGGCTGCCAACTCCTCTTGTTTCTGTCCAAGTCTAGCTTACGTGAATTTTCCTTTTATTTAGCTCTTCTTACGTGAGAATATCTCCTCCAAGTTTGTTCCCAGATTCACCCAAAGACTTGCCATGAGAAGAGTTTAGTTCTCCTTATAGAACTAGAGTTAGCCACTTTAGAATCCTAGTTGAACTAGGAAATGTGCTAAGTTTCCTTATTCCACTCCAACAAGATATATCAACTCCAAATTCTTTCCTAATCCCATATGACTTCCCCAAGCTAGCTACTACTCCACCAAGGCTAGCCACTAGCCAATCAAACCACTCTAGCACCTCCAACTCGTCACTTAGCACATTAGCACATACGGTTCAGCCAACTTAGCGCCTGGGCGCTAGCAGCACAAGCTAGTTTGCCACCATGTGGCTTTGCCCATAACTTCCTCATACGAGATCAGAATGACCTCGTTCTTTCGCCGTTGGCTTCATAATTCAATTTCCTACACTGTGGAGGGTGAAAGGCCTAAATTCAGCAGAGTTTTACTGGCTCCTAGGTAATTCTTCTCATACCGCTCCATTCTGCGGGTTTCTGAATTGTAACCTGAAAAGATAACTAAACTTCGGAAGTAATCGAAATACATAATAATTCACTCAAATATAGCAGATAAGGATCAGGAAAAACTACTTTAAATGTATGATTTATTCACCTATCAGCTGCTCCTCGAGCCAATGTCCATGCTCCTCCAGCCAATGAACCTGAAGCCTCTGTTACTCGTGCTCCTCTTCCTAAAACCAAAAAAGTTAGGAATTAGGTTGTAATCGTTAAATTGAAGGATATTATTTTAGTGTTTAACATTTCTGGTTTGAAGGTTTCCGATTTGAGATGATTATATATACTTTTTTTTAGTAATCATTTGATTTTCATCGATTTATTTTTAACAAGTTATGTTCTTCAAATTTTACATGTACAATCGGTAGTTAGCGGGTTTGAACAAACTACCGATTGACTAAATTCATCAGTAATCGGTAGTTTAAGAATTACTTAAACTACCGATTATGTACATTCAGCGACAATCGATCGTTTGTACAAAATTTTAACTACCGATTGTGAGTGTCCAGGAGTTTTCAAAAATTTGGATTTCCAATTTAGGGCTACTAATCATAATCGGTAGTTTGTACAAATTTTAACCTACCGATTGCGAGTGTCCAGGAGTTTTCCAAAAATTTCGATTTCCAATTTGGGGCTTCTAATCATAATCGGTAGTTTAAGATTTTTTTAAACTACCGATTGTGTTTGTACAAAATGTTAAAATTTTTTAAAAAAATTCGATTTCCAATTTGGGGCTACTAATCATAATCGGTAGTTTAAGATTTTTTTAAACTACCGATTGTGTTTGTACAAAATGTTGAAATTTTTTAAAAAATCTCGATTTCCAATTTGGGGCTACTAATCATAATCGATAGTTTAAGATTTTTTTAAACTACCGATTTTGTTTGTACAAAATGTTGAAATTTTTTAAAAAAATCTCGATTTCCAATTTGGGGCTACTAATCATAATCGGTAGTTTAAGATTTTTTTAAACTACCGATTGTGATTGTACAAAGTGTTGAAATTTTTAAGAAAATCTCGATTTCCAATTTGGGGCTACTAATCATAATCGGTAATTTAAGAATTTTTTAAACTACCGATTGTGATTGTACAAAATATCGAAAATTTTTAAAAAATCTCGATTTCCAATTTGGGGCTACTAACCAAAATCGGTAGTTTAAGATTTTTTAAACTACCGATTGTGATTGTTCAAAATGTTGAAATTTTTAAAAAAATCTCGATTTCCAATTTGGGGCTACTAATCATAATCGGTAGTTTAAGATTTTTTAAACTACCGATTGTGTTTGTACAAAATGTTGAAATTTTTTAAAAAATCTCGATTTCCAATTTTGTTACCGTTTTGTTACCGTTGATGAACAACTATAATTTGTATTCAGATACACCTAAAATAAATGAATTTATATCTATCATTCCCATTTCAAATCCACATCTTTTACATTTCAGTGAAAATTTCTAATCTCTTGTTTTCATTTAATGTCGGGTTACGAAAATTTTAGGCTTAATGCAGAGAATTTTACCCTAGAGGAAGATTTATCCCTATGTCGAAACATAGTATTACATTATCCAGCAAGGGGTCATGAACGTCGGATGAATGGTTCAATGAGCATGGAATGGTTCGAACATATCCATGCTAACTTTTGTAATGAAACCGGTAACCCCAATAACCGGAACAGAGCAGGCCTTTTTTGTCGATATATGGAAATCACAAGAGAAGTACTAGAATTTTCTTCTTTAACCGCTAAGGTGAATGAAAGAAGAATTAGGAATGAAACTGATGATGAAGTTGTTGCCAGATCTCTGGAGAATGGAGAAGATGGAAACGTTCAGATTTCAGGTACCAACCTCATCTCGAGATCCTAAGGGTGACGGAAGAATACAATCCTTTTGTGTTGATTATTCTCCCAAGAAGTGAAGAACGTCGTCCCGGTCGTCATACGCCCCGTTGAAGGTTTGATAATAGGTTTGCTTAAGTGTTTAAGTGTAATCTGCTGATTTATTATATTTCATTTCCTTTAATGTTACGCGATGTAAGACTTTCCGATTCAATGAAATGATAGATGTTAAGTAAAATTGGCATAATCGATAGATAATAATGTTTCTAAGCTACCGATGACATACAATCGGTAGTTATTAAATTCACGTGCTACCAATTATCCCTAATCGGTAGTTATTTATGTTCACTAACTACCGATTGTATCAAGAAAAGTCCTGGATAACAAAACCATTATAATTGGTAGTTTAAGTACTCCATTAAACTACCGATTGTGTTTGTATAAAATGTTGAAATTTTTTAAAAAATCTCGATTTCCAATTTGCGGCTACTTATCATAATCGGTAGTTTAAGAATTTTTTAAACTACCGATTGTGTTTGTACAAAATGTTGAAATTTTTTAAAAAATCTCAATTTCCAATTTGGGGCTACTTATCATAATCGATAGTTTAAGAAATTCTTAAACTACCGATTGTAATTGTACAAAATGTTGAAATTTTACAAAAAATTTCGATTTCCAATTTGGGGATACTTATGAGTAAAAAACTTCCGATTCTTTATATTAGTTCAAACTTAGTGTACATATTTTCTGTACACTCTTGTTACACCAGGCCTCAACGTTTTTTTTTTTGAAAAAAAGAGCCGTTAAGACTATAATCGATATAAGGAGGGTGACCTCTTCTCATTTATGCACCTCCAATACATTTTAACTCTCCAACTTCGAAGAAATTAGTGGCTCAACCTATTCTCAACTAAAACATCAACTTTTTTCATTTCTTTTCCTCTACCGATTCTTCTACTCCTTTTACCCTTAAGTACTCCATTGAAAATGGCTCCAAAATCTTTACTAAACAACCAAAGAAGGGACAGGAAAAGATGGTGATAGAGGAGTCCAAAAACATTGAAATCAATTCGTCAACCGATTCCGTGACAACTTACTATGTTTTGGATCCTCGGTGCATTTTAAGGGACAAAGACTTGTCAAGCATAAACCCATACTACAATGAAGCTGGAGAGTACATAGGTACACTTCGGGCTGATCCTAAGGGGGACGAGAAGAAGAAGAAGAAGCCGGTTGAAACTAGGACCAAGTCCAGAGTAACAAGGAGTGGAAGAATTTCATGAGATCAATGAGATTGATCAATTTGAACTTCTATGGTGTGTTTTGGTTCGTTTAATTCGGATGTTTTTAATTTTTTAAAACATGTTTAATGAACAATATGTAGTAAGTTTATTTGAACAAGTTTTTCTCCGGATGTTGAAATAGTATTACGAAGTTAGATGTTAAGTAACGACATATTCGGTAGATAACTATGTTTCTAAACTACCGATTACGTCGGTAGTTATTTATTTCTCGTGCTGCCGATTATCCACAATCGGTAGTTATTTATGTTCACTAACTACCGATTGTTGCAATAAAAGTCTTGGACAACAAAACCATTATAATCGGTAGATAAAATTGATCTTTAAACTACCGATTACAAAGTTTAAAATTTTAAAGTTTAATTCATTATATGTTTACAATCGGTAGATATAAATTTTCAATACCTACCTTTTGTCAAAGATGAAGAGTTCGAAATTTTGGAAGTTTTGAGAAATTCAATTTGGGGCAACTTACATAATCGGTAGTTTAAGTACTCCATTAAACTACCGATTATACAATCGGTAGGAAAATAAATCACGATCCTACCGGTTGTACAAAACTAAAACTCGAAAAATCAATCTAAAACACTCTCGATTTCTAATCCAAAACTAACTCAAATCATTTTCTAATAACCAAATTAATCAACTAATTAATTAAAATCAACACTAATTAAGCAAGGGTAGATTAGCAATTATAGAAAATAGATGGATAAGGGATGTATTGAGATTACTTCAAAATGACCTTATTTTATCTTATTAGTCGCCCCGAATTAGTTTTTGGTAGCCCTAAAAAAAATCAGGTTAAAAATGTAGTGTGGCGGACAATCGGCCAGATTTGCTCCTAAGAAGGGTAGTACTTTTGAATGGCGTGACAACTACCCTTATTATTTGCGGAAATGCTTGTACCAGGATAATCTCCATTAAAGGCTTCTTAAGTTCCAATGAGTTTGCTTTTCCTTAAAAAAAACGAAAGAAAAAAATCACCCCATTGAGTTTGGAAATTAAGACGGAGAACATGCACCTGGGAAGATTCTATACCCGTGAAGTTACATTATACTACCTTTGTTTCAGGAAAAGAGTTACTCTCACTTTTTTAATTGACCTATTTTTAGACTAAAATGAAAAAGTGATAGTAACACTTTTCCAGAAACGGAGGGAGTAATTTGTTTTGTCAAATTAGTGAGAGGCTTCTATTACCACAAACTACTGTCAGACTGTCGGTACAATACTTGGGGTCCAACTCTTATGTATAATCCACCCCAAAATAGTCCCAAATGTTTTAAGGTTTTGTTCTCCAATCTATACAAGCTAGCCCATTTGCAATTGCAAATAATGCTGAAGTTTAAACAAATATCAATCAGATCAGGGAAAGTTCAGCCTCTTGAAGACCGAAGGGTGTCTCTTCTAGTTTGATATTCTTCTTCTATCATCATCTCCATCTTCACTGAAGTAAGACACTGTGGAATCGAACTGCCATGTATCCTCCATTGATGTTTTACTCTCTATTAAAGCACTCTCTTGAGAAAAGGTTGACATCTGTGTTTAGTCATACGAGATTCTTTCAGATGTCCTAGACCTCGTATCATCAACCCTCGAACCACCACGTATGACATGTGATTCTTGGACTGGAGTTCGACCTTCAAGCATGTTCACAACAGTAGACATTAATGGCCTAAGACTAGGAGAAGGGTTCGTGCATAACAGAGCTATGTTTAACACTCTCAAAACTTCTTCTTTTGAATAGTTTGAATTAAGAATGGGGTCAACAAGGTCAAGGAGATTTCCTTCCTCTTTTAGTACATAAGCCTGCAGTTGTACCAAGACGAGAGTTAGTTTTCATGGCTACTTTTCCAGTAAAATCAACTATCTGTTTATCATATATGTACAGTTATACATGCATTCGAACTACTAAAGAAGGTTGATCAGTAATTTGAATCCGTTCACTAGTGTCTTTATAAGCTCCAACAGAGATGAAGTAATATATTTCACCTTCCTTTACATAAGCATATTTTCACCTAGGGACACATGCAAGCCCTAAGTCACTCACATACACTGCACTCAAGGAGTCCGTAGAGGTTCAACATGAGTCCAATCTATGACCTCTAGAACTCCTTTTGGAACCTAAAACCCATCACAAAAATTGACAAAGAAGTACAAGAGCGAAAAGTTTGGAGTTGAAAAATACACTAATGCTTTATATTGAGTGTAAAGATATTTAGGGGTTACTTTACCCAGTCAAGAAGACAGCTGATGAACTTGTCCTTAGGAATGTAACTTGTGTTGCTCTTTCCACTGACGATCTCTAATGCAACAACTCCGAAGCTGTAAACGTCTGCTTTGTAAGTCAAGCGACCCCTCATTGCATATTCTGGTGCCATATAACCTCTAAAAGTAATCACAAAACAAATACGGTTAATATGTTGGGCCAAAGAGAGAATCCTCCCCTGTTATTTACATGGACACGTCGACAAAGAAGTTTGTACTAAATGTACTTGTATGTAATCTGCACACAGATCACATATGGCAGATGCTTAAATAATTTTGAATACTCATATACCTTAAATATAAACAACAGACAAAAAAGTTCATCACTTCCAAACAAATTAGACACTGATAAACTTAAATGCAGCGTACCAAGAGCCTAAGTCCAATCACAAGTAGTTAATTAGATTTGTTAGAGCAATTCCAGTGGGCCTTGGCATTTTAGCCAATATACCAAGCCGCGTGACTTGGCAAACTCAATTTTGTGCAGTGGTAAACTAGCCAATGGATAGATATATTGGCTAATTTATCAAATGGGACCCGTTTTTTATATAAACTAATATTATTTTTAAGTTAAATGGGACCCATTTAGAATAACCTCATAAACCTGGTACATGAGACCCATTATATATATAATATAGTTAAAGTAATGATTATAACTAATTTAACAAACTTTTTTAAATATAATAAAAATATTTCTCGGTGCATGAAGAGCCGCTCGGCGCAACAAGGGCCGATGCTCAGTGTATGAAGAGCCGCTCGGCTCAACAAGGGCCGATGCTCAGTGCAACATGAGCCGAGCGGCTCAACATGATTCGATCGTCTTTGTAGGAGACGATCGATTTAACTAACGCCTCAATGAGCAAATCCCCATAAATACCCATTTGCCAATCTATTTTTTGGGTTTGCCCATCCCACTGTGGGGTGATAATTGGCAAATTAGCTAATATACCCACCCCACTGTCTTTGCTCTTATATAACAATTCCAAGAGCTAGAGGTCTTAAAGAGTCACAATTAGCTAGATGTGAAAGAACGGAGATGAGATTCCCAAGATTTTTAGGTATGTTTTGAATAAGACGAGTCTTGCATACCCTTTGGAATGATAAAAAAGGAACTGAAAGTGAGGATAATGTTGCATCATATTGGACTTCCGAAAATGGCAATGTACCAAATCTATTGATATGTACACGAAATTTCCATCCTTGTCTCCAGTTATAACCATGCATGTCGATTCTTTACTTACCAAAGTAAATGCAGGATAATGAAGGTGGGAAGAAATTATAGTCACTTACACAGTTCCTGCTATACGTGTGCTGATATGGGTTTTCTCGTCCTCCTCAAGTTTAGCCAAACCAAAATCAGATATCCTCGCAGTAAAATCTTTATCAAGAAGAACATTAGTTGCCTTTATGTCTCTGTGCACAATTTTCAACCTTGATTCTTCATGAAGATAAGCTAAACCTTTAGCTATGTCCAAACAAATCCTAAGCCTTGTTGGCCAGTTCAAGTTCAGTCGTTGATCTGCACGACCTAAAACCATGACATCTCTGATTAATTTTAGAAGGCTAAGAAAGTTGACTCGAATAAATGGATATCTAAAGAGATAATACTGATTTATGGAATCTCGTAGTAAGCTAAATATTGAGGTGAGGTGGTGTTTACCAAATAGAGCACGGGCTAGACTATTGTTTTCCATATATTCGTAAATTACCAGAAGCTGGTTTCCTTCAACACAACAGCCAAAAAGCTTCACGAGATTACGGTGTTGTATAGCAGAAATCATGTTAATTTCAGTCACAAACTCACGATTGCCTTGCATTGACTTGGCAGAGAGTTGCTTGACAGCAATTACTGAACCATCTGGACGCAGGCCCTGATGTAACATTATAGAGATCAAGTTTAGGAGTATATAGTTGCATCAAGAAAGTCACACCCAATGGAAGTGGCTCGAAAAGTTGGCCAACAGCAGAAACAAAATATCAACAAGAAACTCAAAATTACCTTGTAAACTGGACCAAACCCACCTTCACCTATTTTATTTGCAAAATCAAAATTACTGGTTGCTTCTTTGATTTCTCTCAGAGTAAAATAACTCGTCTGCAATAGCTCTTTAAGTTCTGTAAAGTAATGAAAGCAAGACCATGCCAAGTGACAAAAACTTAAGATGTTAATTCATAGTAAACCCATGAGGAGATTGGAAACTATTGAGCAACTCATTCCCAAGATTCACTCAGACATATTTTAATACTGTTAAAATTCCCAAGCTAAGCCTGCCCCAACTTGTTTGGGACTAAAGGCTTGGTTGTTGTTGTTGTTGTTAAAATTCCCAAGCTAATCCTGTTGTAAGATGCTTATCTTTTAAGAGTGAATATATTACATGACTATTGTTAGAGAATTTCTACTGCGTATGAATCACAGTTATCTTAGATATACAATTTTAGTCCAACGTTGGATATAATGCAGAAAGGAAGACAATATCAATGTGCTAGAATTTGGAAAGAGTTCCATTGCAGAGTGTGTTATCTTTCAACTCAATGTCTCTTTATTCTGTTCAAGTAGGGTCTCATCAGCCAAACCCAATGTACAAGATTGAAAGGATTGTTTATTTCATTTTACTAACCTTTGTCCTCAAGATCCTTTTTTCCAAGGCAGCCTTTCTTCCAAAGGATTGCCAGAATCAATAAGATTAGAACACATGAGGCAGCTACAATGCCAGAAATTACTCCAACAGACACGTGACCCATGTTAGGATCAAAGTCTAACATAATGGAAAAAGATTATATCATGATATGAATATGACGAAGAAAATAAGAGATATAATCAAGAAACTTAATTGTGCATATCAACTATCAACTGACTTGGTGTGACTGCAATAGCTGAAATAAGAGGTCCATATGCAATGTCGGAGGGAATGAAAGTAGTTCCTTTCCCCGCCCAGTATAAGTGAATCCAGAGTGCTGTTAGTAACATCAACATCATATTCTTTAATAATACTCTTCCCAACACCTTTCGCCGCTTCTTCAATATTATAACCCTCCAATACTCTTTTACCCTACAAGGCATCAAAAAAATATTGGAAAAAACTTCATTAAAAACAAAACCAGTTAGAGATCATTCAAAGTGAAGGAGAAGTATTGATTCGTAAAAATTATTTACTCCAAGTAAATCATATAAAAGTATATGATGTGTTACTTTTAACAAACACTGACGATCACAGTTATCTAGTCACTCACTTGGATTGATACATCAAATACCCGAGTTCCAATGCCGTCAGCAGTTTGGTCAATTGGGAACATTATTTCAGCAAAGTGAAGCTTCACTTTGTAATTTCCCGGACGTAAGCAAATGCCATAGTACTTGAGTGAGAGAGGAGAAATACGAGCTGTTGAGTATAAGTCTGTCACTGACATGTTCGGACTCGCTTGAGTAAAATAGTTAGCTCTGTTGGACCCAGCAAAATCTCCTGTATTACTACAAGCCCATCTATCATTGTACGAGAAGAATGATGATGATCCCATTGGTGATAAATCAGCGTCATACTTCTCTTCTCCGACAGTCATCTCCGAGCCACCACAATTAATGAAAAAGGAGTAATCTGCAAATGCCATGGTCATCAAACCTTCATACATGGTTATGTAAAATACCGGTTGTTATTGAACTATAAGCCTCGTTACGAGTATAAAACACTATGATTACCTTCACCGAAAAGTTCAGATAGTTACATTTGGAATCTGTGAAGCAGGGTAGGTCCTTCTTCAAGCACCAGCTAACTCTACATAAGATTTCTATTTAGTTCACAATGTTTAAGATTATTATGTGCAGAAAGGCGCACCAAGTTGCAAGGAACTTACGACTGGTCTTCTTCAGATGAATAGCTCGAGATTTTATTCCTGTTCGACAATCAGAGAAGTGAGATTGATATAAGATTGAACCATAAAGAAAACAGAAACAGAAAAGTTAATTAGAAGATTTATTAGTTAAATGAAACTTACAAGTTTGAATCCTGGCAACCCGATTGAGATGGCCCAGTAAAATTGTTGTATGAGAGGTCACTGCAAGACCAAAATAACAATAGTCATGCTCATGAATTGAAACTTAAGGGTCTGCGTGGGATGGAAAATAAGTAAATGTGTAAGCCATACAAGTTCCGTTTGGCGTTTATTATCCATGCTGGTATCTGTCCAGTCAATGAGTTGTTAGTGAGATACCTATATCCAGAAGTAGTATGTCATTAGTCTTGTAAATAATGATAATAAAACCCATAAAAAGGGGGAAGCAAAATAACCAGAATTTCGAGTGTACATACAAAAATTCATAACAAGTTTTTGCGTTACAATTGCTGATTTGCTTACATGTTTAGGAGGGATGGCATTTCTTGGAGGCTTTGAATGTCACCAGTCAGTCTATTGAAGCTCAAGTCTCTGCAATGAAAAGGTTAACAATAAAAAGTAAATACAAAGAAAACTGCCACCAAAATACGAATACTTCAGTCTCATGATGAAAGAACAAATGTCACCAAATCCTTTCTCAATAGACCATTTCATTATAAAACCAACAACTAATACACAGAGCTTAACTTTGAATATACAAGCAGTGTCCTTGAGGTTGCTTTCATTTAGGGTACTTGTTTCACAGGTGTTTACCATGATTCCTTCAGGATTTGAGATATTTAGGCAAAGGGGTGCACCCTCTAATACTGAACTCAATTATCAAAGTACTTCATGTCGTTTAGCAGGATGGTTGAACATAATGTCAAAATGGAGGAGAGATAGAGCTTAAGGATCCATAGGGGTTAGGCTATTATACGTGAATATACACTTGGAAGCACAAGATAAAACACTCGAGTATGAAAGATATTGCTCAGTGTTGCACACAGCTAGAAAGAGAGAGAGAGAGAGAGGGCGAGTGAGTGAGGGAAGGAGGTTTAGGGAATTTAATAAGCTGCAGGACACGTGAGGGTAGAGCGCCATTACCACTGCTCATGGGAAAAGTATATATTCCCTACAGAGCACACATGTGTGGACATTCATGCCGATGAAATGTCCATATAAATCACATACACACACAATCTGATCATGTATATCATTTTCAAAGTAAAGCACAATAACCCATAACAGATGCATTTAAGAAAAACAAAGGCATAATCAAACTCATTTCTTGAGTAGAGTTAAGTCTACTAATTATGGGCACAGCCCAAATTTCGATGCACTAGATAAAAGCATTAAACATACATGGAGATATAACAGCAACCTGGACAGCAGATTGAAATCAGTAGCATTGAAAGTTTCGGCAGCTACTCTTTTTAGTTGTACAGGAATCACAAAGGGATGATTGTAAGGTGTGTATTAAAGTTGATAATTTGGCAATACACACACAGAGATGGTTAAATAATAAGTACCGATTCCTTTAACTAAGAGAAGTAAACGAAATCATGTATACAATCGACAAAGAGAAACCAACTTTCTGGAGGGACTCTAATGCACAGTTATTCATCATAAGCAACTTACAGTTGCAATAGTCTAGGCATGCTCTCTACAATGTTTGATGCAATTGAACCATGAATCAAGCAATTTCTTAGCTCCCTGTTGTACATACATGAAACAAAGTTTTCATTAGAATCACAGGCATAAATGTAGAATTACACAATGCAGGGAACCATAACCATGACACAACTCACAGTTGCTGCATGCTGCTCATATCCCGCAAATCAGGGAAGGGCATGTTTGGTCCCTTTAAGTCAGACACTCTCCTGAAACAAAATATGTAAAATATATATCGTTCAACTCTAACTTGTTTCCAATTCATAACCAAATACACGAAAAACACTTATATTTGGAATTTTGGATGCAAAAGGTAGAAGTGTTTCAGTAAACTTGGAAGGTGGTCTAACAGTGTTGTTAAGTTCTTCAAGTAGAATATGGTGGAAGGGATGGGCCCCTCCATTGATGTGCCTCGCATATCTCTGAAAAGGTTTGAAACATCTTTAATCAGAAAGTTCAATCGAATTAGAATTTGAAGAAATTTTAGAAGAGGGAACTTTGAGCACGATACTCACAGCCGAACAAGTTGCGTCCAATTGCCAATGAAATCAGGTATTTCCCCAGAGAAACTAGTCCCAGCTATCCTACTGCAAATAGTAGCAAAACCAGAGAATGCTTATTTAAAACAAGTGATCACAGATATAGAGGCCAAAAACCATCTGGGTAGATATAGTATCAGAGTTAAGGTTTGAAAACAAAAAAAATAAGCATCACATACAAATCTGTAATGTTCTTCAGATTAGCAAATGTTGAAGGTAAAGTTCCTGTGAAATTGTTCCCAGAAAGAACTCTGCATGAGTAAGAAAACAACTCAATATAAATATCCTCCAATGCTCGATTGAAAATTTTGGCACTAATAACAGACCATACAGATAAAAGCTTTTTTCAAGAGAAATTAAACGTTGTTGGTTGCTCCTCTCATAGCTGCAGGTGCTAATTGGTGTTCACAATGTATTGTTTTTGTACGTTAAGTTTTAAAGCATACTTCATCTTTACTATATCACTTCCGATCATTACCGTATCTGTAAATTTTTATCCATGCAACTCTAATCATAAGTGATGTTATAGGTGAAAGAGTAGCAGATTTAACACTATGTCTTGAACGTACTTTACATTTAAGCTGCCATATCAGTTACAGTTAAGACAGCATTGTGTGTTCAACTTGTGGGGTCCCTAACATTACACAGACCGTTAACATCCTTGTCATGGACTATCATTTGCTTGATATAACCATGACGCAAGTCCTATAACTGTACCATTTGGATCCTGCAACTAATAATCAAATAAAGTGAATAGATAAATTCAAAGAATATCAAGCAAATGAGAATAGAAAACCATCTTACAATGTCTTCAATCTGGTAAGCTTGCCAAGCTCTGGAGGAATGGGTCCTTCAAGTTGATTATCTGTCACCAACCTGCAACAAAAAATTGTACAAGTAAAAATGAATCATCGGAAACCTTGAATTCATAATGAACCAAAAAGAAGAATTTGGCATATCTTACAAATGTTCTAGAGTAACAATGTCAGCAATTTCACTTGGAAATATTCCCTTAACGTTGTTAGCCAAAAGAGACCTGACATTCACAAGAAAATAGCATTACTTCAACACTTCAATTTTGATGTAGTTATATATATATATAGGAACTTAGGAAAGCATCCAAAATTGTAGTAAAATGACTTACAAAATGACCAGTGGAAGAGTTTTCCAAGCCTTAGGAATAGACCCATTGAGATAATTGACACTAAAATCTCTGTTCAAGCAAATATGATTAAGTGAAATCAGTTGGGCATATTATCAAACAGGTAAGAGAGAGAAATAGAATGAGGCAACACATACAGTTCTTGCAGATAGGGAAGATTTGCAAATTCATCAGGTAATTCTCCACTTAAGTAGAGGCGTTTCAGCTGACTGCATATCCAAACAAAACATCTTTACCACAGTTTCTCAAAGGCCAAATCTATATCTCAGTGACTCAACCCCTAAAATGCAAAAAATTAGATTTTCCGGGATTAACAGGTAAATGAGAAGAGGTACATTACATATTTGTGATATGGCAGATGGAGGAGGAGTTGTAAGAACAGTCGCACACAACTTTACTTAGAGCATTTTTACTAATAGTCGCATTTAAATCTTCACTTCTACTGCAAGAAGTTTGGCTGATATTCTTCCAATATGGAATCTTTAACTTGGTTGATATTTGCGTAAGCGCTTCAACTGAATAATGAAAGGTACACAAATATATCGTATTAGCAACGTGCTGGAGTGCCAGGCGCGGAGAGTAATGTCAAATGGATTCTGGAAGGCAGGCTCCATCACTCTCCTGCCTCTAGAACCTGATTGACATATTCTCCAATATACGACTCAAGATAAAAAAAAAAGGGCCCTAAAGAAAATCACAAAAAACACGAGGAGTAACCCCATTTTAGATTACAATGTGTACACGTAGAATGGTATATTCCTAGTTACTTACTTTTGGAAATGAAAAGAAATTACAATTTCAATAAAAAAACTATGGCATCACATGAAATTTGCCTATGGAATTCGGTACCTATAACAGCCGTCATAATTTGGGACTAAGAGCTTCCATAATCATGAAGCTATAGTCATATTTGGGAAAAAAAAATTGAGTCGTAATCTAGGGTACTAAAGATGTTAAAAATTATAAATGCTATAACAGGTAATCAAATTTGGCTACTCAGTTTGGTAATTGGGACAAATATAACTAGATGGAGGTTTGAAGTGCGTTTGGAGTTAAACGTACATATTAAGTGTGTCTCAAAATCGAACACAATTGTTAGTTATGTATGTATCTCAAAAATAAATATAAAGTCCGTTTGTTGTGTTTGTATCTCAAAAGTAATATAAAGTTTAATCAGACACAATTAGTAGTTCCATCTGATACCAGACGTTAATTTAAATAACGTATTAATTTAATTTTAATGGTTAAAATTGTATCACAGTTATAGTTAAAAGTTAAATTTGACTTAGCTTTTATAACTTTTAGCACTGATTGTGGAAGCTTTAAGAGCAGCTCCAATAATACGAGACGAGTCACAAAATGGTGTAATAGGCTAAGTTAGAGAGTTAGGGGCGGGCGGCAGGAAATTTCCAAAGAGTTGTGAAGTTAGAGGACGCGTAAGACCCTAGTCAGAGCATCTTTTTCCTGGAGATTGTTTTCGTAAAAGATGGTCAAGTTTTAGAATAACAAATGGTTCTCTAATTTCAAAAACAATTATGTCTAAGCAGTTAGGCTTACTCAAATAAATGGTCTAATAAAAAATTGAATTGGATTAGAAATGGTCTTGTACTAGTCTCTTAGATTAATTAATGAGACTAAAAAATGTTGTCTTATTTTTAGTGGACGTCTTAAGGCGGCCATAATTTTCAATCCTGGCAGTGTTTAGGAAAAAAAAGTTATAATAAAAAGGCACTTTCTGAACAACATTTATCATATGATTGAAGATTGTGATTGATCGAATATTTCTCGAAGAAATCGTGTGGGTATTACTACCAAGTTCGTGTTTGACTGCTATACTAATTTACGAACAAGAATAACAAAAACAAGTACTAACTCGGAACCAATACACTAATACAGCATGAATAAAAGATAGAAAAAAAAAGCTGATTTCATCAAGAAAAATCAAAATCAAAATCAAAATTCCAAAAAGCTAGTTTTTCTCTGAAGTTGAAAACGTATTTTCCAAAACTTGGCTTTCAAGAAAAGATAATTGATTATAGTCTTTGAATTATATCTACCATCAAAATGAATAAAAGCGTACTAACCTTCATCTTGTGGTAGAATTTGAGCTTCAGAACTGAACTCCTCCAAGCAATTTAACACAATAAACACCAGAAGTATAAGAGAGAAAGATTGGTTTGAGATGACATGAAACACTAACTTCATATCTCTATGTTTGTTTCCACTTTCCACTTTCAATAACAGAACCACTGCTACTAGCCTACTACAACAAGAAACGGGAGTAGACTCGTTGAGGAAAGGATTAACAGAGACGAGAATGAAAAGGATTGACATGTATGTTTTTGTTTTGACACAATCAACTGGGTGTATTAGACAATGACGTTGACTAATCTAGAATTGAAAAATCAAGGGAAGATTTGTGCTCGGATAAAAGGATAGGAATGTCCTTACAAGTAAACCCAAACAGTCGAGACTTAGAAGATTTGTGTTCTCACGTGGTTTGTTTACTCGTTGATTTTCTAAAAAAAATTATAATAAAAATTAAATAAAAAAATATAATAATATTTCATCCGTCCTAAAATAAATAAATAAATAAAAAATCATTTTTTTTAATTTAAAAAGGAATGATTCTTGATATACCGTATATATAAATTAGGGTTTAACTCGTGTTGTAACAGATACGAGAATTGATATTTATCATAATATAAATTTTGACCTTTATATATCAATAGGTTTTTAAAACAATTTTACTCATGTATTTTTAGTCACTTAAGTAAGATATCTTGAGTCCTTCCATGACATGTAATCAACTATGTTTAATAGATTAGTAGAAGCTTGTATTTATTGACAACCATAATACACCGAATCGTTACAACAAACCAAAACCCGGTCGGTGTCCACTAACAACATTCCTGGTTCGGTTCCGACAACGTAATTCTCAAAATAAAAGAAAAAAAACTAAAAAAATTATATTTTCTTACTGAACTACTAAGAAATAAAGTAATATGAATACACAATAATTGGTTTCATAACATGGGTTTGAACATACAACATGTAACAATATGACATAAAGAAATAATAATTGGAAATAATTTATTGCATAATCAAAAATATTCCCAAAACACTGGTTTGAAAACTCTTGAATGGTGAAACCACGCCATAACAACAATCCAAGCTCCTTATACTGCATCCGTTTCGATGGTACCCTGTGATTAATAACACCTTCTCGAAACCTATGGTATGTGTATTTGAATGGCAATTAAGAAAAATATGAATGTAAATTGCAAATCAATAGTTTAAGTAACCCGAGGAAAGATAATATCATATGGAAAAATAAGTAGTTTATATTGAAACAATTTTCACGAAATTTGAGTGAAAGAGATCGAGTTGCAGAAAAAATTGATGTAGCGATAGATATAACTGAGTGAATCTGCAAATGATTCCAATATTCAACACCTAACTTTTATTCTTCAACTTCTTTGTTAAGTATGAATTTTTTTTCCCTACACCTATTTATATAGACTTCTAATATTTCTACTATCAACTATACTACTATATGACAGAATAATATCCCGCCAGATGGTAGACGAACCTACATATGAATTAAAAATATGTCAATATGAACATTCCAGAAAGAATTAAAATAAGAAGCTACATTCTAAAGAATCAAATGAGATAGCTTATCCCTCCTCCTCTAGAGTCAGTCAAGAATAAAAACTGTCTGAAGCATGTGCTACATATAGAATCTGTTGTAAATCCATTTCCGATCAGAGGAACTTCGCCAGATAAAATGGCATCTTTCAGTCCTTGCTGTGCGAAACTCATATATGTAACACCATAAATATCACCATAGCTCTACAAAGTAAAGCTGCACTATTAATTTAGTAACATTACAACCAGCAAGAGTTCTCAAGTTATACATGGAAGCTATAGGAAAGGATATAAAATAGAAAGTTTAAGCTTTACTTCTCTAGTAAACATCACTTGAGATCAAGAGATATCGAACTTAAAGTAGCATTGGGGTAATGAGTTATGAGACAAACTTTTCCCATGTGTCTAAAATGTTCAAAATAACATATTGTTTCAAGATAAACTGAAGTGAGCAACTTATAGAGCAAAACAAAGATTTTTAGGATTACCTGGGCCCTTACACTTGATATTGGCCAAGTTGAGTCATGAAGACCTTGAGAAAGAACCCTTTGGAATTTAACTCTACAAACAACAAACACATAATAACTATTAGAACACTCTAAAAATCGTTAAGAGTTTTCTTACATGTTTAGCTAAAAACTTACTTCCCACTGCAAATCAAGTCATCATCCTTGAAGGTATTACTATTTATGTATATATCATTCAACTCTGGAAGTCCATTTCTTAGGGTTTTTATATTGGTTCTGTATTCAAATTGATGATAACTGCGATTACTTTCAGTGATTAGGACACAATGAGCACAAAGATCGGAGTGTTTTTGTGAAGGGGTTTCATGCCCTTGATATTATGTGATAGTTTTACCCCAAATCTAGTTATAATCAAAACTCTAGTTAGAATTTTTTATTTAAGAACAGTCGATTCTAATAGGAGGTGAACAAAACATAATTTATTTTTTATGAAGTGACAAACCCTAAATCTAGAGAGAAAAGGATGTGCCTAACTTCATATCATGTCTTGAACAACCAATATCAATAGAAACCTCTGATCTGGAGCTGATAAAATCAAATCTCTCAAAGAAAATATCGAAATAAAGGTTATATATATCAAAATGCTTAGTTGATTAATTATCTTCGTCGAGTTCTCTATTTAGGGTTACATTTGAGTATAACAACTGAAAGACAGAGAAGAAAATGAAACCTAGATCGATAACGGGATTGTTCTCTGCACATCCCCTCTCTTCTTCTGCCTGAAACAACACCGAAAATATTTTACAAAATATAAAATGACTACCTATGCCCTCGGACGACTCTCTTTTGTCAAAAAAAACATCAATCATTCATCTATCTTATCCATAGAGAGATACAGACCCACATCCTATCTCTGAAAAAATCCCAACCGCTCTTTGTCTCCTCCAAAAATAAATCCTGACCCCTCTTTATCCAACGTAAGTTGTCTACACTTTGTTTTGTATTCTTGATTGTTTTCTGCACATCCCCTTTCTTCTTCTACCTGAAACAACACCGAAAATATTTTACAAATATAAAATGACTACCTATGCCCTCGGACGGCTGTGTCTTTTGTCAAAAAAAACAACATTCGTTCATCTATCTTATCCATGGAGAGATCCGGACCCATGCCCTATCCCTAAACAATCCCAGCCGCTCTTTGTCTCCTCCAAAATTAAATCCCGACCCCTCTTTATCCAAGGTAAGTTGTCTACACTTCTGGCTAGTCACTAAAGAAAATTTGGTGACCAATTTGGCATGTTGTGAAAATTATTTGGGTCAGGAAACAGTTATTGTGAGGGTAATGTTCCGTCTACAATAATTTATTTGAGATGGATGACTTGGTCGGTAAAATTGTTTTGGAGGCAATGATATTTATATATAGAGACAATTTTACTTGGTATTTATAAGTACTTTTAGAGAAAAACAATATTTTTTGTTATTAATTTTTTATTCTGAGATGAAATTATTCGTTGTTAAATTTTCATGTGACAAAATTATTTCCTCAATATAAATTTTTCTGAGACAAACAAATTTTGTTGCTAATTTTTTTTTCTGAGACAAACAAATTTTGTTGTTAATTTTTTTTTATGTGACCTATTTTTTTATCACTATAAATTTATTCTGAGGCGAATAAATTTTGTTGCTAAAATTATTTTTGGTTAATTACTTTTTGGTACTTGGGTTTTGTCCAACATTAGGGTTTGGTCTAACTTTTGACCAATTTAGAGTTTGGTACTTGGAAATAACGTTGACCCTTGTTGACTGTCTATGACCAAATTTTAATAATTTTATAAAATAAATTACATTGAGTTTATAAGTATACCCCTAAAGTGGGTCTAAGATCCAACTGTATTAATGGAATAGTTTAGCTTACGGTCTTGATTAAGAGTTCAAATATATCAACCCTAAGGGCAACCACAGCAACACGAGTATACCAAAGACCATTGAGTAAAAAAATTTGGTCTTTGGTCAGCCCATAACACTACGGTCCCCGACCCAAATATGATCATAATATGACGCTTGTTATTGGACGTAAATCTAGATTAACGTATGATGGAACAGACGTATGTATGTTGTAACGCTTGGTGTTGGGAGGAGATTTGGTTAACGCTTGATAATAGGCGCTACACTAAAGAAACGCTTGGAACCAGACGCACTGCTGTTGGAACGCTGCAGCATCATACGCAACCTTATCCAAACGCCTGTTTAAGCGTCATCCCCAGGTAGCGTTTGTTATCCAAACGTTGTGATATAGCAACGCCAGACAATGGAGCGGGGTACTAGGAAAATGCCTGGTTTATAGGCGGCATCTCAAGAGAACGTCAGACTATGGAGCGGCGTCCCAAAGACACGCCAAAATATAGAGCGGAGTCCCATATCAACGCCTGAAGTATTGGCGTAAACCCATATCAACGCCTGAAATTAAGTGAGTAACGTGCTACTAGAGTAACGTTTACTTCCACTTCCATTAGATGAAATAGCACAAGCGTACTACTATAACAACGCTATTAATGTTAATTACTTAAATGTTATTACTTAAACTTAAGACTAGAATAACGTTGCTATAGTAATACGCCTGTGCTATTAATGAAATAGCACAACACTTGGTGCTGCCAATTAGTCACCCAAGCAAAATGTTATTACTTAAACTTAAGTAAACTAAGCAAAATGTTATTACTTAAATGTTATTAATTAATCACCTAAGTAAAATGCTAATTAATCACCTGTGGAATACGCCTGCTAAGTTATTAAACTTAAGTAAAGTTATTTATGTTAGGCGTTAGAAGTAAACGTGCTTCTAGAGCAACGCCTAAGAAGTAGGCGTTGTTTTAGAGCAACGCATGTAACCAGCGTTATCCTACAGTTACGCTTGGGAACCAGGCGTTGCTATAAAATGACCCCAAGACGCGGCGTTGCTCCAAAATTGCGCCTGGTTCTTGGGCGCATTCTAGCAACACGTTTGAGTCAGGCGTAGATTTAGATAACGCCTGGTTATTAAGCGTCATGTTAGTGTACCGTTTAGTGAGGCGCAGTCTTTGGGTTACGTTTCATCAGGCGTGACCCTAATGTTACGCCCGTAAAATTAAACGTTCTTCTAGCACAACGCCTATGACCAAACGGTATCCCAACGTAACGCTTGTCGTCAAACGCTTACCAGCGTAACGCTCGAGTATTAATAGGTTTGGTCCAGTTTTGGGATCATTTTTGTTCCAAAACAGTAAAAAAAGTGGACCATTTCCCATTTCTGTTCGCCCGCTACGCTTCATTTTAACAGACCAAAGACCACTTTTGTGGTTTGGTCATTGGTCTGGTCGCTTAGAGCAACTGCAGCGGACGATCAGACCAAAGAGTAAACATCAGAAATGGTCTTTGGTCCGATTTTTAGAGCCGCAACGGATGAGTAAATGTAGTATTTGGTCCAGAAAGTGAACAGTATTCGATCATGTTTAGTGAAGAAAATGGTCCAAAACAGATATAGTCTGACGCCATGGTTGAACAACGTTTTAGGAAAACGTCATTATACGAGGACGTTTTAAAAAACAAACGTTATTACTGAAAGACGTCTAACAAAACGTTTGTTTAGAGTAGCGCTTTAGAAACGTTGTTTCAATACAACGTAATTTATACAAACGGCAAGTTAGAATAGCGTGTGGGATGAACGTTACTCTGTGGTAGCGTTAATTGGCGAAACGTTACAACACAAAGACGTTGAAACATTGATGTTGGTACACAGGAGCGTTTAACATTAGAAAGCTCCTTTACAAGAGCGTTAAAAACGTAAACGACACAGTACACAAGCGTTTCAATTTGAAACGTCCCCATGGTCCGACGTTAATTTGTAACGCTCCTCCAAACCCACGTTTGTATTCGAAACGTTGTCGTATGATAACGTTTGGGTGAAACGTTCTCGTACCGTAACGTTTTGCCGGCCGTTGTAAATTTGACCGTTTTTTTTTCCGTTGAACGGCTATTTTTTTTTCTTCAAATTTTTTTCCGTTGAACGGCTATTTTTTTTTTCTTCAAATTTTAAATGCTGCAACGTTTCGATTTCGGCATTATATATAGAGGAAGTTTTAATGTTTCATGTACAACCACCATTCATTTTGAGAACTTCGTATAAGAAAGTCCTTATTGTTCTGAATTTTTTTTGGTCGTTCGTTAACAGTTTTTCTCTGTATCAAAAATGGCACCAAAACCAAGAGGTCCAAATTTTACTACTAATGAAGATATAACAATGTGTAGGATTCATTTATCAATATCTCAAGACCCTTGTGTTGGTACTGATCAATCGGAAGAAAGATTATGGACTCGGATTAAAGCCGGGATGAAAGAAGCTATACCTTCAATGGCCGAACGCAGTTGGACCTCCATTCAAAAACGCTTTCAAGGAATAAGTAAAGATGTTGCGCTTTATTCTGCAAAAGAGGCAGAAGTGGAACGTGAACACCATACCGGCTGGGGTCCTGAAACAAAGGTAAAGTAAACATGTTTTAGTTTCGTTGCTCAAGTTTTAAAATGGATTGTGATGCATTAATTGTTTTCTAAACAACAACAGACACAGGAAGTTAGGCGACTATTCAGGGAAGCTAATGGTGATAAACCATTTAAGCACGATGAGTGCTACGCAATAATGATAGAAAATATCAAATATTCCCGTCGTTCGACAGAAATATTTGATTCATCACAAGCTGAAGAAGATTCGGACAATAACGCTGAAGACCTACAAACATTTTCACCCAGTGCAGGTCAATGGAGTGGACATGAAGAAATAGGAGATATTCCCAACACGTATCCTAGGGCGATGGGAAAAAAACAGGCTAAACAACTAATGCATAATGGACGAGGAAAATCCAGTGCCCAAACAGAAGCCTTGGAAATAATAATCAATAACCAAAAAAACTTCAACAACAGCTATGCAGAAAATGCAAAAAGGAAGATTGATCAAAGACATGCCGAGTTAGCATCAAAAGAAGAGCATCGCCTAATGAAAGAGGAGTATCGAATAATGATGACGGACGTCTCCAAATTGGATGACGTAACAAAAGAGTGGGTTATGCTTAGGAAAGCAGAGATTTTACGAAAAAGAAAAGAATTTTGTATTACCTAAAACAGTAAACAACAAATATTATTTTCCTTCTAAATAATGAAAACCATTACTTTCATATTTGTTGTCTACACGTAAGCATCGGCTGAAATCAATTAAAAACAGTAAAAGATATGAATTAAAACCAATTTTTTTTAAATTGGTTTTTCAAACATCACCAAAATACGACCACAAATGTTCGATCAAGTCATTTCGTAATCGAAGGTGCGTTTGTTTGCTATGGACTGCTTGTCGTCGTTGGTGAGTTGTCATCCTTGAAAGTGCTTCAGTTTGTTGCCGTGATATAGTTACTGGTGCAGCGTAGCGCCCTTGATCATAATCATGTGGCCAAACACCCGGTAGACGTTCATCCTCCACAATCATATTATGGAGAATTATTACTGTTTTCATGATATATGCAAGTGCGTCCGGATTCCACATTCTAGCCGGTTGTTTAACGATGCTAAATTGGTTTTGTAGTACACCAAAGGCTCTTTCCACATCTTTTCGAGCACCCTCTTGCATTGCTGAAAATTTTCGCTTCTTAAGTGTATCTGGATGCTTGATCGACATGATTATGGTTGCTATCTCTGGGTATATCCCATCGCCAAGATAATACCCCATATCGTAATGGTTACCGTTCACCACATAGTGTACCGGGGGTGCCTTACCTTTTATAATGTTTTTGAAAACAGGAGACCGGTTAAGAACATTTATATCGTTGTTTGAACCGGGCATACCAAAAAAGGCATGCCAAAACCATAGATCTTGTGAAACCACAGCCTCCAAGATGATACTTTCATCGCCTTTGTATGCGGTGTATGCACCCGATTCGGCCGTTGGGCATCTATCCCATTTCCAATGCATACAATCTATACTTCCTAGCATTCCTGGAAATCCCCTTGCCTGGTTCTGATTAAGCAATAGTTGAACATCTGTAGGTGTAGGGCTACGCAAATACTGATCCCCATATAGCTGCACAATCGTGAGGCAAAACTTACGAGTTGCTTGCAATACAGTAGATTCCCCAATCCTTAAATACTCATCTATTGCATCTGCCGCACAACCGTAAGCTAACATTCTAATTGCTGCAGTAATCTTAACATGTGGTGTTAATCCGAGTCTGCCGGCAGCATCCCTTTTCTGAACAAAATAAGGGTTACGTCCCACCACATCCCGCAAGATACGATTGAACAATTCTCTGCGCATTCTGAATCTTCTCCGGAAAATAATATGACCAAAAGTAGGGTATCTTGAAAAGTAATCTGTCCATAGTTTCCTTGCTCCCTCCTCCCGCTGCCGGTCAATTTCGATTCGAGTATTTGGCCAGTCTATATTAGAAGCGAACAATCCCAAATTAACTGCTTGTTCATTTTGGATAACTGCAAATGAATTTTCGTCTGATGAGGACGTCGAGTTAGTACTATCATCATCGGATGTAGAAGATATGAGTAAATGATTGTGAGGAATATAAGAAGAGGAAGAGGACAAACCATGATACATATTGTTATTCTGATTTCCTTCCAATGGTTGATGAGGTATGTAGTTATGGTAGAGGAGGTTTGTAGTTATGGTTGACGCTTTTCGTATTTTTATTTGAGGATGATTCTAGTTTTGGGTGTGGTTTTAATGGAGAGAATGTTATTTATAACATGGTAATTCAAATAAGTTTTTATCGACACCTAACAACAAGCCAGTAATAAAAGCCTCAAAAAAGTTATGACAAGACGCTACCACAAAAAGCTGACCAATCCATTGTTGTGATGTTATCGAGAAATAAGTAGTGCTCTGTACTCTTGAGTAGACAATACATGCAGGAAATTAACTCGAACATGAATGCTATGAGAGAATAAGATAAAGCTGACAATTCCAATTTAACTTTTTTGGTAACATCATTTTGTTGAATTATTAAATTCATACATTAAACCAAAGTAAAAGAAATATTAAAAATCACTAGAAGTTTACTAAAAACAATTAAGTAAACTTATTGTGAAACCTTAAGGCTTGGTTTGTAAGACGTCGTGGATGACGTGGTTCACTTCTTGGGAGAATAATCAACACAAAGGGATTAAATTCTTCCAAAACCCTTAAAATCTCGAAATGAGGTTTGTACCTGAATTCAAAACGTTTCAATCTTATCCATTCCTCTAGTGATCTAGAAACAACTACATCGTCAGTTTCATTCCTAAGACGACATTCATTCACCTTGGCAGTTAAAGATGAAAATTCATGTACTTCCTTTGTGATTTCAACATATCGACAAAACAGGCCGGCTCTATTCCTGTTGTTGGGATTTCCGGTTTCATTACAAAAGTTAGCATGAGTATCTTCTAACCATTGCATGCTCATTACACCATTCATCCGACGTTCATGGCCCCTAGCTGGATAATGCAATACAATGTTTCGACATATTGATAAATCTTCCTCTAGTGTAAAATTTTCTGCATTCAGGCTAAAATTTTCGTAACCCGTCATTAAATGAAAACCGAAGATGACAAATTTCTTATGAAATGTTTGAATGGTGGATTTGGAATGAGAATGAATGATACAATATGTCTGGTATTTATAGGTAGATGGGGAGTGAGAATGGTGGATTTGTTCAACGGTAAGAAAACGGTAACAAATATAAAAATCAATTATTTTATTTTAATTTTCAAAATTGGTTGTATGTTGACACGGCAGTATTAACATTAATTGAGGAGTCATTAATATTGTGGATAGATAGAGAAAAATGTCAGGTTGGATTTACTAAAAACAATAAAGTTGTTTATAAAATGTCATAGATAAAGAGAAAAGTAAGGTTAGATTTGCATGCAATAAATAAGGATGATTATCAACTACCGTCCCCCTCCCCACGAGAGGTGCGAGGGGGCATAAACGGAGGCATCGATGAAGAAGGAACATGTCCCCCGGTATTCCACATTTGCGATGGTAGAGTTGAAGAAAAACTTCCAAAACCTAGTGGTGGATTATGTAAACGACCATGCGAAAGTTGTAACTTCAAATTGGTGATTTCATTCTTATATTCCCGCAAATCTTCCATCCTTTCCCTCGATTGTGTCAAATGAAAGTTTTTGAACTCTTGGGTAAAGTCAGCACTCTGTTGCGCAAAAGCATAACATTCACCCTGTTATAGACAAAAGGTCACATTTAGCATGTCAACCCGTAAATTCAGAAACTAAATAACGAATATATTACAAATGTACTTACGTATGACCAATTATCTATAGGCGGGATGGGCACATGTTCAGCAGGTTGGTTGATGGTTTCTTTAACTAAGCCACCCAAACTGTCGTATGTTTCCACATCCCAGTCTACGAGTTTGCAAAACTTGTTCGAGTTAGTAACATGGCGCCAATAGTCCAAATACCCCTGATACGTAACCTCTCCTTGTAGGTACTCAGTTACATCGACTTCAGAGGTTTCCTTAAGTTGGGTAGCATCTTCATCAGAGATGTCACTAACTCGAACTGGGGGGTTCTTCGGAATGCGGTAGCCATCATTGTTTTGGTGCCATAACCGATCACCGAGGTATACGTTATGCTGTTAAAAGTAAGATTCCAGTAATAACTATTACAATAAAAAATGAAATAAATAAAATATGCTATGAAAATAAATTAACTACTCACAATGCCATTCCAAGTAAATACAACGCGCCTATTTGAGAGAACCACCGCTGTCGTGATTACGTCATTTTGTATTAGTGGGATTGCGGTCCGCCAAGGGTGCCATGTCACATCGTCGGCAGTCATTGCATTTAGAAGACAACGTGAACGCACAATATCATTACTCTTTTTTCGTGTACTCTTCCACCTAGAACATGTAGGCCAAGTAGTAACTGTCGCAGGTGGTGGATTGTGTGGTCGACGTATGCCGAGATATTCGTAACCCCAAAACTACAATTTGTTTTAAAAAAAAATAAAATATTTAAGTTACCACCAAACGTTTTTTTAAAAAGCAAATAAAATATTTTCTAAAATTTACCTCTAATATTTGGCAGGGTCCGGTTAGTGACTTCTGCCCCCTACCGGATGCGCCAAGGGCGGAATATAGTTTTGAAAAACAAGCACCACCCCAGTCGTAAGTTCCAATTAGTTTTGGATCCTCAAAAGCCGCTAACCATCCGGCATCCACATAGTTTCTTGCGTTTGAGAAAAAAAATTGTCCCAGAACATACATCCAAAACGCTTTTGCAACTCTCTCAGCTTTGGTAGCATCATGTTGCGCCCCTTTCAAATAATCCTCTGTAAAGTATGACCCTAAAAATGCCACCGTTGGTGCATCACAGATCCACTGAATTGAAATATTGTTAGTTACACAATAGTTTTTGTCTTTCAGCTCTATAAAAATATTCTGATGGACATATTCAAAGGTGTACTTATCCTCATCGTATGGAATTTGCCCTCCAATTCCAATACTGAGACCGGTCAACATCACCCAGTCTAATGGTGTAAACCCCATTTCACCGAATGGGAAGTGAAAAGTGTTCGTCGTGTCCCAGAAACGCTCCACCATGTAATCAATCATGGCGTGTGACGAGTCACCAGCATCCATTGCCAAAAATCTGTCCCATCCAGCCATTTCGATAATAAATTTCGCCCTAGAGCAGAATTCCGATATACTTTTATATGCCAGCATAACCGATTTAAGAGACCCCCGATGGATGTACTTTGTCTTTGGGTCTGCCCTAATAGTCATATCGTTGCTAACGTGCCCCCTAACATCTTCCACCATACTATAAGTTTCCAACGCTGTAACATCCGTTTCTTCACCAACACAACCTCCTTGTGTATCGTTGGTTGATTTTCCTTTCTTGCATCTTTTTTTCCCACCGATCAATCGCGATGCGGATTTCCTCAACATCTAACCATAACAAACAGTTAACAACAAAAAAAAAAATTTATTTTGACGTTCAAAATGTACTCACTGTTGACATTATTTTCACGTTAACAACATCTAACCATAACCCTAAATATAGTTTCAATTTTAACAATTGAATATTAAAAATAAATTTTTAAAAACCTTCTAAAATCAACCAAAATACACCTAATCATCATTCAAAAATTAACTCCCACATACACCTTAATAAATTTAAAATGAAACAAATTAATAACAACTATAAATAACTTTTCCATTTACTAAATCATATATTATTTTTACATGCACAATTACATTTTAAATATCATAAATTATTAAGTGGAATTATAAACACTATAAAATAATAAATTAACTAACTCAACACCCCTAAGAGCAACAATGATGCAATTAACAATAATATAGTTTACAAAAATATATATAACAATAACATTTTAAATTGTAAATTTAATTTTTCTACACAAATTACAATGAAAATATCAAACTAAATCAAATCCAAATTTTTTAAATTAATTTTTTAATACCCTAAAACTATCAATAAATCATATTATTACCATGTATACTAAATTTAATATAAACCCTAAAACTAAAAGTATATTTACTAAATCTAATAATCATTAAAATCAAACTAAAATAGCAAAAAAAAAAAAAAAAAAATACCGTCTCTTTGCACTCCTAAACGTCCGGCTAATCTAACGTGTTCACGACAGCTGCTTATCGGCGAGTGAGTGAATGAACCACAGGTGAACAGGAGAAAATGAAAGAGAAAGGAAAAAAATTCCGGCGGCTGGTGTTCTTGTTTTTTCTTGT
The DNA here is from genome assembly GCA_023531435.1 of Papaver californicum. NCBI lineage: Eukaryota > Viridiplantae > Streptophyta > Magnoliopsida > Ranunculales > Papaveraceae > Papaver > Papaver californicum. Next base: position 80,849 of record JAJJMC010013734.1, read on the forward strand.
TTTTTGTTTGCGGTTTTGATGGAGAAGAAGGTAATCTTTATGTTTTTATAGTTTCTTGGATGCTTCACACGTGTACAAAGTGTTTTTATAATTTGTTGGATGCTTCACACGTGTACAAAACACTATCTAAACTATTGACAAATAAACAATTCGTCTTTTTCACCGTGTTTGACCCTGATTGACCTGCTTGACTATTTGTAACGCTCCCTCATACTAACGTAAAGATGTATCACGCTAGTCTACGGCAACGTTTATATTTCGCAACGCTTGTCCTCGTTGACGTTTTATAATCTTAACGCTGGCCTACATCAGCTTTTAGATTTGCAACGCTCGGCTACAACAACGTTCCATAATTGACGCTCCACTACACCCACACAAGCTTTCCAAACGTTGCCTTATGGTAACGTTTGTATTTTAAATGCTGTTTTGGATTAGCGTTCTGGTTTTGACGCTTCACTATGGTAACGTTTAGATAAGCGCTACAGTAAAGTGACGTTTGAGTATTTCACGCTTCAATACAGCAACGTTTATACAAAACGCTTACCTAAATGAACGTCAAAAATTAAACGTTTATATAGTAAAACGTCTGTGTATTATACGTTACTTTAGTACAGCGTTTGATAATTAACGCTTATTTACAACAGCGTATTATCAAATTTACTCCTGTTGTCGTTGCGTTTTTTTTTTTACACGACCAAACAAATTTGGTATTTGATCGATGGTCTGGTCCAACCGCTGCAGTTGCTCTTAGTGTGGATGCTCTAACTCTCTAATCTCCTTCTTCCGCCTCCACATGTTAAAATTGAAAACCCAATGAACAAAAAGAAGCAGAGCATCAAAGAATTCTCACCTGAACAAATTTCTTCTAATTATTAATTCCCCCTGCTTTATTAGTTTCACGTATAAACCAATTAAAACCCTAATTGATCCATAAAGCATAAACACATCAAAATCCCTAAAAAATTCCTTACTCATCAATTCAGTTTATAGACTTTCACTTTCAGAAAAAACTCATTTCTAAAACCTCATGTTTCAATAAAATCAAATAACTAGAAGAAGAAACTTCGTTAATTCCTACTCTTCATTGAAAAAATCCAAATTGGTTTCTGCTACAACTTGAATTGAGGATATACTAATAAGATTAGTAATAACTTTAAGTAGTGAGAGTAAGAAAAATTCTCAAGCTTAAGAGTCACATAAGATTAATTTTAGATGGATTCGGTGAATCTGGTGACGGAAGTGGAGGTAGTATGAGTTGTAAGCGTTCACATGAGAAGAACAGTAAAATAGATTGGGTTTAATAAAGAGGGTTGTTTGTGTCTTGCGATGCAGAAAGTACGCAAAACCAGTCAAGTTCTCTCTCTGGAAACCGGTCAAGGTGTATCCCATTTAGACTTTTCGTGTGGATATGTATATTTATATCCCGACATTCAGGAAGTGTATACTTCGCCTCCATGTTCCTTGTTCCCACACCAATCAGTCACTCATCTGACATTAACCCACTGTGAGTTTATCCCCTCTTTGTACAAGAGCTTTCACTCTATTAAGATTGTAAAGCTTAGAAGTGATGGGGTCGGTGTATGATTGAGTCTCTTAATGTCCATGACTCGAAGAATGACATCTAGTTACCTGTGAAATTCGATCTTCTTCTTTCAAGTTACATGTTCAGGAATCAAATTTCAAGTGTTTGTGTTTCAATCTTGTTATGGATATACTGAATTTGAGAGTTTATCTATTCATATTCCATCTCTTTTGAAATTTAAATATGAAGAATTCTTGGAGTAGTGAATTTGATCTGTTGATGCTATTCTGATTGGCTTGGTTTAGGATTTTTAGGGTTATGAATTGGTGTAATTTTGGTGCTTTTGTTGTTGATTGGATCGAAGGAGTTGTGATGGTGGTTATGGCATGAAAGAGAGATGGTGGTGGCAACGCTGATGAGTTTGGAGAAGATGGTTATGTAAATAATGGAAAAATGAAGGGTATTGTAGTAAATTCGTTAATAATTTAACTTTTTTTAACAATTTAAAATTTTTAGTAAATTATAAACAGAGCCCAATATTTAACAGAGTTTTAACGCCATTTCCAAGTACCAAATCCTAAGTTAGACAAAAAGTAGACCAAATTCTATATTGGATAAAACCCAAGTACCAAAAATCAATTAACTCAATTATTTTAAGTGATAAAATTATATCCTCACCAAAAATACCTAGAGTGACAAAATTCTAGGTCATAAAATCACTAAACGATGTCAAATTTATTTGCTAATAAAAAAATTCGGTAATAATTTCTTAAGGTTGTCATAAAAGACTTTCTACGACTTACGATAGATGACGAAATTCTAGATTTTTTTTGTAGTGAAAAAATGAATTTTCGTGACACGGTTATTTGCCGCTAAAAGCTATTTTTTATTATAGTGACCACTGCTAATTGATGTTATCACCTCCTCCACCGCCCACCAACATCCACATCCACCTCCACTACCGCCACCGGCTCCACAACCACAACTACTGCCAATTTCCATTGATATATTTAATTATAGAAAATTAATAAAAAAAAATTATTATGAGATATTTATTTGGATAATTAATGACATTATAAGAAATTAATGGAACATTATTTATATGATAATTAATGGGACATTAATAGTTTGATTGTAAATTAAGACCGTCGGATGTATCCCCTTTGAACCACAACCATTGATCTATATCATCTATAAACAAATCCTAACCCTCTATATCTCCTTTATATCCACAAAAAAATCAGAGTCACTCTTTATATATCCCCTAGACAAATCCGGACCCACATCCAATCCTTGAACAAATCCCAGCCGCTATTTATCTTCTTCCGAATCAAATTCTGACCACCACTTATCAAAGGTAAGTTGCCCAAGCTTTGTTTTATATTCTTGACAACCCAAAAAATTGTACAGACACATAAAAAGTGGGGTCGTCCCTCCGGAAAAACAGGGGGTCCCGCTTTTGGGTAGGTTTTTTTCTATTCGATGTTTGTATAATTTAAATGAACGGCTTCTTCAGAATTTTTACCTAAAACATAGGTTAATATGAAAAAGTGATAGTAACTTTTTTCTTGGGACGGACGTAGTAATAACTAAACACGTAAAAATATGAACATTGAACACCAAAGCTGCTACCAAAAATCTCTAAACCTCTTAGATAATAATTTTTAATTAATTGGTTCTATAATCCTTGAAATCTCTTTTTTGAGTGTAGTCATAGTAGACATGTAAAAACCTGTGTTACAAGGATGCGGACATGAACACGGTATCAGTATCTTATGTATGATAAGTTACCTTTTGGTCGGTTTTCATCCAAGCAAAATTATTTTAAATTCTTTTCACTCACAATTATAAATAAAAGTATAGCAATAAGAACAAATACGATCCACAGTGAGATATGGGTTGTTAATTGTATTTGAAAGCTACTGTAAACATGGGGATTTTGTAGTTCAAAATAATTTAAACTAAAGATTAAGCTGAGAGTGTTTAAGAAAATATTGTAGGAGAAGACTGGTTAAGGAATTCGCCATCTATCATACACATGCTATGCAATCAAACATCAATATCGTCATCCACTCTATCATGTTACCAATAACCCTAAAGTATCCTCAATCGGTGTCAACACTTCGTTACGTCTCCACAAATCAACAAATATTCCAATCACTAATATATGAATTATTTTCTAACAAATAACCTAATGCTTTATCGTTAAGAGATTCAACTTGAAGAAAGCTTTAAATTCTGTGAGACGGGTTACTCATAGGAAATACAACACAATCGTGGTATATTCAACCTAGGCCAAGTTTTACTTCCTTCACGATTCGCACCGCTAGTGATCACAAATTACTACTAATTATTAGGATTTTTAATAAAATTACCTAAGACTCTAATTAGCTATTAAGAAGTTATTAAGATATTTAATTCACGACTTTAACATGCGAAATAACTAATCATATTAATTGAACACAATCAAATAATTATTATGCTTAGTAAAACTTGAACGGTATGCAAAAAAGTGAATAATGAAATTAATGCATAACATGTTCATGACTTTAGGTTACATCCTTAACCAATATAAGAAAATTAGTTCATAATAAAAATTTTAAAATCCATAAAAAATAATAAGATAGAAAAATTAAGCAAACCCTAGGTTGTAGAAAATCTTCAACTCCAAAGTTCCTTCTTCCTCTCTCCAAAAGATATATGAAATGATATATATCCCTAATAAAAATGAAATTGTCTCTTAAATAGGTATCCCAAAAATAAAATTGCTCATACTTGAATACCGGTCGAAATAGATCGTCTAACTCACGAAGTACTTAGCCAAGGTCGTGAAATATTCACACATCCAAATAGCAACAATAACTTCATCACCACCATCTCCTCACGGACCTCTATTCTTCTCTTCCATACTCGACTTCAACTCAAATTCTTTTGTATGTAACCTCCTCGAGATTACAGCATCATAAATCTATATTGTCGTAAATGGAAACAACTATCAACAACCCCATTATCTCACCATCCACGAAGTCTCAGATTCCCATCAACACCACAACGTCACTCCAAGTCTGTTTTCATCTTCCAACTCAACAACGATCATTCAATCACCACTACCATCATCTCAGTTCCAATAACCATCATCAATCCATTAATGGAAGTGAAGAAACAACTCCATGACCATCGTTCAGCTGCATCATGATCATCAACTTCCAGTCACAGCAATCATCTTCATCACAGACTCACTCCATCCTCTCGAACCAACATCATCACTGCAACAATTCCACCATCGATGTTCAATCTTTCATCACAGGCCATTAATGGCAGTTGAAGCTAACATGTCTTTCAAACTCCATATTGAGTATTACCCATGATTTCTGACTTCTTTTATAACCCCAAAAATCTACTCGAGCTAAAAACAAATTATCACAGAGTGCCATGATCAATCAAAGCTTCTATCGTGATCCATGGCAACATGCCATTCCTTTTCTTCTCTCGCTGTAGCCAATGCTTCCAAACTGTAACTGATAATACCATGTCTTCAAGCTTAAAACGAACCCAGCTGCTCGTGTCCATCTATCATAAAAATTGCATAAACTCCTTGTGGGGATAAAAAGTAATCTCACCACGTGTTCGCATCTTAGCACATAAACACAAGAGGGACGTATTTCAAGTGAACACCGGAGTAATGCTCAGTCAACATAGGTATCTCCGTCTAATGTACCAGATTAAAACACATGAAAGCATTACCAAAGAATCAACGACTAAGTTTGAATTAGACAGCTGGGGCATTTAATGCACGAACAGAGCGGTCACATCATTTGTCTATTAGCTCTCAAGACAGGTGGCAAGATATTATTAGATGAAGAGTGGGAGATCATCGATGGTTATTGCGAGGCTTATTAGACGAGTCTACCAACAAAGTGAAGTCCTAGCGAAGCAAAGAGAATCACCAAACAAGATACAGTAAGATCATCTCGACGAAGTCAACTATGTCTGAAGCAAAATATACTCGAAACAAATTGTATTCGAGGGCTTGTAAATCAAACCCTAATTTTATATTTTGGCTATAAATAAGCCTATGAGTAACTGTAATATGGTTGATCAATTTTGTTGTAGAGTAAGAGAGAGAGAGCTATTGTGTATATCCATAAGCAATTATCTGAGCTTGTAACCATCATCAAATCATAGTGAAAATCCCTCCCGTGGATGTAGGTTTTAACACCGAACCACGTAAATCTCTTGTGTTCATCGTTCTTTATTATTGTGAGAGTTTTAATCATATGATCCAGGTGGAAGGCATAAAAGAGAGCTTTGAATTTTATTTGGGTGTGTTGTGGGATTTCTTACTACTACATTTTGGCGTTAGAAACAAGGAGTTTATTCTACCAGCTATTTTAAAGTTTTGAAAGATTTCATAAGAGTTTGTTTCATTTTTGCATTAGCTTGCTTTTCTAAAAAAAAAAGGTATATAGATATTTAGATTATTACCAGATCTAGAGTTTTTTAGTTTTATACGTCATTTTTTTTTATGGTTTTTCAAAACAAAGACTATAGGTTTGGTTAACAATATTCTAAAATAACTTTTAGGTTTTGAACTTCATAAGGAGAGTATAAAAAGATTTTGGTTTATAAAAAAAAATTGCAGCAGGATTTTTCAGTTTTTACAGGTCTACCTCAAAAGGATTTTATTCTTAAAAAAACATTACTTTTAGTGGATAGATCATAAATAATTAAATAATCTTTTTAGAATCTACCTAGGATCTGCTACAAAATCATTGTCCTACGTTGAACATTTAGTATTGAAAGGCGGTTGTTAGATCTAGGGTTTATAAACCTAATTTTTCTAATCAAAATCATTGGATCCACATTCAATATAGTGAATCGTGAGGGCCACTAACAAGAACTCGTTAAAGTAGTACAAAAACATCATTTTTATTATAAAGAAACCCTAGTGATCAACGATGGTGTCAAAAGCAGAAATAGAGGTCCAAAGAAGAAGTACTATGGTAAGGAGCAACAATATAGCGGACCAAAGGAAAGTCAAGTGGACGAGACAGAAGGAAGGACTTGTGAGGAAGAAAAAAGAGCGTCTCTCGAGCGAAGTGTTTTGTTACGAAATATTAACGAGGAAGAAGCCATAGAAGAATCTACATGTGTAGTGATGGGGATCAGTCTAATGATGAGCAAGAGTTGACAATGGAAGAAATAAAAGCTAAGCTCACAAAAATTAGATAGGCAAAGAAGAAATTAGCCCAGGATCGGGAGCTACTACGAAAGAAAAATTTGGAACTAGAAGAACAGAACCTAAAGTTACAGGAAGAAATTCCTGAGAAGTTAGAGTCATCAAAGCGTATACGAACAAGTACCGAGATCCGAATAAAAAACGAAGAGGAAATCGTGGGGATATCCAGGAAGATGGTGATGCGAGAAAGCGTCAAGAAGAAAGGGAACATCAGTTGAAGAGGGTCAAGGAGACAATTGTGAATCAAGAGGTGATGAAGGAACTAAAACATATGAGAGATATGATTAAAGGTTTCCAGAACAATGGAAAGGGACAACAATTGACGGATGCATTAGCAGAGGCGAAGCGATCACCTTTCAGTGTAGATATTCTGTATGTATCCCTACCAACCAAATGCATAATTCCAACTTTCGGAAGCATCTTCGATGGAACAGGGAACGCTATACAACATATTAAGGCATATCAACGATCGTTACTGCAATGGGAACACAAAGATGAAGTGATGTGCAAATACTTTTCGGCAAGTTTAAAAGGAGAGGCATTGGCATGGTTTGATACACTTCCAGAATACTCAATCACGTCATTTCGAGAATTGGAAAAAGTGTTTCTAGCAGCATACATGCACAACAATTTGCTGAGACCGGGAGTTAAAAAATTATCCAGCTTGAAGCGAAGACCAAGTGAAATTCTGCAAAGCCTATTAAATAGGTGGAGGACATTGTATAGCAAATTTATGGGTCACGAATCTGTAACAAACTTAGTTAGGGGTTTCGTAAATGCGTTGTTCCCAACTGATCTGATGTGTATGGCCATATTAAAAAACACGAATATGTTAACCTTGCAAGAACTTTGGGAGTTTCAAGAGGAATATATAGCTCCGGAGGAGATACAAAGAGAGGAATGAAACCTGTAGTAACGAAGGAGACCATTTTCCGAAGTTCAACAATAACTCAGCGAAATACAAATGCAATTGGTGATGTACCACAGGTAGACTACAAAGACATTTATCGGGAAAAGCAACGACGAGTACCTCAGCAAGATATACGATCAAGAAAAGACTGGGCGAACAATGATACCAGGAGATTCCAGAGACAATGGGAGCATCCCTTTCGCCGAGGCCGATTCGATAATCAAAGATTTGGTGCACAGAGACCAAATGCTCCCAAATATGAAGACTTAAGGCTACCTAAATTGAACGCACCATTATCGGTGATCTTGCAACATATTGAAAGAATGGAGTTTGCAAGTATTCCGTACCCATACAATAGAAGGGTGGAACCACCCCCCTCCAGGTATAGTAATCAATTTTATGAATATCATCAATTGCATGGCCATACTACTGACAATTGCAGGAATGTGCAAAGGATAGTACTACGGTTGATAGAACAGGGAAAACTTCAAGAGTTCTTGGGAGATCTACCACCTTCGCCATCATTACGAGTGAAACCAGAGGTGCCGTGAGTGCATAGAATTGAGATTGAGCGAGGAACCAATTTCTTACGATGCAATTCAATCATTCATTCGGCGAGGACTGAGGAAAACTTCCACAACAACATCATGGGCAGGGTGCATAAGCGAGGCCGTCATGGAAAATAGATCTTCAGTGTTGATAAAGCCCATACCTTGGAGAAATGGATGGCACAACCAATCGTATTTTCGGCATCCGAAACACCTGTGAATGAGAAATCGCATACGGATCCTTTAGTGCTCACTTTGAAAATGAACAAATGGGCAGTGGACAAAGTCTTGGTGGATACCAGATGTTCAGAGGACATCCTTTTCTACAGTACATTCAAGCGAATGAACTTCCCGGCTTCTGTGTTTATCCTATAAACAAATAACATTTATGGATTCAGTGGGAACCCTCACGGCCGAAGGGAGAGTTAACCTTGGTAGTATATCTTGGAAAGTTAGAAACTATAACTACTTTCTGTGTAGTTGATGTTGAGTCACCCTATAGTGCGATCGTTGCAAGACCATGGGTCCATGGAATTAAAGGAATAACCTCCATATATCACCAATGTTTGCGTTTTCTAACACCGGATGGGGTGGTTAAAGTAAAAGGAGATCCTGACGAAGCAAAATATTACAATGAAGTGGATGTTCGCCAATATAAGGAACGAGCTGATAAAATCAACGAAAAAAAGAAGTTGAAGAAGAAGCAAGCTAAATAGAGCAGGAATGAGCAAGAAATGCAAGTGTACGAAGTAAATACGACAATAGGAAATGGACTTCCGAGTGAAGAAACAAATAAGGAAGGTTCGTCAACATAGCAATTAAAGGGACCAACTCCCCTCAGAGAGCCAATGATGAACTTTACAGCAGAAGAACTTAATCGAGATGTAAACTTGGGATCTGAAGAAGAGCCAAAGGTGGTCAAGATAGATACGAATCTAAGCGAGTACGAGGGAAAAAGGTTGGAAAATTTATTGAGAGAGTATGTTGACATATTCGCATGGAAGATGAAGGACATGCCAGGAATAGATCCTTCGATAGCTTGTCATAGGTTGGACATCGACCCAAAGACAAGGCCTTTCAAACAAAGAATCAGGAAAGTAACAACATTCTATCACGAAGTAATTGAATAAGAACTAAAAAGAATGAGAGAAGCAGGAATTATAAGGCCCGCGAAATATCCAAAATGGATTACAAACATGGTAATTGTTCCGAAGAAAAATAAAGGAATAAGAAACTGTATTGTCTTCAATGACTTAAACAAGGCTTGCCCAAAAGATAACATTCTTCTGCCAGAAATATCTCAAATGGTTAAATCAGCGACATGGTAAGAAATCCTCTCTCTCATGGACGGGTACTCAGGTTATAATTAGATACCGCTCGCCGAGGAAGATCAGGAGCATACTGCTTTCTTTACTACAAGAGGATTATACTATTACACAAGAATGCCTTTTGGGTTGAACAATGCAGGGGCTACTTACCAACGAATGGTAGAAAGTAAAAATTATGAAGATCATGTACGAGATTTGAAAGAGATTTTTGATCAAATGCGCAAGTTCAAAATGAAAATCAACCCTGCGAAGTGTATCTTTGGTGTAGCTTCGGGAAAATTCTTGGAATACATAGTGTCAAAGAATGGGATAAAAGTTGATCCAGCGAAGGTACAAACAATCAGGGACATGCCATCACCGATAACATTGAAGGACGTGCAAAACCTCAATGGACAGCTTGCAGCTTTAGGAAGATTCATTGCTAGATCTTCGGATAAATGCAAGCTATTTTTTGACACATTAAAGAAAGGAGCGAAATTCACATGACAAAGGATTGTGAACATGCACTTCAAAACATTAAAGAATACTTGGCGAAGTTTTCAGTGTTACAAAGACCTTATCCAGGGGAAAAACTCTAGGTGTATCTCACGGCAACTGCGGATGCCATCAACTTAGTATTGGTCCGAACAGATGAAGGTGTCAAAAAACTAATATACTACATCAACAAAACACTTGGGTCAGTAGAAAGAAACTATACAAATATTGAGCAGTTGATATTGGCATAAATATATGCGACTCAGAAACTACGAACCTACTTCCAGGCTCATCACATCAAAGTAATGACGAAGACACCTATTGAGTCAGTACTAAAACATTCTTAGCAGTTGGAAGAGTGTCGAAGTGGAACGTGCAAATAGAATAATTTGTTGTAAAATATGGAATATTTACATCTGCCAAATCTCAAGTTATTGCCAATTTCCTGGCTGATTTCTTTTTTAGAAGAAGACGAAAATGTAGAAGACATGTTAAATTTGGAAGAAGATCTCGCAGATCCCAAAGATTTGATTAAGGAAGATCATCCGAGTAGCTGCTATATATATGCTGACGGGTCCTCAAACAGCGAAGGAAGAGGTAGTATTTACTTCACCAGGAGGTACGAGGATTGTCCGATCATTTCGGCTGGAATTTTTGGCAACTAATAATGAGACTGAGTACGAAACAGTGATACAAGCACTCAGATTGGCAATTGAAATAAAACTTGATGACATCAAGCTTACAAGTGATTCACAGTTGGTGGTTAGGAAGATAGAAGGAAGATATCAAACATTTGACCCCTCATTGACAAGATATCGAAAAATGGCAAGACATTATGCATCTCAGATTCCAAATATCAAGTGGTGACACATCTACCGAATGGATAATAGATTGGTTGATGCATTGGGTTTCGTATCATCAATGATGAGTGATCCTGAGACTACTTTGGTGCAAGTAGAATGGTTACGATACCCATCAGAAGAGCAAGTAGTAGCAAGTATGGAGGCATTGGCAATAAACACAGACGACGATAAAGGAGTGGATGATTGGAAAATCCAAATTTATGAATAGCTAAGCGAAGGAAAAATGCCCGTGATAGGTTACAGGCTAACAAGATCTGGAGCAAGTCCACAAACTATCAGCTGCGTGAAGGCATTTTGTATCATCAATCTTTTCATAGACCATTGCTAGGATCATGAAGCGAATTGTTGGTAATGGAGCATATGAGCTGCTGGATCATGAAGGAAAGAAGTTGGATCATCCATAGAATCCTAATTACATAAAAAAATATTATCCATAAAGCTGATGAAGAAGATTCTCGAAGAAAGTACGATGAGACACTTAAAATAAGTATATTAAAATTCATAAAACCTGCATTACAGGCTGGAACCCCACATGATGTGATCTGAAAGCTGCCTACGAGGAAAGGGCAGTCAAAACATGAGACCTACAATTCTCCCAAGAGGCAAGAGGCAAACTTATAAGACCTATGACACATTATGTGGTGAGGTTCTAGAATCTTTCGCCTAAAAAGGCAAGAAGCACACTGAGTAAGACCTACAAGGGGGCGGTTAAGACCTCATTAGGAGGCCGATAAGACCTCATACGCCAAAGGAAAAAGGCATTTAAGACCTAAATTTCGCTGAATATCATCGGTTGTGGTTCTCCGTTTCTCGACGCATCATAGCCCGACGAAAGACATTCGGCAAGAGGTATAGACTATGCCAGAGGCGTCGAGGTACACGATTGAGGCATAGGTGTCCGACACGTTTGAGTCGTGATCTCAATTTCCATATGGCCAAGTCCTTGATATTTCATGCCTGGTCCCCAGACACCCCTCCTAGGGTGTGGACATCGTACCCTAAGTCAAATTGGCGAAGGAATAAGAGGTCCACGAAAACAAACTGGTTATTGCCTAACGGGATGGAAGGATCTAGGTAGTAGCTACCAGAAATAAGCTTCCTTGAACAGGAATCCAAGGGGAACATAAAGGGATGACACCCTCCTCTAGGGAGTTGAAGTAGCCTGATAAGGCGAGGTTTGAGAGACTATTGCTCATGGGAGTACTTAGGCTCGCTTACCTCGCCGACGAAGTAAATGGCCATCAAGAATGCACCGCTTCGTATAAGAAATATGCGAGAATTTTAAGACTCGCAAGATTATGCCAGTTTTGATCTAAAGCATTGAAGTAAACAACACAAGGAAGCATATCATTTTGATTAAGTTCTAAACAAAGACCATTTTAGCAAAAAAATATATATTCATTAACAAGAATTTTTCATCTTACAGGTAGAAAGTTAATGATTATCAGCTAAAGCTACAGTAGAGGAAGCAATTATATAAAAAGACAAAGAGGAGCTAGTCTTGGAGATCTTCATCTTACTTTTCTGGAAATTTGCCTTCAGAAGATCCTTCAAAGGCAGTTTTCTCCAAAAGGTTGTTCTTGATGAGGATGATTTTCACTGATATCTCCTTTGGGATTAGCCTCTTCTTTTCCGATAACTCGCTCGCCATTAGTTTTTTCGCAATCTGATTTGGTCTCCTCCTTGATTTCTTCTTCTTCGTCGGAATGGATCTCGAGGAATTACAAGACAACTTGGCGAGCCTTAAGTCTATCGCACAGATTATAGGTGAATTTTTGACAGACGTTGTTCGACGAAGCCTGATAATCTTTTTTCAGCTGTTTGAATGAATCTTTGTAATCTGCTTAAAATTGGTTAAATTTTGAGTCAAGCTTTTTGTACCTCACCAAAAAATCCTCAAACTTCTGGGCTTCGGCGTCCTTGTCGGCTTGATCTTTCTCCAAATCTTGTCGAACTTGATCTATCTCCTGGCAGATTTGTTTCAGCTCTTCTTCCCTTTGTCTCTCTGAATCTGCAAAGAAAAACAAAACTGATTAGCCAAGAATCCAAAGCAATCAGAGGCATTATGAAGTTAAAATTGACCTTCTAAAAATAACCTTCTTTCTTTGAGATAATAATTTTTAAGGTTTCTTCAACATCTTCCTTTTTACTTGTTAGCTCAGCGACTTTACATTGGGTGTTAGCCAACTGATCCATGGCCTTTTCTAAAATATTACCAAATTGTGCTTGGTATTGGGCAATTATTTTATCCTTCTCCTTCGTTCGAATATCATATTTCGCACTGTCCGCTAAATCCATATCACTGGTCTTTATGATTTCTACGTTCTCCAGACAAACCTTGTGTAAACCTGATTTAACCTTTTCAAGATCCTTCTGCAGTTGTTCATGATCTGTTTGCAGTTTGTTGAAATCAGTACGTACAGAGCGAAGATCTTTTTGGGATGTACGAAGGTTATTTTGTGATGTGCGAAGATCATTTTTCAGCAGTGCGAAGCTTGGCCGCAGAAGTATCCTTCCTTGCGAGAAACTTTTTCTTCTCATCTCGTAGAGACTGGAGTTCATCTTCAAGCTCTGTATTTCGGCGAGTCAGTTCCATATTATTATGATCAAGATGCAAATTTAAATCATCTACATTTTGAAGCTCACAAACTAGTTGATTTATGTGATGGCCCATTCCATCAGTTCCACTTAATCTTTAATAGATTTGAACATTTGCATCCAAGTGCTTATCTCGTGAGAGCACTTGTCTTGGAGAGTCTCTAGCTTAGACAGCTCAGTATAATCTTTAGCTTCTTTCTCAGGCCCCTGCGAAGATCCTTCCCTAGTCTCAGAAAGCTTTGCAGTTGCGGGTTTAGATTGAACCACTTCCGATACCGAAGGAATATATGAAGCGGGCTTTGTAGGAACCACTTGAAAAATCTCAGGAGGCATTGTTGAATCTTCATTCTTTTCCTCCTTAAAGATTTCTTCTTCGGTGGCTACGTTTTCAACCTCCTGAGGGATGGTGCCTTCCTTAGCCTGGGTGTCAACCACCTCAGTAATTTTCAGCGAAGCGAAAGCCTCCAAATCATCATATACTATCGTTGGCACCTCGAGAGAGGCACGAATCTTCGCAGAGCGACGAAACTTCTTCTTCGGAGGACTACCCAATGACTCGCCAGACTCCGTCTTTCTAATAAAATAAGCCTTCGTCAGATAAAAAATAGAGGCAGTAAAAGAAGAATAAACAATGAAAGAGTATGTTCTTTACCTTCATATGCTCCGAAGACGAGCGTTTCCGAGACTTAGCCCTTGTCTCATTTGCAGCAACAACATCCTAAAACTGCGAAGGTTAGTGTCGAAGAAAGCAAACAAGAAAATAACATAGAAAAAATAAGAAAAGATTACCTCAAGAGTCTTATCGGACCATCCAAGGGTCCATGGTTCGTATCGAAGAAAGTTTTGATGCTCCCCAGAGAACCTTGGCGAGGAACATTATCCGAATGTCTACCCCAAACCAAGGGGACTACAAGAATTAGAGGGTACTTTATCTAATTCTCGTTGCTGGACAGGTGAAGGAACCGGTTGGTTTTTTTGATCTTCGCATCAAGATCAGGAAGAAGGAGTTTCTTGTGGTCTTCGATATCCTCCAGTTGAAGCGAATAGCCCATCTTTCAGCTCAACGGTCAAAGCGATTTTGGACGTAGTTTGGCAGAAATGAGCTCGCAGTATAATCATACGGAGTATACGAATGGGCTTTGTCGGGAATAGTGGAGTAACCCTGCGAACGAGATAAGAACTCATTGACCAAGCGAATAACATTTTCGCTCAGTTGAAATACACCTCGTTGAGGCAGCAGACGAGTCATAACCTCGTAGGACAAGGGATTCACACCATTATAGAAAAGAAATTGTAGACCAGACCGCAGTTGACATAACGAAATAATAACCATGTTGGCATTCCATGGTTCTTCCTCGATCATTTTCAGGGTCAGGTTAACTCCTGAGCCAGATCCTTCAGGAATGATTAGTCTAAGACTTCGCGACTGAATTTCGGCGTTGAACTCAGCAATATTTTTTGTTCGTATGGATCTGAAAATTGAAATAAAAATAAAAGGATTAACTCAGAAGACAAAAATTTGGAAGAATAATGGAGAAAAACTTACCCAACAGTAGGAATCCGAAGAGAAACAACATCTTGAGTGACAACCATCTTTATGTAGGAAGATGATTTGGAGAAATAAGATTGGAACTAAGTCAGACAGAGAGGAAGAATCACAGAAGGAATGTCGGGAGTAAAGAAGATGAAGTTAATGGCGGATGCAGATCTGACAGAGAGGGAGAAGTTATGAAGGGAATAAAAGTTAATGAAAAAGAAAACTGTTTAGGGAGATATACATATACCAAGTTAACCGGTTGAAAAGGTGGAAAAGCATAAATTGGTTGGACGTGTCGGTCATAAATTGCAAAATTGAAGTCGCTGCAGCAGTTTCTCGAAATTTCCAAAGACGTGGCGAGAGTTAAAACCTTTTTGAATTCTCTTCACATCCTACCCTCGTTCAAGAGAAGAGGAAAAATGTGGGGACAGAAAATCATATTTCCACGTGTTCGCATCTTAGCACATAAACACAAGAGGGACGTATTTCAAGTGAACACCGAAGTAATGCTCAGTCAACATAAATATCTCCTCCTAGTGTACCAGATTAAGATGCATAGAAAGCACTACCAAAGAATCAACGACTAAGTTTGAATTAGACAGCTGGGGCATTTAATACACAAATAGAGCGGTCACATTAGCTGTTTGTTAGCTGTCAAGACAGGTGGCAAGATATTATTAGATGAAGAGTGGGAGATAGTTATTGCGAGGCTTATTAGACGAATCAAAAAACGAAATGAAGTCCTAGCGAAGCAAAGAGAATCACCACACAAGCTACAGTAAGATCATCTCGGCGAAGTCAACTATGTCCGAAGCAAAATATACTCGAAACAAATTATATCCGAGGGCTTGTAAATCAAACCGTAATTTTATATTTTGGCTATAAATAGGCCTATAAGTAACTGTAATAGGGTTGATCAATTCTTTTGGAGAGTAAAAGAGAGAAAGTTATTGTGTATGTCCATAAACAATCATCTGAGCTTGTAACCATCATCAAATAGTAATAAAAATCCCTCCCGTGGACGTAGGTTTTAACACCAAACCACGTAAATCTCTTGTGTTCATCGTTCTTTATTGTTGTGAGAGTTTTAATCATAAGATCCCTGTGGAAGGCATAAAAGAGAGCTTTGGATTGTATATGGGTGTGTTGTGGGATTTCCTGCAACTACACTCCTCACTGAAATTCTTTTTGTTCAAATAGTGTTAGTTTAGGGAAGAAGATGAGGTGCCCTTATCCACGAGGTTGGTGTTGTTAACAACTTTCGAATATTGGTATCCCTTAGTAATTATTCAGGTGCCTTTAGTTGTTCTTTTAAAAAATGTCTTCCCTTAGCACACAATAGAGTGTCAATAGTAGTCGCCCTTCCCTTTAGTTGTGCTTATAACTTTCTTATACGAAGTCGGAATGACTCCATTCTTTCGCTGTTGGCTTCGTTTTATCGTTCTATTCAACATGGTGGGAAGAAATCCTGGATTTGACATAAATCCACTGGTTTTTATCAATTCTTCCTTCAAAGCACTCAATTTTCACTTCTTGTGTAGATGTAACCTACAAAAGATATAATATACAAAAGTAATAATAATACAAGGTAATTCTTATGAAATCTAGCAAATAAGTGCAAAAAAATGATACTAAAAACATGTAATGCACTTATCACCTTGATAAGATGATAGACACGTTTTTGTGTCTTATTTGTCTCATATTTATATTGTTATTGTTCAAGTTCTGTTTTAATATTATTATTTTTATTATATTTTTTAAGTATTTTTGAAGAATAAACAATTGTGGAAAAATCGGCTCAAAAGTTATAAAGGCACCCAGTCACTTGTTAAAGGCACCCATTTCTCTTGATTTCAAGTTAGAATTTTGTCGGGAATTTCTATTTCCTTTATGTGAAATTTTCAAGCAAAGTATTTTAAGAGGATTTTAATGTTTTAAGACAAGAAAATCTTCTTGCCATAATAAGAGAAGTTTACACATTTCGGAAACTAGAAAACGTGAAACAATATCGCAACAAATATTCGTTTTCAAGAAAACAATTTTCTCGGAATTCTCACGATCCTGTCAAAGGTAATTTCAGTTAACTAAAACTCCACAAAAGGAAACAAAAAGATCATGTCTTAAAAATCAGATTGAGAAGCTATTCAAGAAAACATTCTCGAGAATATTTCCCATTCAAGCCGAGATTTTGATTCTCAGTGAAGAAAGATTATTCTCGAGATTTGATGAGTTGGGGGTTGTTGTAGTATAAATAGATAAGGCTGGAAAGCATTTGGGGGAGGCTGGCAGAAGCCATAGTCGAGTGAAAATCAATCCAGAAAAAGCTGCAAAAACTAGGGTTCTTCACGGCTGATAAAGGAAGAAGAAGTAACGCTCCAGAAAAGTCGTTGAAAACTGTTGCCAAAACCTTTGTGTTCAACAGTTTGGTAACGGTTTAAGCAATAGTCCTTGCAACAGTTAGAGTTTTCACCACGCCAGAGTTCTGCAACTTCAGAACTGAACTGTCGTTGATGTGTTTAATTAATTCAATAGTTTTTTTATGATTCAACGACGCGACTGGTCAGTACTTCTTTGTAAACCTCTTTAATTAATAAATAAATGAGTTTTTCTCTATTTTCTTCCATTCTTTTTGCCATGAGTAGCTAGAACCTGCACCTAGGATTAGAGAGGAAGTCCTATTGTGTTTGATAGCATGTTATAATTATTTTTTATAATTTTTCTCTTGGTCCTATTTCTTGATTAATCATGATAATAATTTCTTCATGTGTCATATGATGTTTTATTAAATGATATATTTTCTTTGTTAGAGACTAACATTTTAAAGTGAAGATAATTGTTAATCTTTTAAGAAAATATTTGATTAAAAATTCCATATCTTCCGAGACGTAAATCTATTGTCCGAAAATCGTCTTGTGTAATATTTAGAGAAAATTATAGAGAGTGGTTACAATCATCTAGTAGACATAGTTGTGATGGAATCTCAACATCCTAGGGTTTTCTTTTAATTATAAATCATTTTTAGTCTTTTTAGAATTTTTAATTCTAGAATAAAATCACCCAACCATATTTGTTATTAGCATACTCATTAATTAAAAACTAGAAATTTACAATTTTGAAATCTCTGTGGAACAAACCGTGCTTGCATACTGTCTCATCAATATTCGTTCTCGTGCGGTATTAACTAAAATATCCCATCAAGTTTTTGTCAAAAATTGATAGGTTTTTGGAATACCTATATATAATAATAACCGCAATCGCACGGTTGTCTACAATGTAAAAGCGACAAATACGAATCGAATCCACAGGAGCGAGGACAATATTTTAATCAATATCTCTAATTGACTAACCAAAAACAATATTTTTAGGATTTTTAAAATTAAAAATGAGACAAATAAAATTAAACTAAACTAATAAAGTAAATACACTGGGAGAATCGGTAACCAGGGTTTTTAATATCCACCATTATTTCTATTCAATTACTGAAATGAAAGGTAACTCCTGAATATTTATCTATTATACGTTCTATCGACATCACCTATTATATGTATTAGATTCGCAAATATCACTAGGACACCCTAAGCATGGCGCATCAAAAGCTCTAAGTCTCAGCATACACCATCAAATTGCGTTAGCGAGAAAATTATACGGATCTAAATGTAGGTTCACAAATAATACTTGCAATTATGAGCATACCGCATCAAAGGATTTAACCCAAGCATGAAATATCAAATAATAATACAAATATATCTATGGTCCTAACAATTATATGCAAAGGTTATTGTATTGTATAGAACCGGTGAAGCAACAACTCATATTATCACTAAGTCAATAATTAGTATTCAAGAACTAATCATATTCAAATCATAATAGTCTGTACAAAATAATTCAATAATTGGTCCAAAATTTTAAGTGGTTTCAACATAAACTCTAACTATAAAATTAATTAGACATGATAATGGATTTTTTAAAACTCATTAAAAATAAATTAAAAAAGAAACAGAGAATAAAAAAATTAAACCATTTATTATGCCTTTTGGACTTCACTTCTGTCGTCTTTTCTTCTCCTCAAAATCTCCCATTTTACGACACCACCTGCCCTTTCAACTTCTTCCCCCAACAACCTTCTCTCTTCCTAGAAACTCCACCCCATTCACAGAGGCCAACCGAAAACTCCACATCCCATCACCAATTCTCTCTCCTGGTTTTCCGTCCCTCCTCTTTACTCACGCTCCAAAACCAAAAGAAGTAAAAGGTCAGAAACCCCGCTTCCCTTCTCACTCTTTACACTTGCCTTCTATAAACCCCAAACTAACTTCCTCCACATCAATAGCACAGACCGTACTTTCTTCTTCCTCCATCCACCTACTAAAACCCAACAGACCCACCTTAATATCTCTTTCTTTTATGCTTTTATACCTTGTACTGACCGTCTCCTCAAATTAGATGACATAGCCTACCAGGCTACCACAACTAAAACATCCACGCCACTTTCATAGCCACTTCTCAAGCCAAATGTCCAACAACCAAATAGCTAAGAGAATCTGTTGTAGCAACACTAATGAGGAAAATTAACCATGTTTTATTTGTAGCTGGGATTTTTATGTACACCCTGTAAAATCCAATAATAATAATAAACTTAGTATAAAAATGATTACAAAAAATATAAATATGATGGTAAAAATACATAAATTTAGTACCCATCAAATACCCCTAAACCTTTATTTTTCTTCCTTACCCCCAAACTTAAATTGAACATAGTCTTTATGTTCTAAAGATAAATGAATGAAGGCATGGATAAAGTAAAACAATGAACAAAGTAAAAGATTAGGGAAGGATATTACCAGCACTGTGTACCAAAAGCGTATAGATTGCCTCCTACAAAGCACTAAGTTTAAAGTCTTCAGCCAGACCAAGAAATGATTAGTCACAGTTACGAATCATACAACAATAATCGAAATAACTGTGCATCCTTAAAGTCAATTGGATTTGACTCACATAGTTGACCACAATGGAATATATGAGAGTGGTGGTCATTCTTAAGGTGTTGATTCAAATTTTCTAAAATAATCATATTTAGTTCCAAAATTTAAGAACTGACACATTTGAAATTGAAACATTCCCACATTTGGTAAATAAAAATTTGGTGGGACAACAAAGTCAATTATGGTATTATCGCCTGGGTAAACCACATCAACCAAAGGATGGGTTTATAACAACAGAACTTCTTTTTGGACATTATTATGTTCGGGAAACAGTTCTTGAAGATAATATCTTAATATGGTAGAGGCACAGACATCAAGTCCCAAGTGAGGGACCTTAATAAGAGTCAAAGGTTTACCGCTGGGAGAGTAATATTCACCTCCAAACCTAGAGTGGTCAATGTCCTTGGACAAACTAGTCACAATTTCCTTAGTTTCTAAATCAGATTTAGGAAAATGGTCAATTATTTCATCTAGATTATAATCATCAGGTGGGGTACCTTCACTCACATTTAAATTCTCTACGAGTATATCATCTTTGTTTGAGACTATCGTTCCTGAATTGTTGGACTCTAAAACACTAGTCTCGCGATAAACTCTTTCCTCTAATCCATCATCGTCTTCACAATAACGAGAAAATATTTCACCATCTATAACAATGGTATATCTAGTTAAATCTTTTTCCTCTTGAATAGGGTAAATAATTATCAACATTATTAGGATTTGAACTAGAAACATCATTATTATCATGAAGTTTAATTGTTGTGAATTTTTTTTCGACATTATACCTACGGATTTCAAATTCTTCATCAATATTATCCTCATCATCATAATAATATGAAGATGGTTGAACCTTATCTAAACTAGTTGTGCTTTCAATTCTAACCTCCCCCTCTAGATTAGGTAAATACTCATCATTATTATCAAGGGTAAAATTGGAAACACAATTAAGTTCATTTTGAGCAATATTAGTATTTGAATGTTCATCTTCAATTTCTCTAAAGGTCTCATGAATTTGTTTCTGCACTATGTCTTTTTCACATGACTTTTCAGTAAACTGCTTAAAAGACTCATAATTATTATTTGAGATTCGCGCGAAGTTTTAATGAATTTCTTAAGCGTTTCTTCTAAAGCAAGACTCGTGCTACATGAAGAAATATGTGGCAATGAATTTCATACTTTTGCTCAGTTTCAACTAATTGTTTGAGTTCATTATTCAAAGAAACAGAAGAATTAAGAATTTGAGAAGTTTTCATGAAACGCCGGAGGGTATCTTCTAAGGATGGAGAAATAACATTTTTCTCAGTATAATATTGCTTATTTACTCGTTCATACGACTGATGATCGTGCGAATAGTAATTGGGATCACTATGGTATGAACCATATCCTCCAGAGGGTTGGTAGTGGTCTCAAGTACTACTTACACTATAGTCATAGACTCATAGTACGGATAATGTCCATTTTGAGATTCAGGTCGATAATCATTGTATTGGTCTCATAATCCCAGTTCGATATTTATTTATTTATTTATTTATGGGTGCACATGCAAATACAGGTTCAACTAAAATTAGGTATGCTCAGGTTACCATAGCAAAATATAAGTTTGAGGGTATTTGATAGACACATTTATATGTCTTATTTGATCTCATTTTTGTATATTGTTAGTTCTTAATCATTGTACTAATGTTATTATTTCCTTTGTTTTTAGGTATTTTATGGAATAAATAATTATGGAAAAATGTGGCTCGAAAAGTTATAAAGGCACCCAGAAAAAATGTTAAAGGCACCCTCAGAATTAATTAAGGCACCCACCTACTTAAATTCGAAATTCAATTTAGCGGGAAAAGAATTCTATTCATCTGCATGAATTTTGGACCGAGTTTTGAAGAGATTTTTAAGGCTATTAAGACAAGAAATATTCTTGCCTTATTAAAGAAATCGTGTTCAACTTAAATTCAATCAAGACAACGTCAACTCTCATGAATCTTTGGAAAATAAATCAGTTGAAAAGAAGAGAATTATTCTTGGATTAAAAAGAAGATATTCTCACGTCTGGATAAGTCAAGGATATCTTCTCTATTTCAGATTAGGAAACATAATCATATCTCGAGCTTTTAAAAGCAAGAAATTGATTCTAAATTAAAAACAAAGAATCGAGAAAAAGAAAAAAATTATAAACCGAGAATATTTCTTTGATTAAATGAAAAGATTTTGAAGATCTGTGACGAGATTTGAAGGTGCATTCAGGCCGTATTATAATTAGATATCGAAGAAAACAATTGAAGGGAGGTTGGCTTCTGCCAGAACAAGAAAAAAAAATCAGAAAAAAAAACTTGTGTTTCTGGAACTCAGGAAAGGAAGAAGAAGAAAAACAAAAGGCTTTTAGAAACTATCGTTTACGCCTTTAATATATCTTTTGAATTGAACGGCTACAACGACAGTATTTGCTACAATAAGAATGGCAGTTCCAGTTTTAATGTATTTGCAATGATTCATTAGTTCATCCAATAGTTTTTAACATTCAACGACACCATTGGTCAAATCTTCTTTGTATCACTTTTGGAGTGCGTCGTTAAATCGACCAAGAAATAAAGAAAATTGTGAACTTTTCTTATTCAATAAATATAATTTGTTTAATCAATTTTATTTTATTTTTATCTCTATGAGTAGTTAATCTTCTTACCTAGGGTAGCGGGGGAAGCTATTTTTGATATGTACTTTTAATATTTGATTTATTTCACATAAGTACTCTCTTTTAATTTGTGTCATATTACTAATAATTTATTTTCTAAATATGCTTTATTTTAATTGTTCTGAATGGTTTTAAAATTGTGGATCTTTTATAAGCGAAGGAGGTTATATCTTTGTGAGACGACGAAATTCTATAAATTGTTTTTAAACGTTGTATCTTCCAAGGCCTGAGATTGGGTTCGAAACGGTCTTGTAGTAATATGAGAGTGTGGTGTTTAGGATATTAAGTTTGAATTACCAACATCAAAACAGAAATAGTGGAATCCGAAACCCTAGGTTTTTCCTCATATTTGTTGATTAGTTTATTTAGGTATTTTTTATTTTTATTTATTTATTAAAAATTCATCCAAAATTTTGTCATCAGCACATTAATTAATTATAAGTTAGAAATTACGATTCTGAAAACCCTGTGGAACTAACCGTACTTGCATATAAAGTGTGTCGTTTGGGTACAAATTAATTAAGATATTTCCCACTTATACTAATAAGTAATATAGCGGTAATAAGGATCGTTCCCACCGGGAGCTGTGAATTGTTATTTGTCTTTGACTTCTTATGTAACCAAGAAGGGGTTGTAATGAATTATACTAAAATATACTAACGAAAGAAAATAAGAACAAAATAAATAAAGATTGAGATCAAAGTGAGAAAATATTGATTAGAGGTTTCATCTTCCGTCACCAAACAAGCTCTTCAATATATTAGAGATAACGTTTAATCCTTATAGTACAAATAACCAAAGAGTATCCTATCGCAGGCATACTCCGGCAAAACTCCTTGTATCATCAAAGGCGCAGGAGCCACTCTTTGAATCCTTCTCAATGAATTACTTGGCGCCAGAGCCACTCAAGTTTAACCCAATGAAAATAATGGTCTTCGTGATTTAAGGTTATTATAAGCAATCTGACGCAAGAGCCACACGTATTTAACTTATGTTAAGCTTCTACACATAATCGAATGGCAACATCCCGTCGTTAACAACTATGTTGTGCTACTTGTGATTAGAGTTCTTCGATAATTTCGGATCTCAAACCCTAGTCTATCTTTAGATATGAACACATGATCATTCAATTTACAACTTAAACAAGCAAGTCTTCAATCATACATGGCGATATTAACAGTAGAACATAAACGATAAAAGAGATCACTAACATTAAAACTAACCAGCCAGATTGATTTACATGTCTAGGACTTCCAACTACATCCCCAACCAATAGAACAAAGTTACCTACTCATGGATTTAATAAAACCCATGAAAAATATACAAAGAAGAAGAATAGTTTCCCCCTAAGGGGAAAACCCTAGGTTTTTGATGTAGAAGATCTAATATGAGAGCTAGAAGATAAGAGATTACTTCAGAGATGTAGAATATATCTTGTTTTAGCCTAAGATATCTTCTTTTATAGCCTTCAATGCTTGGCTCTCAAGTATCCTCTCCTTCTAGGGTTTAAAATCCTTCCAAGACCATATTTCCTTAATTTAGAAGTCAAAATGTGACTTAGAAGTGACTCCCGTCATGCTATAATCGGTAGACTTATTCCCCACCTTTTTATTGATTATTTGTGTAAAGTTTACAGAGTTTTCAAGTTCTCAAAGCGTCCATTATCGGTAGTTTCGACCCCCTCATTATCTACCGATTATTTTTGTGAAGTACACAAATATTTTTGGTCCAAAACATCCCATAATCGGTAGGCATGGGCTCCCATTATGTACCGATTATTTTTTTGTGTGTTTCACTTACTTGTTTTCAGCTGTTTTGCTCATAACTTCCTCATACGAACTCGGAATGACCTCATTCTTTTTCGCGTTGGCTTCGTATTTCAATTCTATTCAAGATGATGATAAGAAACGCTGGATTTGAATGAGTTTAACTTGGTTTTTTTCCTTCTTCACTTGTAGAACTTGACTTCTTTGTTCATTTCATGATATAATGAACTCCTTTCCTCCCCTTTGGTTGAAATAACTCCAAAACTCCTAAGAAACTCAAAAACAAACAAAATCAGAGCATAATGATATGAAAACAAATAATAAATCAATGAATTAGAGTACCAAACTAGTGCAAATAATGCACTTATCAAATTCCTCTACACTTTCCTTTTGTTAATCCTCCAGTAACTACAAATTTAAACTAATCTAAACTAAATACAACAAATCCCTTTCGTTGAGGATACGATTACACTTAGAATGTGTAACAAACCTTTAAACCCCTAGGTATCCCTAGTGGACGAGTTATAGTATCTTGAGGGTTTACAAGAGGTATACCCACAAAACCTACTCTAACTTCAAAGTCATAAGCATACAAAGAGATAAGAGGACATAAAGTTTCTGCACACTAATAATAAGAAGTTAGAAATTCCTTCTCATGCTTAACTCTTGAGTTAGGAGAAAACCACCATATGAAAGAACTCAGGTTCGAGAGTGACCGAATGACTTCTGCCTCACCAATAAGGTTTTATGAAATTGACACTCAAAGATGTACTTTATGGTTCTCATGTGTAAAGGAAGGAGTGAAGATAGAAATCCTACACATGTTGAATGGTGGAAAGGAAAATGAACCTTCCAAATTATATGAAGATGTTATCCCATAGAAACGTGGGACAAAAAAGAACCTTTTTTTTTCCTTTTTTTCTAGTGACCTCTAAGAAAGGAAATCAACCACTATGCGAGGATGGGAAAGCTTAATCAACACCACTCTCACAACATCCAATAGAAGCGTCTTCAGTCTTCGGTCTTCAATTGTTGATGATGAACTCTTGAACTTCATAGAACCTTGATAACTGTAACTTTTTTTTCTCAATTCCTTGTTGCTTGAAACTTCTTTATAGATTTCTTCTTCCCCACGGCCTTATTGATTGAATACAAAGGAAATATACACTAAAGCAATATAAAATATTTATTTTTATTTTATTTTTCTCTTTTCTCTTTTTTTTTGTTTTGTTTTTTTTAAACGATATAAACTAACAAATGAAACTAATTTGGCCATGGGAGAAGGACTTTACCACTTGATTCTTCACAACTTATATTGTATCGATACCATAAATTTTACTAACTCTCATTGTTTGCTTTTTTTTCGCTCTTGTGCATAAGTCTTCAACATGTATATATAATTATGCTCTTTGTATTGTTGCTTTATTTGAATATGAAATTTTCTCTTTCTTGTACTGCTCTTATAAACCTTGAACTTCAACTTTCTTTCAAATTTTTGATGCTCCGCTTGTTGATGATAATAGTATTTCTATGGACCTGTTGTTGTCGAGAGAATGGTTCCAACTGCAAACAAGACTACAAGATAGAGTTAGCAATTCTGATGACACCCTCATGATTGATGAAATAGCACTCAAGAGATCAAAAAGTAGTACTGAAATTGATGCGAGGTTAAGTAGCTCATCATTCTACCCGGAATTTGTGCAGATGAAACACTCTAAACGGAAAATTGAAGGTTTGGTGCCTCACTCATGGGTATTGAATAATCAACTTCTCTAATACTGTATTCTTTCTGCACCTAATTTGCCACCGGCGGTTTAATTCCCTTTCTGTCAGCTCTAGCCTCTCAACAACTAAGCAACCCGAATATAGTTCTCTAATACTTATAAGTTCAGTTATTTCGGTAAGAAATTTGTATGTAAACTTAGCTATAAGTATACCAAGTGACTCTAAAATCTTTAAAAGTTGGAGGTTTTCATGCAAATATGTACAAAAATTTCAAAAATTATACCTATAAGTAAAGACTAAAAACTCTATATGCTTAATCACTCCCCCTCAATTAAACTTTACATTGTCCTCAATGTAAATTAACTATTCCAATGTAAAATCAAGATGGGAAATCCTAACATGATATGAAAATTAAAAAAAAAAGAATATAAATATAGAAATACAAAACCAATGGGTTGTCTCTCATTCAGCGTTTAGTTTAACGTCCTCAGCCTGACCTTCTAGTTACTGTCATTTACAAACAATCTGAAAATCTAGGGATCCGCCCAGATAATAATCTGCAATTCTAATAACAGCTTCACACAAATGTTAACATATGATAATACTAGTGAAACCATTATCATAAAGAAGTTACCCCCACACTTAGTTCTTTCTATATTTGGAAGTGTATATTGAACATAGAGTTCGGGAACTTCTACAGGTTACTCAAGGGTAACCTGCACAGTATTAGAATCAAGCATCTCTAATGGTGGATATTTAGAAGCAATATAATCAGTTAAAACTTTTGAAGCACATATCTCTATTCCTAAGTGAGGTATTTGGTTAATAACTTTTTGAGAAATTACTTCGATTATAGGAAGAGGATCATTAAAAATAGAATTATGCAAAGGATTAGACAAACCTTCCACTATCTCTTGTATTACAGGATCCTCATTGTTCTTAAAGAGCTCCAATGAATTATTTACATCATGTGTATCGTGGTCCTCTACCAAAATTTTCAACCTATCTTCATTAGTCTATGCATCAATCAAAATCTCGGCATTAACATTCTCATTTTAATGCTTGGCAAGCTCAACTAGGTCTTCCACAATATTAATCAATTCGGTTTCATTCTTAAATACTTCATACTCCTCGTCATCATCATACCAGAAAGGTTTATACGCAAGAGAGTCTTCCATTGTGTATTCCTCGGCAATGGCACTATGAGATGGTTCAGATGATATACTTTCGTAATCATCGTCACTTTCATAGATAACAAACGTTTGTTCCTTGATAGTTTTTGTGTTTCTAGTCTCAATTGCATTCTCTTCAATACTCTTTACTTCAGGATCATATATTGTTGCGGACTCAATTCTAGATGCTAGGAATTTCTTTAGAACACTCATTGCATCATTCCCAAGTTACACTAGTGTCATCAAATATCCCCAAAGATTGGTCTTTTTCAGAATCACCATCAATCACATACTCATTATTATGCACAAGAATGTTAGAGCAGTTTTGGCTTTGAGACCAAATTCCTTCTTCTCTTATTCCTTCCTCATATTGATTAATGCACATCATTAAATTATCTACACCTTTTTGAAGTTCTTGAAGTGATTCATTAATGCCCTGTTGGTGTAGCTGAATTTGTTGTTGAATTTCTGCTAACATGGTGCACATCTGTTTTTCAAAACTAGAGGAATCATTAGAAGTATGACTATCATCCTATCCCTGGGATTGTTCACTTACATACCCACCATTAGAAGGTTGGCATATATGAGAATAATCGAAAGGGTACGTGGAATATTGGTCATTACCAAAGGATTGGTTGTGATTATACTCCCCATATGGTTGGAAATTATCAAAAGATTGAGGTTGAAACCCAAACTAATTACCATTATTATATACTTGATCTTGTGTATTATACATGTTATTTACGTAAAGAAACATGATGACACACAAAGAGTAAAATATAAAATCTAAACAAAAATTTAAAAACAGAATTAAAAGTGATACTTACAACCTGTATTTGGAATTTACCTCCCGCTTTTGACGAGTGGTGAACTCCTTCAACGAGTTATCCACACCACAAAAACCTAAAAATCTAAAAAACACTAAAATAAAAACATAAAATAGAACTAAAAGAAATCTCAAACAAAAACAATTGTCACTGCTCCCCAGCAGCGGCGCCAAAATTTGGTGCGTGTCGTTTGCGCACAAATTAATTAAGATATTTCCCACTAGTACTAATAAGTAATATAGCGATAGTAAGGATCGTTCCCACAAGGAGCTGTGAATTGTTATTTGTCTTTGATTTCTTATGTAACCAAGAGAGGGTTGTAATGAATTACACTAAAGTATACTAACGAAAGAAACTAAGAACAAAGTAAATAAAGATTGAGATCAAAGTAAGAAAATACTGATTAGAGGTTTCATCATCCGCCAGCAAATAAGCTCTTCAATCGATTAGAGATAACGTTCAATCCTTATCGTACCAATAACCCTAGAGCATCCTATCAAAGGAATACTCCAGAAAAACTCCTTGTATCATCAAAGGCGCAGGAACCACTCTTTGAATCCTTCTCAATGAATTACTTGGAGCAAGAGCCACTCTTTGAATCCTTCTCAATGAATTACTTGGCGCCAGAGCCACTCAAGTTTAACCCAATGAAAATAATGGTCTTCGTGATTTAAGGTTATTATAAGCAATCCGACGCAAGAGCCACACGTATTTAACCTATGTTAAGCTTCTACACATAATCGAATGGCAACATCCCGTCGTTAACAACTATATTGTGCTACTTGTGATTAGAGTTCTTCGATAATTTAGGATCTCAAACCCTAGTCTATCTTTAGATATGAACACATGATCATTCAATTTACAACTTAAACAAGAAAGTATTCAATCATACATGGCGATATTAACAGTAGAACATAAACGATAAAAGAGATCATTAACATTAAAACTAACCAGCCAGATTGATTTAGATGTCTAGGACTTCCAACTACATCCCCAACCAATAGAACAAAGTTACCTACTCATGGATTTAATAAAACCCATGAAAAATATACAAAGAAGAAGAATGGTTTCCCCCTAAGGGGAAAACCCTAGGTTTTTGATGTAGAAGATGTAATATGAGAGGTAGAAGATAAGAGATTACTTCAGAGATGTAGAATATATCTTGTTTTAGCCTAAGATGTCTTCTTTTATAGCCTTCAATGCTTGGCCCTCAAGTATCCTCTCCTTCTAGGGTTTAGAATCCTTCCAATATCATATTTCCTTGATTTAGAAGTCAAAAACGTGTCTTAGAAGTGGCTCCCGTCGTGCTATAATCGGTAGACTCGTTCCCACATTTCTACCGATTATTTGTGTAAAGTTTACAGAGTTTTCAAGTTCTCAAAGCGTCCATAATCGGTAGTTTCAACCCCCTCATTATCTAAAGATTATTTTTATGAAGTATACAGAGAGTTTTGGTCCAAAACATCCCATAATCGGTAAGCACGGTCTCCCATTATCTACCGATTATTTTGTTATATGTTTCACTTACTTCTTTTCGACTGTTTTGCTCATAACTTCTTCATAAGAACTCGGAATGACCTGATTCTTTTTGCGTTGGCTTCGTCTTTTAATTATATTCAATATGATGATAAGAAACTCTGGATTTGAACGAGTTGTACTTGTCCTTTGGCCTTCTTCACTTGTAGAACTTGACTTCTTTGTTCATTTCATGACTAATGAACTCCTCTCTTCTCCTTTGGTTGAGATAACTCCAAAACTCCTAAGAAACTCAAAATAAAATCAAATCAAAGCATAATGATATGAAAACTAAAAATAAAACAATGAAACAGAGTACCAAACTAGTGAAAATAATGCACCTATCATCATACTCTCTCATCGACAGTCGTGCTCTTGCGGTACTTAATTAAAACTCCATCAAGTTTTTTGCGCCGCTGCCGGTACTTAATTGAAATCTAAGTTTTCGGCAGCGGCGCCCAAATCTGATAGGTTTTGGAATACCTATATATAATAATAACCGCAATCGGACGGTTGTCTACAATGTGGAAGCGGCAAAATACGGGTCGAACCCACAGGGAGCGGGGCCAATACTGTAATCAATATCTCTAATTGACTAAACAGAAAAAATATTTTGGGGATTTTTAAAACTAAGACTGAGACAAATAAAATTAAACTAAACTAATAAAGTAAATACACTGGGAGAATCATTAACCAGGGGTTTTAGTATCCACAACTATTCTATTCGATTACTGAAATAAAAAGTAACTCCTGAATATTTATCTATTGTTCGTTCTATCGACATCACCTATTATATGTATTAGATTCGCAAATATCACTGGGAAACCCTAAGCATGGCACATCAAAAGCTATAAGTCTCAGCATACACCATCAAATTGCGTTAGCGAAAAAATTATAAGAAACTAAATGTAGGTTCACAAATAATATTTGCAATTCTAAGCATACCCCATCAAAGGATTTAACCCAAGCATGGAATATCAAATAATAATACAATATATCTATGATCCTGAAAATTATATGCAAAGGTTACTGTATTGTACAAAACGGTGAAGCAACAACTCATATTATCATTAAATCAATAAATGGTATTCAAGAACTAATCATATTCAAATCATAATAGTCTGTATCAAATAATTTAATTTAATTGGTCTAAAATTTAAAGTGGTTTCAACATAAATCCTAGCTATAAAATAAATTAGACATGACAATGAATTTTTCAAAACTCATTAAAAATAAATTAGAAGAAAAATAGAAAATAAGAAAATTAAACCCTTTATTGTTCCTTTTGGACTTCACTTCTGCCGTCTTTTTAATCTCCTCAAAATCTCCCCTTTCACGCCACCACCTTCCCCTTCAACTTCTTCATCCAACAACCTTCTCTCCGCCTAGAAACTCCACCCCACTCAGAGCCGCCAACCCAAAACTTCACAACCTCTCACCAATTCTCTCTTCTCGTTTTCCATCCCCTTATCTTTTACTCACGCTCCAAAACCAAAAAAAGTAAAAAGGTCAGAAACCCCACTTCTCTTGTCACTCTTTACACGTGCCTTCTATAAACCCCAATCCAACTTCATCCACGTCAATAGCATAGACTGTTCTTTCTTATTCCTCTGTCCACCTACTAAAACCCAACAGACCCACCTTGATATCTCTTTTCTTTTATGCTTTTATACCTTGTACAGACTGCTTCCTCAAATTAGCTGACATAGCCTACCATGCTACCACAACTAAAATATCCATGCCACTTTCATAGCCACTTCTCAAGGTAAACGTCCAACAACCAAACAACTAAGAGAATTTGTTGTAGCAACACTAATGAGAAAATTAGCCATGTTTGTTTGTAGCTTGGATTTTTATGTACACCCTGTAAAACCAAATAATAATAATAAAATTAGTATAAAAATAATTACTAGAAAATATAAATATGACGGTAAAAATGTATGAATTTAATGTCCATCATAAGACAACTTCAAAATTAGAAAACGAAGACACGACGTATACAAATGGATAAATAGTTTATCATATATAAAAAAATACACATATATACATATGATTAATTAATACAAAAAACAACATTGTAAAACCTGACTTCATTGATATTTTTAATTATCTCAATGATCTTATACTTTTAGCTGTAGTGGTTGGCCTGTAGATCAATTGAGGACGGAATTAGCTAATCCTTGTTTTGTAGGTGTATCCAACCTAGTTTCATCAATAAGCACATCTCAGTAGGCCCTTTGACATATTTATCTTCATTTCTAGATAATCGTCTAATATTACTATGAACATAGACTAGGACCTTTTCTCTCTTAGGATGAATCTCGTTGCACTTTGCATTTTGGATATTCGAATATGTCAACCAGTTTCTATTTGAGATGCCTAATTTACGAATCCCCAAGTGCATCCAGAAAATGAACCATACTGATCTTTGTAGATTTTCTATCTGTCGGGATTGTAAACAATATTTCAAAGGAGGTGTTTCTCCCAATTGACAACTCCTCGTCACAATATAGAGGAACACGATTTAACCCAGCTTCAATCCACTTTTCACTATAGAATTATGGATTTACACAACGATTCAAACATATTAGTGATTGTTGCTCTTGTGCCATCCTCGCAAGAGAACAACATGCACTTCCTCATAAAATGAAGATGACCCTTTTATAGGATTAGATACCTCGTGTTCAGATATAACAAACCTCATATTTTCAATCACTTTATCCCACATATCATACACCAGGTGCAATGTCGACTTGTCGGTATCGGCGAACCTTAAGAAATCGACTATTGGTGCAGTGAGATTGATCAAGTAAGAAACATAATCCTATAAATTATCATCGACAATCCTGTTTTCCTTAGCAGCAGCATCCCCTTTGTAATCTTTCCAGTCTTGGTCCACCACCATAGCCAATAGAGTTGATTTAACTTCAGTAAAACGAAGCAGCATAATTATGTTAGTAGCAAACCTTGTATCTCCATAACTCAGTAACTTTAGAGTAGAATATTTATTGAAAATTTGTTAAAGCTTTTGAGTGATTGGCAACAAATATTTAACCAATCTTGTCTTTGCAATCAGGTCTTGCATCCACTTGAACTCTTCAAATATACTTTGGTATTTAGGTGTCGGCTTGCACTCACAAAGATCTCTCGAATCCAGGTTGTGTGTGTGGGACATGGAGTCCAAAAGATATGTTTGAAAATACGCTCCACTTGGATAACAGCTACATTATACACGGATGCATTGTCGATAACTAATTAGATAACATTCATCACCCCAACTTCTTGGATGGTGTTTTCAAATAAACTTTCCAAGAATCTAGCATCCTTATAATTTCTTGAACTATCAATTTCCTTAAAAAACACAACACAACTATTATAGGTTCCCATGAAATTGATTAGTGTTATACTATAGTTGTTAGACCATCCATCACTCACAATTGAAACACCAATCCTTTTTCATCCACTTTTGATAGGTGCCAACATATTGTTAATATTCTTTTTCTGTTCTTCAAGTAGTTTTGTGCTCAATCTCTCCACACTTGGTGGAACATAACCCCCAATATTGTTATCTGCGGCATATTGGATCATGTCTCTGAATAATCGAGAACAAATAACATGGAAAGGTATCCCACAAGCAAAGAAAAACCTTCCAATTGTATGATCCATTGTATCCCGAGGTTTTCTATTGAAAAATGGACCATAAGCACTATCACCTCTTCTTAGAATAACTCCATAATTCTCAGCACCATGTAATGGAAGATCGTGAACCCCTGATTTTGCAAGTTGGGTTCTCTTATATACATCATTTGACAACTGTTGCAAAGTTTTTAAACTTTCTGGATCCATATTATTACATGCACTAACACCGTTTCCTACTATAAGAAGAAGAAGAGCTTTTACACGAGTATATAAACCATGGAATACCAATCCACAGATTGAGCATTGAACCTGAGTATTTCCTCCACCTTTACCTTTTCCTTGTTTTTCTACATATTTAGGTTTGCATCTTCACCTCCAATTTTTCTTTTCCTACTCGTTGTCTA
Organism: Papaver californicum; assembly: GCA_023531435.1. Classification (NCBI taxonomy): domain Eukaryota; kingdom Viridiplantae; phylum Streptophyta; class Magnoliopsida; order Ranunculales; family Papaveraceae; genus Papaver; species Papaver californicum. Next base: position 114,587 of record JAJJMC010013734.1, read on the forward strand.
TGGAAGATCAGAACTTATTTGGAGATTTACTGAGTATCTGTATTATTTGTTTTTGTTGAAGCAAAAGATATAGTACTAACATAGAGGAGAGGAAAGACATAGAGAAGAGAAGAAAAGAGTAATTTTATAAATATCTTTTTGAGTTTTAAAAGCTTCTCAAGGAAGCCAAGTAAATAATATCGTAAGGTATATTCCATAGAGTATTATGTCAATAGGTATAACTATTTATTTATTTATTTTTTAAATTTCTCGAAAAAAGAACCATGTCCTATGTATCAGACACGTGTATCCATGTCCATACGCGTCGACACGGCTCAAACTCTTTTTTGTCGTGCCGCCGTAACATAGGTGAAAACCAATATTTTTTTAATATCTAGATTGGACATTACAAGTAAGCTTTTATCTTTTCCTAATATATAATTATCTAAATTAACCAAAACACCCATCACCATATGAAATTAGGGTACTTTTTAGTTCACACTTCAATTAACTTTTTTCTCAATCGGAATTGAACTCTTGATCTGATTTTTTCTCTCAATCGATTTTTTCTGATCTAAAGAAATGGATAAGGATTTCCTCAGATTCAGACTCTTTATTAACTTTCAAACTATTTATTGAATTAAATAAACTTGAATCCATAACAAATTAGCTAAAAAAAATAGGGTACAAGTTTTAACTCGGTGAAACAACATCAAATCCATAAGGTAATCCTACCAATGTTTAAAAACAGCATACAAAATCAACAGATTTTTATTCGGACAAATAAAAATATTTTCCTCAAAATGAATCTAGTTTCACCATGCATATTAGATATTTATTCATATTTATGTTGGAGGTAATGATTATGTTTGTTGTATTACTATTTGTAGCTGGTGAATTTTTGACAAAAACAAAAATTATAAAATTGTCTCTGCCCGTAGCATAAATATAAATTTTTTTATATATTTGTTTATATTCCGCAAGAGAATTGAGAATACAAACTCTGCTAATAGCCTCGGGTACTCTACACTGATAATGTAGCCTATCTCTGAATATATACATATTATTAAAGCTTCACCCAGCTGATGTATATATATTGTCAGTATTGTATGACCCAGTACTTATTTTCTATATTAAATTTTCTTCGATTGCTGGAATTTTATAAGAGTCATTGGTGCTTGTTGCAATTCTTCCCGGACTTTCTGACTATACAAAATATATATTCAGAATAAGCTTCCACGATATTCTCGAATGAATACTATGCTCCTAGTTGTCATAAGTCGTAGTAATTCCATGACTGAATTCCTTGAACTCATATATATATCAATGTTAAAATTCTTACTTGAACAATACTGGTTTATTACTATGTTCACAGTATCAACATGAAACTTTAATACTTGAAGTATATTTACTGGTTATTTATTGGATTAATCACTAAAAAAATTCATGGTTATTACCAGCAGAATTCTGTGAATTCTCTTTAGTTCAGAAGCAAGTATATATTCATCTCTTGAATTACACGACGAAAATGGTAATTAGATGTTTGCACAGATGTAGGAGCTCATGCCATCTAAAACAAATGTCAATAACACTAAATGTGTGAAGGAAAAGTGCTTGTGAAGAAAACCAAGAGTAAAAAAAACTTTCTACGGAGCTGGCTTAAGCCAGCGCCAACCTTGCCTTGCTACGACGCTCGCCAACCTTTTCCTTTTACAGTACTGGCATAGGCCAACGCCATACTATCCTCACACGGCGTTGGATAATCGAACGCCACCCATTCCCTCACAAGGTGCTGGCTAATCCAGCGCCACACTATCTCATCGACCAAATACGTCTTTGGCGTAACGTCAGCGCCAACCTAAGACTCGGCGCTAGCCTAGTGCTAGCGCCTCTACCTTCATGGTGCTGCCATCGCCATCATATACTTTGGCGCTAGCCTAACGCTAGCGCCACTAAAGTCACAGTGCTGATCTAATGGAAACATTATCCATACTTGATATACTAGCACTCCTTGCTCAAAACTAGTATTAGCTAGTCCATTTTGCTCTTAGTGCAACGCAAATTTCCCCAACTTACTCATGTATATATCAATTCTGAATTATCTCATTGATGTTATGTGTCACAGATACTTTTACAAATGAGCCTCTCGGCTAAGACTACTTAAAACGCCACCATGGGAATTTATATTACTGAGTACTTGGCTCACACAATACCCGTGGCTAGCATCATTGGATTTTAACGCTCAAACCATAACGATAAAGTATACTATTAGACTTACTAAAATATGAGTCACTTATAGATTTATTGTTATTTTCATCACTAGTCTCTCCAAACAGAGTTGAACATCTGGTCTCAGCAAGTCACGACGACTATGGCTTAACCAAAATAGTAGTAGTTTGTAACTTTGTTATTTTCTACGAAATATCAAATATGTCACAGGGGGATACCCATTAGAGTATTGGTCTGATGGTTAACAACATGTGCGGTGTAACTGTACACCCACATAAGAGAATCAAGTCGTGGGAACGTTAGTGGATGGAGGGTTAGTGGGTGTTACGGTTTCTAGAGGCGAGCCGGTGGAGAGTGAGTTAATAGTTAAAAGCAAAGGGTTCATCTGGGATCTTTCTTTAGGACCATCGGATTAAAGGGTTATTTTGGATTATTTAAAAATATCAATTTTATTATGAAAAATAATTGTTCCTTCGTTAAGTCAACGGTTTGACTTGACTGTCAATGACGGGTCCAGGTACCATCACTTAATTAAAAAAGTGTTGGGTACCAAATATAGGTGTTGGTCAAAAGCCGGATAGCAATGATAACATAGCCCTTTTACCAAAATTTGATATATATTTTGGAAGTTATAAATTTGTTTGTGATTTGTTTTTAAATAGAAGAAAAAAATATATAAAAAAACATAAAGATAAGGCACAAAATTGGAAAGGATTTTTGGTGTCCATTTTACTCATCCCTAATATTTATTTGTTCATTTAAACTATATTTTGGGAATAATTAGGAAAAAAGGACCCATATTCTTCAACAATTTTTCATGAAGAACAAGCCACAAGTGGAGTTTTTTGAGCAAACCCCGACAAAGAAACCCCAAATGCGACAACCAAAAAAGATTTTAAAAAATGCTATTTTCAGCCAAGAATTAAGTATTTTGGTCCTGCTGATCAGATCGGCTAGTATGAAGTCTGTTTCTATAATTTGAGTATGAATCCCTTCTCATATAATTGACACCTCATGTAAAACAAGTCCGATTTTATGTATACTCTTTAACGAATGTGCATGTAATATTTTAATTTCCACCATTAATTAAATTTAGGGACTTATATAATGAGGGTCGAGATTCTAAGCATGGATGGTAATGGGGTCATCAGTTAACTAATCAACCAATTAAATGAAATTACAAAATATTTTATTTTATTTTGTAATGTGTCAAACATAAATTATTTTTAAACATGGATGTGAATGAGTGATAAGATGTCACTATATGGAAGGAGATTAATACTATGAGTGCGGAAACTAAACAAATATTACCCTTCTTTCTTATGGCAGTACCCTTCTATGGAGGGCGGCCCCGTCTTATCCAAATTAAATGGCTTTGTTCGCCTTGATTTGGTTTTTCTCACCACCTTGACCATCGGTCTCCATATTAAGAAAATTTCCTACTGACAATATTAATTTTAGCATTTTGCAGAAAACTACTTTTTCAGCTAATAATAGTGAGACTTTTATATAACGATCCGACTAAATGTGGGACAAACGCAGGACTAAAGGTAATGTTCTCCCCCACCGATTAACGAATGGTGCACGTAAGAACCCTCGTATAGGAGCTTATGGATTTATAGAGGGGCTTGTCATATGAAGATAAAATAGGGTCATTAGTTATCCAATTCAAAAACCTCCTATCTATTATAAAAATATAATGGCTAAACTATCCCTATTTAGTTAGTAATGATTAATCTAATTAGCTAATAGATTATACTAATAAGAAAATGTTATACTTAATGAAATCAAATCAGATTTTTATATGTTTTGTTTTGGTGGGAAGAAAAAAAAAGAAAAAAGAGAATTTTTTTTGGAGATTTTTGAAAAATCCTAGATTTTGATTCACTCAACCAAAATGAGTGATTCTAGTGAGAAATTTGAGGTGGGTGAATTCCAACCAAAGTTTATTTTTTTTAGCTTTTAAGACCCATTTACAGTTGGGTTTTTCCCTTCGCAACCAACCGTAAGACTAATTTACAGTTAGGTGATTATGATTTTCTAACCGTAACTGGGTTGGGTATATCGAACCCAACTGTAACTCAGTTACGGTTGGGTTTTGGTCAGTTACAGTTGGGTTCGATATAAGTTACAGTTGGGTTTTGGTCAGCTACGGTTGGTTCGATATATCAAAACCCAACCGTGAAAAGCTCCTTCAATTTTTTTTTAATTACGGTTGGATTTTTGAAAAACCTAAACGTAAAATCTTCTGAAAATGCAGTTACAGTTGGGTTTTTAAGAACTCCTAACCGTAACACCTTCAGAACTTGATTTTACGGTTGGGTTTTGTTCAAAAACCCAACCGTAAATTACACTGAAAACCTAATTTTTAATAAAAATTCGATCAATCAAACAATTTTCAAACACAGAAAGAGAAATAAAACGTGGAATTTGTCGAATAACCCTAACATAAATCATGCGTTTTTGTTGGGAAGTTTGAAATTGTCCACCGATTTTTTCTTGGATTTCTTGATTGGGTTGTTGATGATGTTTTGTTAGTTGGGTTGTTGTTGATGATGTTCAAGAGAAAAAGACAAATAGATTTTAATTAGAATAGGGTTTTGATTTAGTTATTAGGTTTTAATTTTAGAGAGAGGATAATTTAGATATTTTGCTATTGTATAGGACACACCCCCTAATCGTATCCTATATAGAGGTGGGGATCCAACGTCACAAAGATAAACTAAAGTTGGAATTTAGGCCAGACATGTTCAGAGGACAAGTAGTAATATCAACTACTGACAATCAATTTCACGCTCTCTATTTAGAATGTCATTCGACATTGGATAACATTCTATGCAAACCAAAACAGGGTAGTAAAGTGGTCAAAATAACATTTTATTAAGAGGTTTCGCCAACAACATTTTTAGTTTTATTTCTCGACTATACACATTTCATAACCGGCAAAACCAAAAGACATGTATGACTTTGTATATCTTCTTTGTTACTAACAGAAGGATAAATTTTATCAAGATTCTTTTACTCTAGAGTAGTAATCGTATTATTAGTTACTTTAATTTTTGTCATATTGACCATGGAGAAGTTTGCCTTGGGAAGAATACTCTCTAGTCTCATCATCATCACCATCATATTCATCATCTTCGTCATCTTCTTCGTCTTGGTTGTATAACGATGAGGAATTAACCCACGGACCATCATTGGATCTACTCTCTGTTTGAATATCTTGAGAAGCACTTGAAGTTTGTGTCTCACTATCATATGAGCGCCTCTCAAAAGCCCTTAACCTCATTTCGTCAGCCTTTGAGTTTCGCCCCACTATTGGTGCTTGGACCCTACTACGGCCTTCGAGCATGCTTACAACGGAAGACATAAGAGGCCGAAGACTTGGGGATGGGTTGGTGCATAACAAAGCTATGTTTAACATTTTCAGAGCCTCTTTTTTCGAGTACTTTGACCCGAGAATCGGATCTACAAGGTCGAGTAGATTTCCCTGCTCTTGTAGTACATAAGCCTGCGCTTATCCAAGAGAAGATGGTTAATTTCGTTGTCACTTTCCTGCCATCAATCTATTTACATATGCTAAAGATTATGTTTAAAATAGTTGAAAATAACGGTAGCCCTAAAATCCTTCATGCTTTTATGACATGCAAGTGCTATAATGCTTAGATAATCTTACCCAATCAAGAAGATAGACGAACTCCTCCTTTGGCCTGTAATTTGTGTTGCTCTTCCCACTAACAATTTCTAAAGCAACAATTCCAAAGCTGTATACATCTGCTTTGTACGTCAAGTAACCCCTCATTGCATATTCTGGAGCCATATAACCTCTACAAGTAATAGACACCATAAATCACATGATGAGTAGATCATGGGCAAATTAACCAGTTCAATTCTTGGCCTGAAAAGACGAGGCATATAACCCCTCACTTCTACCTCCTGAAGTTCAAACTTTTACAGCACGTCTATCTGTTTCTTTTTTATATTCATGTTAATGACCGCTCTAACAAACAACAGATACACTAAATGAACTGGCAACAAATAATATAGGATAGAAAAAGGCCGGGAGAGAGAAAATTGACTTACACAGTTCCTGCTATTCGTGTGCTGATGTGGGTGTTCTCATCCTCATCAAGTTTAGCCAAACCAAAGTCGGATATTTTAGCACTGAGATCTTTATCTAGCAGCACGTTTGTTGCCTTTATGTCTCTGTGAACTATCTTCAGTCTTGATTCTTCATGAAGATAAGCTAAGCCTTTTGCTATCTCCAGGCAAATCTTATGCCTTGTTGGCCAGTTCAAATTCAGTCGCTGTTCTTCTTTACCTAAGATGGTGACATTTCTCATAAATTAGGTTATAAATCGTTGTATGGACATTCTGGAATTCAAGAAACTGTTTTGTAATACCCCTCTGGAATTCAAGAGACTGCTTTATAATGCCCCTTCGGACATTATGTTACAGTATCCGTCTCAAAAAGGGCATAAATGGACATCAACAGCAATGGGAGCACATGTTAATGGTTGCACACAGTACCGACTCTGAAAGTGACCTTGATATGGTATTAATATAGGAAGTCGAGGTGCTTACCAAATAGAGCACGTGCAAGGCTATTATTTTCCATGTACTCATAAATTAGCAATAGCTGGTTTCCTTCAATACAACATCCAAAAAGCTTCACGAGGTTCTGGTGTTGTAAAGCAGAAATCATGCCAATCTCATTGACAAACTCGCGATTGCCTTGCTTGGACTTAGAAGAAAGCTGCTTGACAGCAATTATTGAACCATCATGCAGTTGACCCTGATATAAGAAAAATGACTTTGGATAAGATTCTTTGATAAAATAGCAACGTATATAGAACACTGGAAAGAAAATTCTTAATTACCTTATAAACTGGGCCAAATCCACCTTCGCCTATTTTGTTAGCAGGGTCGAAGTTGCCAGTTGCTGCTTTAATCTGTCTTAAACTGAAGTAACCCGTTTGTGATTCTATTCCTGCTCTGAGTTCTGCCAAATGAGAAAATGAGAATGACATACAAATTAACCAAGAACCTAACATCTTTATTTCTTAATACCCATTCTAATCTGTATATCAGACCACAGTTACAGAAAAAAAAAAAAAAAAAGGACATCATTAATAAACTTCTGTGTTTTCTCTTCTAAAGCAATATATAATCTTCCTGTTTGTTAGTGTCCCTAGAAAAGGAGAATATTATCATCATACAATTGAAGGCGACCTCATAAATTTTCAGAGCATTCATTCTATTTCAACTTCAAATATATTTTATAAGACAAACTAATGTCACACTACACAGAAAAAAAAGAAGAGAAAACTACAACTACTTAACAACTATGACCTTGAAATTTTTCGCAAAAGTGAAGGTACAGTGAAAGAATAAGTTCTTTATCGTTTTCACTAACCTTTGTTCTCAAGGTCCTTTCCTCCTAGGTAACCTTTCTTCCAGAGAGCTGCCAATATTAATAATACCAATACACACGAAGAAGCTACGATGCCAAGAATAACTCCAACAGACATGCGACCTGTGTCCGTTTTGGGATCGAAGTCTAACAGAAGAAGAAACCATCAAGTACTGATCGAAGATAACAAAGAATATGGAGGACAAAGCTAAATTTCTGGATCAACTTACTTGGTTTGACTGTTATTGCTGAAATTAAAGGCCCATAAACACTTCTGAATGGAATGGAAGAAGTTCCTTTCCCTCTCCAGTATAAGTGAATTTCAAGAGTGCCATTAGTAACATCAATGTTAATTTCTTTAGCTACTCTCTTACCGACCCCCTTGGCCTCCTCTGCAATATTAAAATCCTTCAGGAAACTTTTGCCCTACATGTGGCAGATCAAAACAATGTCTCATAAAGCCCTATTAAACGATCAGAAAAAGGTTTGGAATTGGAACCAATTGCCAAACAATTTAAGCAAATAATTATAGAAGGACGATCCATTTGAAAGAGCGATGCAGACTTGCCAACACTCACTTGGATTGATACGTCAAAAATGCGTTCCCCAAGACCGTTCATTGGTTGGTTGGCAGGGAACATTATTTCGGCAAAGTGGAGTGTCACATTATAATTTCCTGGGCGCAAACATAAGCCATAGTACTTCAGCGAGACAGGGGCAATGCGAGCTGTCATATACAAGTCTGCTGCTGTCATGTTTGAACTAGATTGAGCAGAATATATTTCTGTATCATTGCTTATGTAGATCCCCATACTGCTAGAAGCCCATTTACCATTAGACCAAAAAAATGTTGTTGGGCCCATCGTTGATAAGTCTGCTTCATAATTGTTGCCTTCAAAATTCATCGCTGGTCCACCGCAATTAATGTACAACTCATAATCTGCAAGTACAATGATAATGTGATAATTTGTATGTGTTGATGTGAAAAAATTGTTTCTTTTGTAAGAGATCAGGTCAGTCAAACAATAGTAACAAGCTTATCTACTTACACTTGGGTTCTGAAGGGCAGGGTAGATCCTTCTTCAAGCACCAAGGAGTTCTGCGAAATAAAGATTTAGTAATTTTACTTCTGGTAAGTAAGTACAAAAACAAGAACCATGGAATTAAAGAACTTACGACTTGTCTTGCAGAGATGAAAAACTAGATATTTTGTTCCTGTTAGATCATCAAAGAAAGATTGATATTAAATTTTGTACAGAACTAACTTCCCAGTGACAAATAATTAATTAAATGGACTTACAAGTTTGATTCCTGACAGCTGGATTGAGCAGATACTGTGAAATTGTTGTAAGATATATCACTGCAAGACAGATTGACATCCAGTCGTATTTATGAAGTGTACAAAATGTTTTACCTCATACACAGATTAGAAGCAGATAAATACATACAAGTTCCTTTTTGTGTTAACTATCCACGACGGTACAGGTCCAGTCAGTGAGTTATGGGTGAGAAACCTACATTCAAGAACAATATCATTTTCAATTCACCAATCATTAGGCCCGAAAATTTGAGTCATTTCTATTGAGAGTATAAGAATTTGCTTTACAAAAAATCTTAGAGCTAATTTACTTACATGAACCGCAGTTTTTCAAGCTGTTGAAGATTGTCAGGAATAGTGCCATCCAATCTGTTAAAGCTCAAGTCCCTGTAATATGAAACTTTCTATAGTGAAGATGGCAGACAAGATAGTTTAACTTTCTACCCCAACCAGATACTGACTACTTTTTTCTGGTATAAGGTGCAAAATAATCACAAAAAATGCTAATTGATATACTAAAGACACAGTCGGTTCATATAAAATCATGTCTTAATGCGTTATCACTTAAAACTGGGAGATAAGAGAGTAATCTTTTACGTGTTTGTTAGATAAAGTGTAAAGAAAAACTTAATACAGATTTTGGAAGTGAAATCTGCATAACCGGTATTCTATCCAAACTTCCAAAAAAACTTACATGTTGTCGAGCTTTGGCATCATCTGTCCAATATATGGTGGGATTGAACCACTAATCAGGCAATTTCTCAGGACCCTGTCATTCATTTGAAAAAGAAAATTAATTTAACTTATTGAGATTACTAAACATTGGTTAGTATAAACAATAAAGACATGCAGTGAAGCATCGTATTAACCACAATTCAACTCACAAATCTTCCATGATTGTCAAATCCTTCAAATCTGGGAATTTTTGCGTATTGGGTCCTTTCAAATCAGAGATTCTCCTGAAATAAAAATGCATCAACTAAAAACGATGAGCTCATCATTCTTGAATTCGACACTCAAAAGAAAGATTATTTGAGTAAACATTTGGAAGTCCCAAAAGGGTGAAATTGTGAAAGTGGTCTAACAGTGTTTTTAAGTTTTTCAAAAGGGATATGGCAGAAGGAATGGGTCCCTCCATTGACGTGCCTTGCATTTCTCTGCAAAAATTTATCATAAATCAAATCAGATTTCTTCAAGAAGCTAGAAGTTTTTTCTTTTATGAATTTTTACATAATTGGTAAGTAGTATACTCACAGCCGGGCGATATTTGTCCAATTTCCAATAAAATCAGGTATTTTGCCAGAGATACTAGTCCCGTCTATCCTACTGCAAACAGAAACCGAACACAATGTATTTACTTTAAATGAAAGATACAGCTTAAACAAACCCATTAAACTCTATATTTCAATTGAGTTAGAGTTTTCGTACAAATCTGTCATGTTCTTCAGATCAACAAATTTTGGCGGTAAGATTCCCATGAAATTGTTCCCCGAAAGAAGTCTGTACGAAGACCATACCAAATGAGTTGTATCAGTTACTACAAATGTAATTACTCTAATTAACTCAACTATGTGGAGCTACATAACTAATAAGATAGGTAAATGAGACTGTAACTTCTAGTCTTTATGATCAACGTTGTAAGTGAATGAAAATACTCTTACAATCTTCGTAAACTTTTCAGCTTGCTAAGATCTGGAGGAAGAGGTCCACCAAGCTGATTATCTTGAAAGTTCCTATTACAAATCTTGTAAGTACAAATTATAAAAATAATAATAAATATTTAATTCCGAATATGACCAAAATTTAATCACATCTTACAGCTCAAGTAGTGTAATAATGTCACCAATTTCCTTCGGAATTGATCCGCGAATGCTGTTTGCCAATAGAGACCTGCAACCAACAAATAGTTTAGGATGTATAAATATAAATAATTAGAATCCAGTGTTCTTATAATAGTGTAAGTGAAGAATTCAAACAATGTGAAATATTAAGATCTTACAGGATTGTGAGAGGAAGGGCAGACCAACTCGTAGGAATGGTTCCATTGAGATAGTTACGACTTAAATCACTGTTTGACAGAAAGAAATGGACCATATTAGTCATCAACATGACAGGAAGGAGGATGATCATGGCATTGGAAAACAAATGATAATCCACTATACCATTGAAGAGTTGGAACTGAGTTTAATCATGTTGCAGTTTATTATTATGCCTAGGATTTCGACAGCTACTATGTATACAATATTGTTTTCTGGGAGGATTTTGAGCTGAACTGGAGTCAGGCCTGAACTCATAAGGGTGCCATGGTCCCATACTCCCAACATTGAATGTCCATGTTCTTTACAAGCATCAAATATTCACATTGACATAGGTGTGGTTGGCTCAGACAGGATATTACCAACCAAATCTTCAAGTTCGTCGAGCCCATGCCTACCATAGAGCTAACAAGACCATGAACTTTTCCTATATATTAAGAACTAAAACCGCAGCACATGATCCATGAACAATTGCAAACGTAACTTCATTAGGAAAACTACCTTCATTACGCAGTTGAGTAAACCAAAAGAAGGCTCTATCATAACATCCATGTTGAGAGCAAACAGTAAAGATTGCATCCCAATCTCTATGAGGCATCTCATCAAACAGTCTTTGTGCATTTACACACATGCTTTCAATGGAATGTCCTGGAAGAAAAGAGAGAAAATAACTTACATTTCCTGGAGAAAAGGAAGACTGATGAATTCTTCAGGTAGAGTTCCAGTTAAGCTTAGACCTTTGAGTTGACTTCAAATGAAAAGAAAACCCATTTCAGAAATTACGTAGTAAGAATTTTGTTTGTTACTTATATAATGGATATAAGATGAAGAGTGGCAAAGGGATATTACATGTGTGTGATATGACAAACTGAAGAAGAGTTGTAAGTACAATCGCAGGTAACACTACTTAAGACTGTTGGATAATATACTTCCTGTAACAGAGAAAAACAAACACAGAGAACTTGAAGATGATTAAGGGAGGGTTAGAATTAAACTGTACACACACTCAAACACATAGAGGTGAAGTCGCATGTTCAACAGACTGCCCTTAACTCAATATTTGCCAGGTACACCTTCAGGAAGATGCTGCTATACCCTTTCAGTGACAAACTTGAATTCAGGATAAAATCACCTGATACCAACCCAGCTAGCAAAGCTCGTTGGCCCGTTGTGAACTTAACAGAAGATGAAAGAAAAAGAAAGTAAATTCTAGTGCGCAAATCAAAGCAAGAAGAGGGGAAAAGTCGTCAGGACAGTGGCTGCGACTGGGGTAAACGAAAACCTTAGCAATGTTGTTCTTTTATAGGAGAAGTAAACCTTTGAGTTTTAAAACGGTGAAAATTTAATTTCAAATATTAAATCCCCATTAAAACAAAACGTTAAGATTGTTTTAATTAAAAAATTATTTATGATTTTATTTTCCATTTAATTCAAACGGTAAAATATTTATTTAAAATTAAAGAAACGTTTTCTCATTGATGGGTACACGTGTGCACTCGCAGGCACACGCCAAGGCTCACGCCAAAAACACACGCAAAAGCACACGCAAGCACCGCAAGCCCGCAAGCCCGCGGCCTGCGGTGCTTCGGTGCGAAGCACCTTACATGTATGCATTTGCCCACTAGTCCATTTCCCAAGTCCATATCCAATCCACTAGTTCTTTTCCTTATATAGAACATATGTGGTAATATGCATGAACTTCCTCCTTGGTTTGCCCAATGTGGAATAACCAAAGGTTTCTCATTCACTAAGAAGTGAAAATGGATGGCTATAATTCCACCCAAGTTTGGACTAGTGATCCTAGCACCCATCAAGCTAATTATAGTAACAAAATTAATTTAAGTAATAAACTATTAATTTTAGTAACAAAACATTTTTATTTCCCAACAAAGACATCTTTAGTAATGTTCACATTAAGATCTTCACTTCGATTGCAGGAATTTTTACTGACATTCTTCCAATATGTAATGTTTATCTTTGAAGATATATTCTTTAATTCTTGCACTGTAATTGCACACAAGTTTTTGGGTTAGCAACCTAAACAATATTAATAATAATAATGTCACATAGCAAGAAAAACAAGTAATGGCGCCATTGCCGGTCACAAGGTCTAGAAAACGGTCACAAAAACTTGTTTTGTTCAATGGAATTGGAAAGCCCATAAAGCATCTGGAGCAGGTAATGGAATATCTGAACCTCCCCATCAAATGTTTCTAGTGTTTCTGAATCGGGCAGAGTTACACTCTCAAAACAAATCGTCGCATTGAAGTTAGAAATGTCACACTCAGACAGAAAATAAGAAAGGTTGGTGAAATCAACTAATCAAGTAGGGGATACGTTAGTAGTACTGTGTTAGATTTCTTATCCAATTCCGATGTACCCCTTATATTGTATGTATGTATGTATGTATGTACGTGGGACATCCAAATCCAAGTACGGCTGGTTCCGATGTTTCGGCTAGTATTCAACATGCGCATACTCTACAATACGTATATCCCATGTATATCATTCTTCCCGAGTATTTTAAAAAGTGTTAAGAAAAATTCAAAAATATGACGAAAAGTTATATTCTCTTCACATTAGGTTTCTTTTATTACTGTATTAGGTAAAGTAAACCTTTCTTCGTTCGTAAGAAGGTAATCACTAAATAGTAAGTAAAGAAGGATAAACAGCTTTCAAACTTTGAAAGCCATCACTAAACAGGGCTTGCTCTTAATAGTTACATACACAAAGTACAAAGAAACCTAACACATGGAGGAGGGGGGGTTGAATAAAGGTAAGTAGAAACCATCAATTCTTAGGTGAGGAGATTTAATATCAGTCAAAGTCAAAGTCAGAGGAGGCAACATAGCCATCGATATAATACTAGTAGTATCGTTCAACGTCCAATTTGCTCTTCCCTCCAACTGTATTTTGGAAGTTAATTTTTGACTTTTAGATAAAATTGATATTTTCTTTGTGCAGGGTGGCTCGATCAATTGGAAATTCTCAATTTCGCCGAAAAACAAATACTTATGTAGAATTTTTTCTAGCTATCTATTTAATTCTATTTATGACTAGGATAAAAAAAAAAGAAAATAATGATGAGCATTAAAATATCAAAAGATAGCAATCACACTTCATATGATAAGATCTAGCTAGACCAAATCCATAGATACCACTTTAACATAGAAATAATTAAATTATTAATTTTAAAACATGAGATAAATTAGACGAGCGTCTGTTCATCGTATACTAATACTTGTACTGATGAACTAATTTGTGGCCACTGGAGGAAAAAAATCAACAACCCCAAACTTTATTTCTTGCTTCAAAGATCCTTCTCTGCGGCCATCTACTTCAATTAAACTGACATTTGAAGAACCGAGATAAGATGTTAAGGATTTTGCTTACTTCTCATCAAGTGAATTACAAACTCATATATCTTCATGTGAATCTTTTGTTGTTGGGTACTTTGTGGGAAAGAGACTGGATTTCACTTTTGTAAAAGAAAACTTAAACTACCCAATGGAATCTTAAAGGGAACTTTTCTATGACAATCCATGGAGAACAAGTCTTTATGTTTAAATTTTCTCAAGAAGAAGATAGAGCTAGGGTTTTAGAAATTGGATCTTTTTATATTGCTAGTAAGTTGTTTCTTATTTGTCCTTGGTCATCATTTATAGAACAACAAATTGGATTAATTAGTTATGTTCATGTATGGATGATTCTCAGAGATGTTCCTTTACATCTCTGGAATGCAACTGGATTTTCTAGAATCACAAGCCTGGTAGGCAAACCAATAATGACAAATGCTCCAAATGCAATGAAGACTAGAATGACTTTTGCAAGGGTTTGTGTAGAAATTGAAGCCTCATGTTTTTTTCTTGCTACTCTCCCGTTTCAAATTGATGAAAACAAGTATGAGGTGAGGGATGAATACCCTAGGAAACCCACTGTTTGCTCTCATTGTAAAAGCTTTGGACATATAAGTGACAAATGTATCACAAATTCTGCTCGTAAGTTAACCAGGAAGTGGATTGTTAAAACAGTTACTAGCGCAGACAAGCCTTTACACAATGAAGAATTTTCGCTTCATGAGACTGTAAATGCTGATAAGGAAATTTTTTCGAGTCTCCTATAGACTGCTCAGGATGGTCACCTAGTTGTAAAATAGAAGGTTCTAGTTGGGGTAGGGAATAAAGAAGTTGAAGCTATGGATAAGGTGGTTCAACCAGCTGAGGAGAGATGGACATCTTATACAAGTAGGAAGAAGAATTCTAGGAAAAAAGATGAAGTTCATAAGCAAGAGGCATTAAACTTCTTAAACTCCTTCATCACGTTAGACTCTGACTTCGAACCTTATGGTATGGAGATATTTGAAGAAGATCCAAATTCTCATGATCTTGATATCTCTAATACTAGAGATATGGTATCTTCAAGGTGATGATATGGAATTAGTGAAGATTACTCTTGAAGTTATCCCAAAAAGGATATCATTGACTAGAACTGAATAAGTGGAAAAAATATTGAAATATTCAATATTATTAGGAGCAACTAGTGGGAGTTCAGAAGAGGAAAAAAGGGAAAAATTTTGTGAGTTACATAATAAATTTTAAAAGATGAATAGAATGGAAAGGGAACTTGGAAAACTAGGAGTGAAGGATGATCTGGGCATTGAAAATCTAGGTAGGGGGCATGGAAAATCTGCAAAGAAGAAACGATAGCTGGGTGTTGTTTTTGTTTTCTTTTGTTGCTAGGCTTTTTGTGTTCTAAATTTGGATTTTGCCTGTTCTCGTGTCTGCACTGTTGTGCTTTTTTTTTATTGTATGCTTTCTATTTTCTTTTTTTAATATATTAACCTTTCTCCTCAAAAAGAAATAAACTGATATGTGTTCTTTTTTTCTTTCTTGTTCGAGTTTATGTGGGACCCATAATCTGAATCAGAGGAAGATGATAAGATTATCTAATTACTTAAAACTATACTCCCTCCGTTTCTAAAAAATAGGTAAGGTTTTCTTTTTTGGGTATGTCAATAAAATAGGCTTGTTTTCTTTAAATGGAAAGCCAAATATTGTAACTTTACTATTTTGTCCACAATAGGGATCATTTCTCTTTCCTGTTTTTCTCTTTAAAATATAAAGGGATCATTTTTTTTCTTAAAAATAAATTAGGAAAATACATAATTTTTTTTTAAATGAATGATTTTATTATTTATTATGTAAAATCAAACAAGTTTATTTTTTAGAAACGGAACTAATTAATGGACGAATAGATACGTACTAACTACTTGCTATAACTACTGTTACTGTCTTGACTCCGAACATACAGTATTATGCTACTGTATCAAAACCCATAAAAATCTTAAAACTAAGCTCAATTCGAAACCAAACAAAAGCATACATCGAATTTTGAAAGCTGAAGTTATAGCCACTGCCCCCTGACTTTCTTTGCAAATTTGTTAATTATTAGACTATTGGTTTTCTCAGTTGAAAGGAATGTGATACCGAGAACAGCTACTTTTCTGAATACTAGTGTTTTCAATGAACTGAACACTTGATGGGAAACGGAATTTAATTAATAAAAAACAAGAAAGAAAACAGTAATGACTATATATATGTTACCTTCATCATCAGGAAGTACTTGAGCTTCAGATCCGAATTCTCCATAGAAATTTAACAAAAGAAACAGAAGAACTAGAAAAGCGGAGACTTTGTCTGAGATTTTTGGAACTGCTAATTCCATTAATTTATCTTTCAAAAATAGTAAACTATATATCTCTATTCTAATTAACTCTGGCATGACAAAATAAGTGATGAGCAACAGCATTTGAAACTTGAAAGAGTGAGAGAATCGTAGTTGGATACCGGCTAATAAGAATGACAGTTCAATATATCTTCTTTCTCTTTCTCTGTCTGTATCTCTGGTTTAGTTTTTGTCAAACGCGTTGTCTTAAATACATCTAGCTAAAAATCAGAAATTACTAAAAAAAACATGACAGGTATACACTGGATTTGAGTCGAACTCTCGGTAAGAAAGGATTAGAATTATTGAAGAACGGCGGGCACCCTCCACATGATTCTTTTTCTACGTTTACAAAAGTTATCATTTTACATTTTACGGATTATAAGAACAATCCTTCTAGACAAACCGTCCCAAATTCCCTAGAAACCTTGAATACTTATGAAATGGACCTATGGTACACGATTTAAAATTAGGTTTGAGTATGACTTCGTGCCAAAGCTTGAGATTGGAATTAAACCGGTGTAAAAAAATGAGTCTAACTTCGTACAATCATTATTCCAAAATTGGTATTGACAAAGAAGAGATTCGATGTCTGTATTGGACGAGAAAATCATTTTTCATTATACACATAAAACTGCAAAATGTAGTAACTTTGGATGGCAACATTGACAAGTTGTTAATACAAACAATTTACTATGGATACATTTTTCAACAAAATTGTTATAAATAGTAGGGTAGTGCTTTAAAGCAATAGCTTTAGCTAAAATGGTGCAGGTGCTTGTATCCACTTTGGTCAAGTCTCTCAACCACAACTTTCTAAAAATATACAGTGGGCAACATCACCTTTAGTCTCAATTAGTCTAATCAGTAAATTGGACCTGAAAAGCAATTACGGTGCGAAGAAATGATTTTCATTCATACCATGCACGTAAATGAAGTCCCTTCAATCATTTCATCCAAGGCTGCTAATTAAGAGGGCATTTACGTGATTGTATGCAGAAAATGTTGAACGGTAGAGACAATGTAAAGGGTGGAGTTTGGTACTAAAGTAGTTCCATATGTTTTTGACTTATATTTTTTCAACAAATTCAGTATGCAGTCGCCAATTCACTAACGTAAACAATTTTATTAGAAGCCTGATATAGGGGCTCCAACATCAATAGAGGGGCTCCAATAATAAGACGAAATAGGGACACTATGAAGTAAAACTCAAAAATCCCTTATCCATAATTCTTATCAAATACCCAAACTATCCCTGATTATTAATGTTAATTACATTAATTAGTTAAGATTAGATTAAGCTAATCATGATTAATTAAACATAATCTATTTCTTAATCAAATTTTTTGGATCAATTTTTTTTTTGAATTTGTGTTTGGTGGGAAGAAAAACTTGATGAAATTTAAGAAAATTTTATGGGTTATTTTTTTAAACCCTAGATTTTGATTCAATAAACCATAGTGGCATTTAGATACCTCTAGATTAAACTCTTGATCTTTTTATGGCACAAATTAGATGAAATCACGATATGAAAGTTTGATTTTTTGTGATTCAGAGAATGTTACGGTTGGGTTTCATGTCGTACCCAACCGTAACACCAAGAACACCGAAGAACACCATATTTTCCCAAAATTACGGTTGGGTTTTCAACAAAACCCAACCGTAACTCGAAGAACAATGATGAACACCATCTTTTTCCCAAGTTACGGTTGGGTTTTAAACCAGACCCAACCGTAACTCAAAGAACAATGATGAACCCAATTTTTCCCCTAGTTACGGTTGGGTTTTAAACCAGACCCAACCGTAAGTTGAAGAAATTGATGAACCACATTTTTCCCATAGTTACGGTTGGGTTTTAAAGGAATTTAGGAGAATTGATTTTTTTGGTTAATTTTGAGTTTTAAAAAGCAAAATTTTGAAATAATTCAATCATTTTTTCTAGATTGAAGGTAAATTGGGTGTTTGAAACAAAGAAAAAACGAAAAAAACATAAATTAGATAATCTAAATTTGTGTTATCCAGTAGAATTTACGGTTGGGTTTTGGCTTATAACCCAACCGTAACAATTCTGATAATTTATGTTCCATTTTCAACACATATTTACGGTTGGGTTTTGCCTTAAAACCCAACCGTATCCAGTTGAATTTACGGTTGGCTTTGGCTTATAACCCAACCGTAACATATTCTGTTAATTTTTGTTTCAAGTTCAACACAGAATTACGGTTGGGTTTTGCCTTAAAACCCAACCGTAGACAAGTTGTGGTGTTTGTACAAAATGTATTACGGTTGGGTTTAGTTATCGGACCCAACCGTAAATTGTCCTGTTAACTGTTTTTTGATTTTCAATATACTCCAAATTGGGTTTAAAACACAACTTTGTAACTTATTCCTTGTATTGTAATAGATTTAAAGTAGTACATTAAAGGAAATAAACGATTGGAAACGAAATACAATAGAACATTGGATGATTACACTTAAGCACTTAAAGATAATGGCGAAAATCAAACACCCGACTTGTTTCCATAATACGATAGCAATCTGTATGCTTGAACTCCTCCCCATATTTGATTCTATATTGCTCCATAGCCAACACATTCTGAAAAAAGACAAATCAATTATAAGTTTGAATTTTAGAAATCTCTTTTTAATTAACGATTTATTAATCGACAAACTTACTCTTTCCACACCGTTCTCATAGGGATTTGCTTCGAATCTAGCTTTCATTTCTAGTTTTAAGTTGTTCATGCATCGATATAACGTCTCAAACCGTCTCTTGATGGCTCTCCACGTAACCCAAGGGTTTACATTCCCATGTAATGCCGCAAACATTCGAAATACACGATTCCACCATTCATCGGTATCAAAACCCTCATTCCAATTTTGTTGTGAAACAACGTTGTTATTGTTGTTATAGAAGGCTCTATCATAAGCATGCTCTACCATCGTATGCCATGCTCGAACAATTGCAACATCTTCATCATTCGTGTATGTATTTACCATTTTTAGTGGTTGAAAGGGTATGGTGAGAATAATGAGAAAGTGTATAATTATAATGAGAATGAAAGGGATAGAGAATAATGAGAAAGTGACAGGTAAAGGTTTCTTTTTATAGGGAAAAAGTCACCAACGGGTAGATTTTTGAAAAAAAAACCGTTGGAATTGTGTATTTTGAGAGGACGTAAATTCAGAAATTTTGAGATTCCCGTAGAATTTACGGTTGGGTTTCACCTCAAAACCCAACCGTAACAGATGATGAGGTGTTTTTACAATTTATTTACGGTTGGGTTTAGTAATCAAACCTAACCGTAAAATGATATTTTGAGTGAAATGTAGTTACGATATGGTTGAGTAACCTAACCCAACCGTAACTTCTAGTGTTACTGTTAGTGTATATTTTACGATATTGTTACGGTTGGCTTTTTCCTTGAGACCCAACCGTAAGAAAGTTTGGTGTTTGTTCAATTTTTTGTTACGGTTGGGTTTAGTAATCGAACCCAACCGTAAATATGAATTTTTAGTATGGATTCTAGTTATGGTTGGGTTGAGTCATGGAAGCCAACCGTAAGAGAAGTTTTTAAGACAAAATTAGTTATGCTTGGGTTTAGTTCATTTTCTGATGAAATACCATAGTTGTAAAAAATCTTATTTTTAACATTAAAGGAAGAACTAAATGAAACGAAATACAGTAGATCATTAGATGATTAAACTTAAACACTTAAACACTTAATCATAACGGCGAAACTCAAGATATAAACTATGTTCCAAGATACGATAGCAATCTGTATGCTTGAACTCCTTCCCATATTTGATTTTATACTGCGCCCTAGCCATGACATGCTGAAAAAAATAAATCAATTATAAGTTTCATTATTTTAAAAAAAAATTGGGAAGAAAGAACCATTTATTAATTGACACACTTACTCTTTCCACATTGGTTTTGTCGGGAAATGCTTCAACTCTCATTTTCATTTCCAGTTTTAGGTTTTCCATTTCTTCATACAACGCCTGAAAGCGTCCCTTGATGTTACTGATCGTCCTCCGATATCTATTCCCGTGTAATGCCACAAACATTTCAAACACACCCTCCCACCAAGAATCGTCCTCCTGACAGTCCATCCAATTTTCAGCTATATCAACGTTTCTATTGTTGTTATAGAAGGCTCTCTCGTAAGCGTGGTCTATCATGGTAACCCACCCTCGAATAATTGCAACATCTTCATCATTCGTGTATCGAACCATTTTAAATGGTTGAAAGGGTATGGCGAGAATGAGTTGGAAAGTCTAGAATTATAATGAGAATGAAAGGGATAGAGAATAATGAGAATTATAAAAGGAAATGTTACCTTTTATAGGGAAAAAATTCCCAACGGCTAGATTTTGAAAAAAAATAACCGTTGGAATTGTAATTTTTTTGTGACTATTGAGTGATAATTTACGGTTTGGTTTTGGCTTAGAACCCAACCGTAATATCTTATTGATTTTTGTGCAAATTATATTACGGTTGGGTTTTGGCTTAGAACCCAACCGTCATTTTTAGTGTTAGTTTTAGTGCGATGATCATTTACTGTTGGGTTATATAATGTATCCCAACCGTAAAAAATATGTTATTTTATTGCAAATTATGTTACGGTTGGGTTTAATTATGTTACCCAACCGTAAACATAAGTTTTTAATTGGAATTTTATTTACGGTTGGGTTGTTTATTGAAACCCAACCGTAAAAGATCATCTTCGTTTCATATATTCTTCATTTTTTATGGTTGAAGGTTATACCCCTAAGGTAATTATCACCGACAAAGAACAAGGCTTGATGAATGCCATTGCAAGGGTATTCCCAGATGCTCATCATCTTCTTTGCACGTTCCACTTGTGGAATAATATTCAAACCAAGTGCAAAACGATTATTCGGCCAACAAAGAGAAGCGAGATGGAGAGAATTAATAAATTGCCGGTATCAGAACAAGAAGCGGCCAAAGAAAAATTCAAGGAGGATGACAAGTTGGCGGAACTAAAATGGGGTAGTTTCCAAACTGAATGGGATGCTTTGACATGGTCTATCACCAAGGAAGACTATGAAGAAAATGTTCGTATGTTATGCTTGCATTGGAGTAATTATCCAAAAGTTGTGAACTATTTGATGGACAATTGGTTGAATCCCCACAAAGAGAAGTTTGTAGCGGCGTTCACAAACCAATATAGGCACTTTGACAACCAAGCTACAAGTACCGTGGAGTCATCTCACAACAGAATGAAGAAGAAGCTTCATAATTGTGATGGTGGGTTTGTTACGGTCTTCGAAGCGATGCACGATTATTTTGTCCGTGACCTTGACAGAGTTAAGGAATCTTTTGAAAAAAGCCTTTCTAGAAAACACGTCAGCTATAAAGACGAACCATTGCTCCAAAGTATTTTTTATAAGGTGTCGCATTGTGCTATTGAGAAGATAATGTACGAAATAAAGCACTATAGATTGGGCAACTTACACGGAGAAGAAGAGTGTGTTTGTCCTAACATGTCAAGTTTGGGACTTCCCTGCCGGCATATGATGCCCAAGTACGAAGAAGACGGTGTGATCCCAATTCAAGATATTGATCCGTTTTGGCAACAATTGTCTTTCGATGAACCCATCGTCGAGCAAAATTTTGGTGCATCGTTTGCCGACACCCACGTTGGAAAGGCTATAGCTAAGAAATACGATACATTAAATAAGGTGCAAAGGCAAATTTGGTTGACAAACTTGAGTTACTTCGTGTTTCCGCACACAAGGTACTCTGTCAAGGAACCAATTAGAGGGAAGAGAAAAGGTAGGCCTTCTACCAAAGAATCGAGGGCCGTGGGACGGAAAAAAGCTAGGGAATTGCATGAAGAATCAAAGAAAAGAAACCCTTGTGCATTTGAGCATTTGCAAAATGAATATGAAGCAGAGGATGAGAAGGAGGACGATGCTCAACGAAAAATAAGTCGAACGGAACAAGGAGGACCAAGTGTAGTAGATATTAAAGGAAAGGGTCCCGCGGTTCCCACTCAAGATAGTTCAACAATTGAACTTGGTGCCAAGGGAAAAGTACCTCCACACCCAAACTCAATAAGAGTAAGTATGAAGGAATTAGCAAGAAGAAAAAAAAGAGTTAGTATGAAAGAATTAGCAAGAAGAAAAGAAAAATTTAAAAGCAATACATTAGTAGTTGAAGAGCCATATACGATCCGGATTGCAAGAGGATTGATGCAATTTCCATCTAACTATTCAAGAAATGAGAATGGCAAAATCGTCCGAACCGAGCAAATTATTTATGAAAATTATATGTCATCGTTCCCAGCTTTTTTTCGTCCCTACATAAAGGCCACCGACGATGTTGCCGGTGATGGTAATTGTGGATACCATGTATTCATCGAACAAGTTGGACCATTTAGCGGAGCAGCAGGGTTGGGTATGGACGAAGTAACTTTTGTAAGGCATAAGTCAGCGGTTGAACTACGCTCTTACCCGGATATATACAAGCCAATGATGTGTGCATATAGAGACGAAGAGTCGTTGTTAAACGAGGAGTTCATTGCTCTCGAAAGGCGTTTAATAGGCAATAAGAATTGCACTAGTGAGTATTGGATGAGCATGCCAATATGTGGCCAAATCCTTGCCAACGCTTTTAATTGCGTCATCCATTATATCTCAAATGGATATTGTTTAACATTTGCACCAACAAGATCAACATTTGTCGAACAATTGGCAAATAGAAGATGTGTGATTGGGCTGGTGCAGAACTGCCATTTTGTTGGTCTAAAGTTGAAAGAAGAAAGTCCATTACCCCCTTTACAGGATGGGTACGACGGTGATATCGCCAAGTCTTGGTGTCACAGATTCAAGCACAATTTCAAACTCTGGAAGGCATTAAAACCCTCACCGACATTTCAATTCATATCATTTGTTTCTGAGTCGGAGTCAGAATGTTAATATGTATGTTGGAGGAATCATAATATGAATATAGTTTTTTGGAATATAAAAATTTGAACTATCATATGTGTTACTACAAAATGTTTCCAGGTTTACGGTTGGGTTTTTAGTAAAAACCCAACCGTAAACTAGTCACTGAACAATTATAATAATATTACGGTTGGGTTTTGAGTGAAAACCCAACCGTAAACCCTCCAGTTTAAATTCACTCAGGTTTACGATTGGGTTTGTACTCAAAACCCAACCGTAAACCTGTCACTTTTACGGTTGGTTTGTGAGTACAAACCCAACCGTAAACCTGGATGAATTTAAACTGGAAGGTTTACGGTTGGGTTTTCACTCAAAACCCAACCGTAATATTATTATAATTAACCTTTTTTTGGAATTTCAATTCACTCAAAACTGGGTTCAAAACACAAAATTTATGTAAACATCAAATTTTTGCCCACATTACAACCCATGAAATCATTAAAGTAACCTGGGATACAATTGAAATTAACACTAAAAACCCAAATGGCATTTCAAAAGAACTAATAAATAGGTTTGCGAGTGAGCAAAAAGTCTTTTAGGATGTGATAATGAGGTAGGTATAAAAAGGGCCATATTTTCCATCTCCTCCATTCCGCAAGAGATCTCTGTAACACCTCATCATCGGTTTCACCCCTAAGTCGTAGTTGACCAATAATACGAACTAATGCCATAAATTCTTCTACGTATCGGTGTATAGTGTCATATCGACAAATCAACTTGACGTGATCATGGTTATAAGGGTTGCCGGTTTCAGAACAAAAGTTTTCATGGATTGTTTGCCAATAACTCGGACTCGTTATACCACTTTGCCTTCTTTCTTCTCCTCTTTTTGGAAAACATAATACATAGTTGCGGAAAATACATAAATCTTCTTCCAAAGAAAAATCTGGATTTTTAATGCCAGGTTGACCCATGTTCCACTATGTTGGAGATGATTGTTGTAACATAAAGGTTTATTTTTGAAAAAAATGGATGGAAAGGATATGTACTCAACAATTCCACTTATAAACCAGAAGTATAACGGTTATATTTTGAAAAAATAGGTCGTACAAGGTTTGAACGGCTGTATTTGAAAACCCAAAAAAAATATTATTCATAAACGACCCAAAACTTTCCACAAATAGATTTTACGGTTGGGTTTGAAAATAACCCAACCGTAATATCATAGGGGAATTATGTTTTAAGGTCTTAAACCTTACGGTTGGGTTTCCAGCCAATACCCAACCGTAACCGATGTTTTTACCTTTGAGTTTTAAGGTCAAATTTGGGTTTCAAAATCATAAATTTGAACTTATTCAATCTTTTTAACTAGATAAAAGATAAATTGGGTCATTCAAACAAAGAAAAAACGAAAAACAAACAAATTAGAGAATCAAAATTAAAGTTATCCAGTAGAATTTACGGTTGGGTTATGGCTGAAAACCCAACCGTAATATCCTAGGGAATTTACGTGTTAAGGCCATAAACTTTACGGTTGGGTTTCCAGCCAATACCCAACCGTAACATTATTCTTTCTTATAAACGGTTGGGTTTTCATCAAAAACCCAACCGTAAAACTGTATTATAAAAATGTGACAGTTTTACGGTTGGGTTTTGGCTAGAGACCCAACCGTAAACCTGTCTTATTTTTCATTTTGCCAGTTTTACGGTTGGGTTTATTTCTGATACCCAACCGTAATAATAATGTGACTGGGTATTTTTACCGAAAAAATATAAGTTTTTTGGTTTCCAACTTCAAATAACTGGTAACTAAATTTTGGCGACTGATTTTTCATTTCACGTCCATGTTAAATTCAAATTTCAAATCTAACTTCACAACTAATTCACACATACGTTAAACTTTGTTGTCCATAGACATAGAGTTAGGGAGAAGGAGGAGGGGTAGGTCGATGACTTTGACGAGCTCTTTTTTTGCTCCTAACATTACGATGAGCAGCACCGCCACGAGTACGAGCTCCAACACGACCGCCTCGAGTACGAGCACCACGTTGAGCATCCCCGGCTTCATCATGTGTCTCTTCATCCGATGCTTGGGGCTCTCTCCTAGTAGTACTCGCATCTGTAGTCGCGCCTCTTGTACTGGGTCTACTCCTCTTTAAAGTCCGCTGCACATCCTCAACTTCATGATGAACCTCCCTTATCAAAGCTTGGACTTGGTCACGCGTCCTCACATCAATTCTGCTTAGGCATGGATTAATAGAGTCCGCCAATGCAACGGCTTTCTTTTTCTATTCACATATGGAAATTAAAGTAGGATCAGTGTTTAATAATAAATCTTAAAAACATTAATAACAAAAATAATGTACGTACCAAATTGAAATATGCCTTCTTCCAGAAACCATCTCCTGTGTTGATTTCCAGAGTCTCCGGATCATTGTTGATGATAGTTGGATGACCAAAATGGCGATACCAATCCAAGTAATCTCCTGCAGCCTCTTTTGTGCCCGGAGAGGGAGTTAACTCATTCCTTTGGACTTGGTATTTCGGATCATTGCGGTTATTCCAAACCGCGACTGAAGGCGTTGGCTCATAGTTTAACACGATGTTTAGCCCTTCGATCATCGACCCATTCACACACAATTTAAACATTTCCAGTGTAACCGTTGTTTGGACGTATCCATATTGGCGGAGAGTTCGCCGGGGGTTGGACATCACGTACCCAAACGGATGGTACAAAGGGCCGTTGTAGCCTGCCACGTCCGACAATCGTCGTAAATCTTCAACATGTCCATCACCCTCTATGCTAATCTTCACATAAGGATCGAAAACAACATCTTCGACCGTGAAAGCATCAATTTCTTTTCTCATCTTTGCTATGAGCATTTCTTTATATTTTGCCTGCGTCCCGGTGAAGACGAATTTCTTTCCCGTAGGTCCATTAACATCAACGCTTGTTTGAGGAGCCAGTCTGGGAAAGTGATCGTATACCCATGCCTATAAAGATAATTAATATTAATATAAGAAAATAAAAAAAAAATAAATTAAAATTGAACATTCAAATTCAAACAATAAATTACCTGAAGCAGACCGGTATTACCGGCAATCTCAGTTCCCCTGACCCTCGAAGCTTTTCGAAGGTTAGCAAGTAGGTAGGCCAGGGTGGCAGTTCCCCACGAGTACTGATGGGTCATCCCGAGATCACCCTGAAGCCATTGTAGATACTGGACGTTCATCCTGTTGCCCGAGTTGTCACCAAAGAAGATGGTGCCGAGCATATATAGCAGATAAGCTCTGGCTGTTCGAATGGCTCTGGTGTCATCTATGACGACCCCAGCCATTTCCAACTTCGCGGTCCCTCCAAACTTCTCCCGTAGTGACCACATCAATATTTTCTTGCTCATGTATTGAACTTTCTTCTTTGGCATCCCCGGTTTATCTCCAGTCACCAATTTAAATTCCGATTCATTTTCGGTCTTCTCCCATCCAAGTGTTTCTTTGACAAGTGCATAAATATCACTCCAGGATATGTTGTTGTCAAAACCCTCAAACACAGATTTACCTTCCACCTCCAGCCCTAGAATTGAATGGACATCATCCGGCGTTATAGTCATTTCGCCAAATGGGAGATGAAACGTATCGGTCTCAGGCCAATAACGTTCCCTGAACGCTACGCAGACGACGCTGTCATACTCCCACATTGAATTTGTAATTCCGGGAGCTAACCCGGTACCATTTACAAGAATTTGTACAGCCGTACATTCTTCAGTTAAGGGCCAATGTTGTGCCCTTTGACGAACCAATTTCTTGATCGCCTGTGTATGATCCTACAAAGAATAAAAAAAAATTTGTTTTACTTACACAAGTTAACAAACCAAAATTTAACAGAATAAGAGAAGTGATTAGAATAATACCTTGGTCGCTGCAACTTTGGCAGCCCATGAATGGGGAAAACCAAATAATATTGCTGATTTGTCTGGGGCCTCACCCCATAGTCCTCCATTCCTCCTCTTAGGCCACAGTTGAGGTTCGGCCTTTTCTTTGGGAATTTCTTTGGCAACCACCCTTTTCTTTGCCTTTTCTTTTCTAATTTCTTTACCTTTGCCTTGAGGGACATGTTGTTCTCTGTCCCCCTCTTCTTCTTCTACTTGTTGCTCTTGTGGTGGTTCTCTAATCACAAGAGAACCTCTGGGTGTTGGTAGATCACCCAAGCCTTGGAACACATTAAATTCCTCTTCTGCAATTTGAGGATCACTACCACCACCTACCTCAAAAGAGGGATTATGGGTCTTGCTCACGCCTCTCTTCTCAACCCCTAAATGCTTTCCTTGGCGAGGGGTTGGAGTGTGAGAAATAGGTGTTAAATTATTACCCCTTTTATTCTTCCTACAACACACAACCAATACAAGTTAGATAATTTCCAAGCAATTCAACTTCAAGTAAAAAAAAATTGACTACACAGGAAAATTTACGGTTGGGTTTTTGAGAATAACCCAACCGTAAATGTTCTTCCATATGTTACGGTTAGGTTTTAACAAAAACCCAACCGTAACTTACATGTAACTGACTTGCATATCATTTTTACGGTTGGGTTTTTCTTAAAACCCAACCGTAACACAAAAACATAAATTTTTAATGTGCGCAAATATTACGGTTGGTTTATTCTCAAAACCCAACCGTAAACCATATAAAAAAATTATCCATATGTTACGGTTAGGTTTAAGAAAAACCAACCGTAATTTTCTAACAAAATTTTTATGCAAGCTAGTGTTACGGTTGGGATTTTCTCAAAACCCAACCGTAGAATGGTTTTCAAAAAATGGCGCAAATTACTTACGGTTGGGTTTTCTATTGAAACCCAACCGTAAAATCCTAAACTATTCATCTTCTTCCATTTAATTTACGGTTGGGTTTTGAAAATAACCCAACCGTAATACTCAAGAACACCAAATGTTACGGTTGGGTTTTGACACGGACCCAACCGTAATATCAACTGTGTCCAACATTTTTTCCCCAAAAACATGATCAAACATGCGAATAAATCAATTACAAGTTCTAAGAATAATATGGGTTTGATTCAATACCTTAGATACACCATTGTTGGATTTTTCTCTGCTTGATTTTGCGAACGGTTATCGATTTCTTGTTGAATCTCTTGATTAGGTTGCCCTGAAAAGTGTTCATTGCCATCACTACTACCTTGAATTCCTTTAGTATGGTTCTTCATCTCGAATTGTTTTGTTGATTTTAATCGACGATGAATTTGCGAATCGGCGATGAATTTAGATGGGTTACGGTTGGCTTTTTCTTTGGTTTTGTTTTTGAAAGTTATGAAAATTTTAGAAAGAAATTAAAAGAGTTTAGGTTTTAATTAGTAGAAGGGTAAAATGGACATTTAACTTTACCCCCTAGGACATCCCTTATCGTAAAATTGGGTCACCTTGGCTCAACTAGGAGCCCCTCTATTGATGTGGGAGCCCCTATATCAGGCTTCTTTTATTAAGGCTTTTAAAATTCCGTCGTGCATACATGAATTGTTGGCTTGTTGCTTCAAAACCTAAAACCTGAAAATCAATGGGGATCAACGAAAGAAATAGAAAAGTATGGTATCTGCCACCATATGCTATTATATGGACCTTTTGAAAAGAGAGGACCTCAAAGACATTTGGAGACAGATTGAATACCAGTTTTATGGTCTTTAATTAAGAAAAAAAACATTCTTACCCGCAATTGCTCAGATCTAGTCTTTTTGGGCCCGGATCTGAGTGGGATTTTTATTTCCTTTACTTGTTTTTAGATATATTTTCATTTTAGTTAGGTTTTATTATGTGTTTGTACACCTTTACGGTGGTTTTATCCCCTTTATAAAAAAGGTTTATTTTGACTTTAATGAGAATTCTTGGGTGTTATGGGTTTTCAACGACGAAATCTTCATCATTGTTGTCTTCGGTGACAAAATCTTCATCTTTGATTTATCCTGCAACGTAATCTTCATCAATAAGGTTTCTGATGACGGATTCTCCATCACAAGTTTTAAGAGATTTGAGCAAATCACTCCAATCATGGGAGCACATCTTTATGAAGAAGAAAACCAAACAAAATGGTTGGAATATAATTCCGAAAAAAAAACCATTATGTCTTCGATTTGATCGGGTCTTATTCATGCTTGTATTTGTCATTTTCCAATAATCCTTCTCTTTCTCTTGTCGGATTTCTCAGTGTTATACTTGTGTGGCATGTTTCTTTGTATTCTCTAATTTTCAATTTTAAACCCATTTATAACCTTGAATTTCCATTAATGAAAATGTTCTTTTGTTTCAAAAAAGAAAAAACAACAATAAAATTGGTTGAGTAACTTTTTAAAAAAAATTATGGGTCTATAAGACAAATAAATTAAGATATTTTATAACATTTAATAATCTTAAAAATACTATTATAATATCCTTAGTTGGATATTTCATCCAAACTTTAGTTTTTTATTGTAATTGATTACTATATAACTGACAAAAATACCCCTTAATTATCTTTCTATAGCAATTTCTTCCAAATTGATTTCTCGTGACATACATCATTTTCACTTGGGCCCATTTCATTAGGATCCATCGCCTCCATATCATTATGATTCAACTGATAATGATAATTATTTGAACCTTCTTTTGTTCCTTATTGCATATAGTATTAGTTTATTATTATGATTACATCATATTTAGATCTTAAGGAGTGTGATGTGTGTTTGATTATGTGTTACCATGATTAATTCATTTTTGAAGAAATCTAAGATATGGATTAGATATTTTGATATTGATTTCAGTGTCTTTAACAGATAAACCTAGGAAATAATTCATATGACCTAAAACAAAAGAGAATGGCATAGACCTAGAGGCATTGTTCAAAGTATATGCTAAAGTACCACAAGTATATCCTGAAGCATCAAAGATGCATATGCGAAGGAATATTCATGACAGTACATTAAGGTAAAATTATCAGGTAAGAGTAAAACTAACAAGTGAATCTTGTTATTACACCCAATACTCCCCCTCAAACTAAGGCAGGAGGATCGTAGGAATGCATCAGTTTGTTCCTCAGACTCTGACAGAAGTGGAAGGAATAATCCTTTGGCGAAAACATCAGCAATCTGAAGATGAAGAGATGAGGGTGACATCAACCAAGCCAGCTTGAATAAGGTCTCGAATGTAATGGTAATTTAGTTCATTGTGTTTCGTGCGAACATGGAAAACTGGATTCATAGCCAGTGCTCTTGCTCCTAAGTTGTCACAGAATAAATGATGAGGAGTGGTGAAGGAGATATACGGTTACCCAAGTAGTGCAACCAACTACATGATTTCTGAAGTAAGGAGAGACAATGCCTTATACTCTGCTTCAGTTGAGGATTTTGAAAAAGTTGGTTGCTTTTTTGACTGCCAAGATACTAGAGTTGGGCCTAAAAAAACACAAAACCCTGAAGTGGATCTTCGAGTGTCTAGGCAGCCTGCCGAATCCGAGTCGGAGTATCCATAAATTTGTGAATATCACCAGAAGAAATAGTGATTCCATAGCCCAAAGATGATTTTAAGTATTTTAAGATTCTCTTCACTAGCAGCATACGTTTTGTTGTGGGAACGTGCATAAATTGAGAGGTGTAATTCACTGCGAATGTGATATCTGGTCATGTAAAAGTTAGGTGTTGAAGTTCCTCAACAATGATTCTATTTTCTAATGGATTGGAGAGAAGGTCCTTATCATGAAGATATATTCAGGAACCACTTGCAATTGGTATAGAACAAGGCTGGTAATTTTTCATTGCAGTCTCGTCAAGTTATTCAAGTGTGTATTTGGTTTATGTAAGAAGTGGAGAACTGGTGCTGCTAGACCTAGTTGCTTCCATCCCTTGAAAGTAATGCAGGTATCCTAGATATTTCATAGTTGAACCCAATTTGGAGATAAAGGAGAACAACAAAGCATTTGTGCTACCAATAAGAATGATATCATCAATGTAAAAAAGTATAAGCATAACATATAAATAAGCATATAAATAAGGAGTGATCAAAACTACTACAATTCACTAAAAAACCACTAAAATTTTCAAACCAGTCTCTTGGGGCTTGTTTTAACACGTATAGCGATTTATTAAGCTTGCACACTAATTCTGGATGTTGTGGATCCATAAAACCTAGAGGATAATGCATAGATATTGTCTCACACAAGTCTCCATGTATAAAGGCATTGGATACAGCCAATTTCCTTATGCTCCAGTTGTTTGTAACAGCTATAGTAAGAATAATACAAATGGTGGTAGATTTGACTTCCAGACGTAAGGTCTCATTGTAATCAATTCCATCAACTTGATGGTACCCCTTTGCGACCAATCGTGCCTTGTACCTCTCTATACTCCCACCAAATCTCAACTTCAGCTTGTAAATCTATTTACACCCAAGCACATTCACGTAAGGATCATAAGAAACCTTGCTCCAAGTGTTATTTTTTATAAAGGAATTATATTCATTTTGCATTGTTGTGACCCATTCTGGTTTGCGAGAGGCTGTCTTGAAGGTTTTTGGTTTATGGATGAGGTTAAGAGAAGATGCAAAGGCAAAGAGAAACTGGAGACTTGCGGTGTAAAGTCTGGAAGATATTTGGGTGATTCCCAACTTGGACCTGGTGATCATTGAGTTAGTGGGTTGGATAATTTCATTTTGTGGAGCGGGTGATGACTCAATATCAGAGGAGTGAGAAGTACTTGACTCATTAGTGGTAGGTTGTAACTCAGTGAATGGAGCTGGAGTGTCGTCATCAAAAAATCCTCATACGAACTCGGAATGACTTTATTATTTTTGCGTTCACCTCGTATTATCGTTATATTCAAAATGGTATTAAAAATCCTGGATTTGAATGAGTTGAATTTGGTCTTTGGCCCTTCTCCCTTGGTAGAACTTGACTTCCTTGTTCATTTCGTGACGTAATGAACTCCTTTCTTCTTCTTTGGTTGAATACACTTTAAAACTCCTAAGAAACTCATAAAAAAACAAAATCAAAGCATAATAATATGAAAACTAACAAGAAATAAATGAATTAGAGTATCCAACTAATGCAAATAATGCACCTATCAATGGCTTCCGAAGTTCTGTCTCTTTTGTGGCTTCATTGGTCACATTATAAAGGTTTGTCCAAAACTTAACATTTATAAAGATCATATCTTACCCGGAAGAACTTTATCAGCAGGCTATCAACATGTTGCAACCAATATACAATCCTTATATTAATGTTTCCTTCAAGCCGTATATCAATGATATTCCAGAATTCAAAGATATTTTTGTGGTCAAAGACTACCAGGAAGGCAATAGTAATACCAAATCAAATATTCTTCTTTGGATAATTCTTCAAAACCGAATTATTCCATTAAAGTTGCAAATGTTGATATGAACAATATGTTTTAAGAAAGTGCAATATTCTCTGAACAAAATGGTGGTAGTATGATCCCCTCAAGTGATAACGTTGTCATATATAATAAGTCAATAAGATATTATAGGGAACTGAATGATAACCGTGGTGGTCCTTCAAGAATGACAGATAAATATGACATGGTATTTCAAGGCGCTAGTGGCAGGAATAAAGGGAAACTAAAAGAGGTGATGGAAAATGTTTTTTC
The DNA here is from genome assembly GCA_023531435.1 of Papaver californicum. Taxonomy (NCBI): domain Eukaryota; kingdom Viridiplantae; phylum Streptophyta; class Magnoliopsida; order Ranunculales; family Papaveraceae; genus Papaver; species Papaver californicum. Next base: position 147,847 of record JAJJMC010013734.1, read on the forward strand.
CCTGACTAATAATATTTAATCAGTTTCAATGAATTTAGGCACGAATTATCGATTGCCTCAAGGTATTAATTTAAATGGTACAATCCAAGGAGACTCAGGTACAATTTTGTTAAGTCAATGCAGTGATAAAGGAAAAAAGATGGTTTCCAGGTAAAATTCTTAAAGAGATATGAATTTCAAATAATTGAAGAGTTTGGCGAAAAATCAGGATTAACATTCAAGTAATTGTGATCAGAACTCAAATGATCCAAAGACTCCCAAAAGAAATTATATAAAAGATATATTCAGTCTCATTCTCTTCAACCAAAAGTGGCAAGGAAAACTTATTTCAATCAAAATACAGAAAATGGTAATGCGGCCAATCCTCAAGCGTCGCAGATAAATGTTAATTTTATCTTGGAACTGTTGGGGTTTTAGGAATCCTCCAACAATTCGAGCATTCAAATATTTCCTCAGATGCACTAATCCTTCTATAGTTTTTCTTTCCGAAACAAATTTATCAAAAGAAAAGTCGAATATGTTAATTCATCAATTTGGTTTTCAAAATAATTGTATTGTGTCGTCAATAGGAAGAAGTGGTGGTTTGTGGATGATGCGTGTCATTTGCTGCACAAATTAATTAAAATATTTCCCACTGATACTAACAAGTAATATAGCAGTAGTAAGGATCGTTCCCACGAGGAGCTGTAAATTGTTATTTATCTTTGACTTCTTATGTAGCCAAGGAGGGATTGTAATGAATTAAGCTAAAGTAAACTAACAAAAATAAACAAAGTAAATAAAGATTATAAGAGGGGAGAAAATACTGGTTAGAGAGATTTCATCTTCCATTACCAAACAAGCTCGTCAATCGATTTGAGTTAATGTTCAATCCTTCTCATATCAATAACCCTAGAGCATCCTTTCGCAGGTCTACTCTGGAAAAACTCATTTTATCATCAAAGGCGCAAGAGTCACTCTTTGTATCCTTCCCAATGAATAACTTGTCACAAGAGCCACTCAAGTTTAACTCAATGAAAGAAATGGTCTTCGTGAGTTGAGGTTATTCTAAGCAATCAGGCGCAAGAGCCACACGGGTTTAACTTAGGTTAAGCTTCTACATGTAATTACATGAAGGTTTTGAATACAATCAGTAATAACACCATGATACTTGTAACTAGGTCACTTGACTATTCTGTATCTCCAAACCCTAGTTTAGCTTTAGATATGAACACATGCCCATCCAATTTTCAACTTAAACGAACAAGTCTTCAATCATATGTGGTGATATAAACAAAATAACGTAATCGATAAAAGATATCATTAACATTAAAACCAACCAGCCAGATTGATTTACATGTCTGGGATATAGGATTACATCCCTAACCAATAAAAGAAAAGTACCTAATCATGGTTCAAGAAAGAAGAAGAAATAGATTGGTTTCCCCCTAAAGGGGTAAACCCTAGAATTTATAATTAATTTCACCAACAACCATGTTAACCACTGCCAGCAAACACCCTTGGAAGCTTAGTCTCAAAAACCGTCACATTCTTTAACCACTGCTCGAACCCAAACCACAAGCCATTAACTGTCGCAATAACAGCCGGAATAAGTTATGTTTAACTTCACTATTGACAGAGAAGGATGAAGATGGCACACCTTAGCATGTTGGCTGGTGCTCTTAGGTGTATTCAAATTATTGACAGACCTTAGCAGAAACGAGGGTGTCATTATCATTTAAAACTCAGCTGCTCCTTAGCCTACGAAAGATTGCATATAGTAATTTCCCTTGAAATGACCATTTAGCCCTTAAGTCTTGTTTTGCCTATAACTTTCTCATACGAAGTCAGAATGACCTCATTCTTTCGCCGCTGGCTTTGTTTTCTTCTTCTTTTTGACATAGTGACTAAAATCCTGGATGTGACTCAGTTCGACTGGGTCTTTGGAAAATCTTCTCTTGATACACTCTATTTTCACTTCTTTTAGAGATGTAACCTAACAAAAGACATAAAATACAAAAGTAATAATAATACAAGGTAGTTCACATGAAATTTAGCAAATAAGCGTAAGAAAAATAATACTCAAAACATGCAAATTATGTACTTATCAGTGGCTTTTATGGAACAATAATGTCAATATTGAGATTATCTCAACTAATTCTAATTTAGTCCATTTTTTTGTTCATGATAATGGTCCTAGTCCTCATTGGCATATGTTCTGTTTTTATGCCCGCCCCAGATAAGTGCAAGAGCAACATTTTGGCACAATCTATCAAATAAAGTGCCTGAAACTCAGGGGTACAAATGTTTTATTGGTGATTTTAACGGAATTTCCTCAAGTAAAGATAAATTTGGAGGCCTGTCAGTGTTAAATTAAAACATATCCTATTCTAATGATTTTATCCAACACAATCTTCTAATTAATTTAAGATTTAGTGGGCCAGCTTATACTTGGAGTAATGGCCGTAATATCAATGAGTTAATCAGACAAAGACTGGATAGAGTCATGGATTCCCATGAATGGTGTATTGGTTTTCATAATGCATGAGTTTTGCATCTTCCAAGATTAGTCAGTGATCATGCACCAATCATTCTTAATAAAAAAAAGGAACATGACAAAGGCACCTCCAAACTATAAGGTTGAAGCTTTCTGGATTTCTCATCCAGAATTTAAAGAGAAGTTGAAAATTGTTGGTCTCAGAATCCAGAAGGTGATATTAAAAAAAAACTTCTAAAATTAAGTTTTTTTTTTACTTAATTGGAGTCGCATTAAAATTGACAACATTAAATACAAAATCTTAAAATTGAAGAATCAACTTCTTGGAATACAGATGTGGAGGCCTTCTTCTTTTTTCTATTCAACAAGAAAAAATCATAATTATGCAGTTGAATGATTATCTTATATGGAAGCGATCTATTGGGATCAAAGAATAAAACAGAATTGGGCGAAAGATGGGGATACAAATACTCGTCATTTCATTATTAGTTCAACAACATAGAAGGAAAAATTCAATCACTCGTATTCAAAGGGAAGACTCTACATTGATAACTGATCAAAATGATATTGCCCGAGAATTAATTAACCATTTCCGAGATTTATTCTTGCATCATGCAGGTCAGACCACTCACAAGATTGTTTCTTCAAATACTTATTCTATCACTGCAGATAGAATGAAAGTATATCTCAGATTCCAACTATTGAAGAATTTTGGTTTGTTCTTGTTAAGATGGGCTCATACACATCTACGGGTCCAGATGGGTATTCACCAATCTTCTATAAATCTTATTAGTCTATACTCTGTAAGGATGTTCACAAATTAATAAAATATATTTTTTAGTACGCCAAGTTTCAAGATCTTTTAAATCATCCACATATTTCTTTGATACCTAAAATAAAAATTCCATCTTCTCTATCTGATTTTTGCCCTATCTCATTGTGCAATGTTTTATACAAAATTATAACAAAATTTTTATCCAACAGAATAAAGCCATACTAGGAAAATTTTATTTAATGGTCTCAAAATGTATTTGTTCTAGGTAGACAAATATTGGATAATATTGTTATTGCAAAGGAACTTCTTCATTATATGAATAATTCTACTTCTGAAAATGGATATTTTGCATTAAAAGTAGATATGGCGAAAGCTTATGATCGTGTGAATTGGGTTTTTCTGGGTGACATGTTCCATCTAATGAGAATTTTAGGATTATCTCATAAATTGATTCTGAACTGTGTAGCAACGGCTTCTTTTTCGATCAACATCAATGGTAGTCTACAAGGACTATTTAGAAGTGAGAGAGGAATACGTCAAGGATGTCCCCTTTCTCCCACTTTATTCATCATCTGTTCTCAATGGCTATCTATATTAATGCATCAATATGAAGAAAATGGTCTTTATGAGAGGTACGGATTGAATCAATGGGCTCAAAATATTAGTCATCTCATGTTTGCATATGATCTTTTTTTCTTTGGGAATTTTTTTAGAGTGAATGTTAGTAACTTGAAAAAATTCAAAGAAGCTTTTGGTGGGGGCATGGTTCTGATGAAATAAAATTACATTTTGTTAGTTGGAAGAAAATTTGTTTACATAAGCATTGTGGTGGATTGAGAATTAGGAATATTGAGTAAGTAAAAAAAGCTTTGATATGTAACACTAGTATCGAGATTTTTAGAGAATAAAGATTTTATGTGCTCCAAGATTCTGTTAGCCAAATATTTTAGAGGAGATTCTTTCTGGACTGTACAAAGAAAATCAAACATTTCGTCTATTTGGAGTAGCCTTCTAGAAGTCAGATCTTTTTTGGAAGGTAAGATTTTTATGGCAAATCTCAAAAGTTAATAGGGTTCATGTTTGAAATGACCCATGGCTTCCAAACCAACTTCAGTGTCTTATTCAAAAACATGACAATTTCCGATACATATCCAGTTTGTAGCGGATCGGATAAGTCCTGAGACTAATAGTTGGGATATTACTCTTTTACATGATTTATTTCCTAATAATATGACTTAAGATATTCTGGATATCTTTATTAGCAATGAAAATAATGTAGAAGATTTCTTAATTTGGTTTCCAACTGTCAACGGAAAATTCTCGGCCAAATCTTGTTACAAGATACTTGCTTCAGAATTTCCTTCTTCTTCGGCACAGAATAAGTTTTCTTGGAAAAAGTTTTGGTCGTACTCTACAATGATACTTCCAAAAATATTAATATTTTCTTGGAAAATTCTTAACGATAGCTTGGATGTGAAGCAAAATATCAAGAGACTTAAAAACAACATCGATTTCAAGTTGTACTCTTTGCAGACAAGATGAAAAATCTGTGTTTCATCTTCTTTTCAATTGTCCATGGGCTAAATTTTTTTTTGATAATGCTTCTCAAGAATTTTTCAGAAGAAGAGGCACAGAAGATGTTAGATAGATCATCACTCAATGGATAGAGGATCTAGACCACAAGAATTTTTTATGGGGTTATGCATTATGTGGAATTTGTGAAAAATGAAGAATGAAATCATATTCTCTGGAGCTTCTTTGTCGCCTGGTCAAGTGTTAAAAAAACGTCAATGGATATTAGGGCTTGTTCTGATGATTTCACAATAACTAATGATATTTCCTCTTCAAGCAGACAATGTAGCAATGGGAACCTTCAGGTATGTCTTTTATCAAGATTAATGTTGATGCTGATTTTGTGTCTAAGAAGGGTACTGCTGGTGCTAGCTATTGCAAGAAATCATTTGGGAAACTTCATGGCCTGTGGTACTTCTACATTTGATGCTACATCTCCTTTCTTTGCGGAAACTAAAGATGCTCAGTTAGGATTATTCTTGGCAAAAGAACACAACTTGGAAAGGATTATTATAGAAGGAGATTCCTTGAATGTTACTCAAGCAATTCATGGAGATCTGAACGATATTCCGTGGAGCATAATACCACTATTCTTGTAAATAAAGATGTTGCAGTTTCTTTTGAAAGTATAGAATTTATCCATGTACCAAAACAGGCAAATACTTTAACACATAATTTGTGTCAATATACCATGTATAAAAATGTATCGGGATGGTGGAATGCCAATTCCCCTTGTATTTCCGTTAAAAAAAATTATTTTCGGCAAATAAATTACCAGGATACTACAGATTTCATAGTGCAATTTGTTAATGGACAAAATTATTCATGACCATTGAAGTGATCAAGTATATAATACACGTGTATACAGTATATAAATGAATGCAATGTAATTCAGATAAGAATCTTTCAGCATGAAATGAAATTGAGAAAAGTCTTCACGCCATGATTTTCTTTCTGGACAAAAACCATTTAGTATCCGTACTGACAGCAGATAGTACCAACTATGGATGGGGAATGGATTGAATTCAACGGCCCTACCACCCTTTCCTTGTTATCGCAAGGCTCACTGCTCACACAACCATTTGGCCAAGGAAAAGAGACCAGACGTCCCATGTAAAGTTCAAAAATGTAATAAACATTCGTGGACATAGGCACCGCGACAACATTGACTATTTTTTACCTTTTCTTTTTCGTAATAAAAAAAACTAAAATATTATATATTAGTAAAAGAAAAAAAAAGAGTTACAAAGCCAGAACCAGGAAATATCTCGCAACTACATATGTAGCGAAGGGCTTGATTTACATCAAAATGTCTAAGAGAATCAAGTTCAGAACATAAGAGAATAATGCTCCATTACCACTTTAATCAAGGCAACATTTTCTTGAACCCATTTTGATCGGTACCACTTTTACTTTATGATTTATCTCTTTCTATTTAATTAGACAACATAAATTAAAAACACTAATTAATTTTTATTATATGTAAAATTTAATCATTCAATTCTCCAAGCTTAAAATTCGACAGTTGGAAAAAAAAGCTATTTTTTCTGTTAATTTTCCATATTTACAAAAAAATAAAATAAATTATTTTTACAATAATTAAGATGAAAACTTTAAAAATACCACATCTTTTGAACTATATATCGGATTTTTGATAAATTTTATATATTCGGAAAATCCTTAAAATTATCTACACTACGAGTATAAATAAGTATCAAATTTTTATTTTTTAGAATATATTTATTTTTCATACTTTTTACGTTTGCATACTACAACGTTATACACTCTCCTTTGCAAAATTATAGTATAATATATTATCCTTTGCAAATTACAAGAGTTTCTGACGTGAAAATTAAAAGTCTAGAAATGAATACTTGTTGAATCAATGCATCACAAAGTTTATCTAATAAAATGATATTTTTGGAATTCTACTTCAAATTAGGCTAGGTCCACAAAACCTACGCAAAAAGTAGATTCTGTTTGCAGATTTTCTTGATTTCGTTTTCAAACGTCTAAATTTACAAAGAACCAAATTTCCTAACTACTATTGACGAAGATGAGGAATTACGTACTATGTAAATTTTACTAATGGACAAAATCTACGAAGCATCCAGGAAGAATACACCAACAATAAATAGTACAATAAAATTCTTACACGGGATCTTAAGAATCTTAAGACGAGTAAAAAGTACAATAAATCCTAAATATGGCTCCACGTTTTTTCTAACAGTAAGATAATTAATATTTTCCTTTACTAATGTCAACTATTTTATAGCAATTATAAGATAAGATAATTATTCAATGTTATTGTTAACGTTCTTTATAACCTGTCAAAGGCCATGAACGGATAAAGTTGTTACGGCATCACAAACCGGGCCACAAGAAGTCACTGAATTACATCATAGACACAAGATACACTTAGTAGTTAGTTGGATACATTTTTATAAATCTTATTAGGTACAATGTTGAAAATTAAGGGTCTATTGCCTATTGTTATTAAAAGAGGATCAAAAACACACTGAAAACATAGGTAATGCTGATGTTACTGTAGTACAATAGTAAAGTCATCGGGTGATGATATCAGTGGTTTGAGTTCGAAACTCGTCAGCAATAAATTCTTTACCGATAAAAAAAAAAAACCATGGATAATAAATCTTAGAAACCTTTGGGCCTAACTATCCTCAAAAACCTGTTTATAATGATTGGATTACATATGGCTTATTAACTTCATAAGTACCGAGGATTGTTTCCCGTGAATTTCCAAGATGTCATAATATGTGTCATACGACTCTGAACTCTAAATCTATCGAGTAACTTGGACATATATGTATAAGTAAGTGATGCCTTGATCAAACACAGGAGGAACACTGAGAAATTAATCACGATGCCACACATCACACATCCAACTCGGGGCTTGCTCCTTTTATTGGCCATGACCGGCAATACTGTGGTTCAGTGAATAAATTTCACCTACAAGTATTCATCCTCACACACTTACAACAACAACTGCATACACCTCGTTAATTCTTTAGGAATTAAGTAACGCAAGTCTTTATTCTTTTATCTCTATCTCTTAATGCATCCCATACTGCATTAGAGGCTTGCCATGCATCAAACTCACAAGATCAGCAACATAATGAACACAAAGATATAATGCAACAGTTTCTTTTATTGCATCATCAAATAAAAATTATAAAACTGATCCAAAACAGGATTTCACACATTAGCCATTCACTCTTTAAGTGATTCCTAACTCTCTCTAATTTGAGACTATCAATCAAAAGCCCAGCCGACAATAGACTACTGAATTACAACACCTTTTACATTATTTGTACAGTGGTTACAATGACCAAAGTTTTGCATAACTGAATGCACAAGCCTTGGACAACAATGTGTCCAATGAGTAGTTTCCATAACCGTCTAAAATGTTGTGTAACTGACCAGCCTTTTCCAATTCGTCCCAGTCGTGCCACACCTATCCCAAGTTGTTATAAATACTCTAATAAGGACACAAAATCACTTTATAATTATTCCATCTTATCCCTTAACTTTGGCCTACGTGTAAATCCAACAACTACCGTGTAACCGTTATTTTTGAGCCATTGTTGCATCATTACACATCATAAATCCATGGTATTAAGATGTACTCTTTTGGACGCTTAACCTACGACAAAGTCATGCCATAATGTTTTTTCAATTAATTTTAACGTTGTTTCATGCGTCGTATGCTTTACTTGTTCAGATAATAGACAATAGTGATTCATTTGACTGCACAAATAATGGACAAATTCTTATTTATTCAAATACGGACTTCGGTAAAATCGATGTTTACAGCACTACTGTTAACTACTAGTCAAAAAGAAACCGATCATGATTTCATAACTTCTCCGTCGAGAAGATTATGATCCCATCAAGGTATTCGTCATCCAGCTAGTGATTCAGACCTTACACAATTTCCTGATTTCCAACAAGTAGATACATAAGACCAAATGATTTTGCGTTTGCTTCATATTTGCATTCCTTATAAAATAGAGCTGAATAATTCTGAATTCGAACGAGTTCCACTTGGTCTCTAAGCTTTCTTCACTTCCTTGCTCATTTTAGCACTTTGTAGCTTCCTTTTGGATGATTCACCTAATACGACACATACGATGGAAAAAAAAAACGTAATAACAAGTAATATGCAATAATTTAGAAAATATAAGCATGAATTTGACACTAAGAATTTGTAAATTATGCATTTATCAAATTCACCCAGACTTACCTCTTGCTAGTCCTCGAGCAAGCTACCTACCTAAACTAACTCACTTTCGTAGGAATAACGATTGAACTTAGCATGTGCAACAAGCTTTAAAACCTTTAGGTGCCCCTAGTGGACGAGTTATAGTTTCATGGGGATTTACAAAAGATATACTCACAAAATCTACTCCAACTTCTGATTACTTCATAGCCTCAAGCATCCAAATAGTAATGAGGACATAAAGTTTATCCACCTAATGTCAAGAAGTACAAGAGAAAAATTTAAATATTAATACGCTTAATCGATGAGAAAGATAATGTATTGTGTTAAACAATGCCAATGATGCCTTCTGCTTACAATGGAAAACAACATCGAGAGAAACCAATAAGCATTTCGCGTCGACTTCTGCCTCATCGGTCGGTCACTCATAAAACAATAGAAATTGGTCGCTCATGTGTGCAAGAAGGAATAAAGAAGATAATAATTACACATGGAAAGGTGACACTTATTTTTAATTTATGACGATCTCAAAGAAAGGAAATCAACCATATATGATGATGGGAATGCTCACTCACCATCTCATCCAATATTCATTCAACACCAATCCCTCAACGTTCAATAGAAATAACTTCATCTTTGGCTTCAACTTTTGATGATAAACTCTTGAACTTCGTAAAACTTTGACAATTTGTAATTTTTTTATTAAATTATTCATTGTTTTAAAAATTCTTTATGGATTTCTTCTTCTCCACGACCTTGGTTAACTTTGGTATTGTCTTGGTCACATAAAATTTAAAAATTCACATCTTATTGTTTTTCTTTCTTTTCTTCACTTTGGATATATAATTTTTCTCTTCCTTTTGTTGATTACAAACCTTAAACGTCTTTAACTTCTTCATAATTTTGATGTTGCTTCACTTGTTGATGATGATGGTATGTTACTATGGTGACTGTTTTAAAATTAATGTTAACTGCAATTCAAACTACAAAAATGAGGTTAGTCGCAATGATGATGTCACCCTCATGATTGAAATAATTAACACTCAAGAGATGAAGAAGTGCTGAATGGATACGGGGTTGAGTAAATCTTCATTCTACTCGGAGTTAATGCAGAAGAATATACTTTAAACTGATATTGAAAGACTAGGTGCCTCACTCAAAAGGTAGTCTCCACTAATGATTTGGTAACTGTTTATTATTACAATCCTTTCTTATCATCTAATTATCACCAAGACAGTTAAGTTTGTCACGGTTACTCTTTCAAAAATTAAGAACACCTAATGTGCGGTAGTCTCTAGCAATTCTAAGTTCTATCATATCGGTAAAAGTTTCATATGTAAATTAAGTTAAAAGTATACTGCGTGACTCAAAATATCTAAAATTTAAAAAACCCCACTCTACAAAAGTGAATAAGAACTAAAATATAAAAACTCCACATGAAAATATTCCCCCACACTTAAACTTCACATGTTTCTCGATGTAACAATGTAAAACTTAAGATGGGAAATTAAAAAGATGATATGCAAACTAAGAAAGTTAAAAAAAAAGAAGATAAAAATACAAAACCAATGGGTTGCCTCCCATTTAACACTTAGTCTAATGTCCCCATCCTGACCTTATTGTTAGCGTCTATACACCAATAATCTTAAAAATCTGGGGATCCACCCAGATAACAATCTAAAGTTCTAATAACAATTTCAAATAATTGTTAGCATATGATAGTATTAATGAAACTATTATCAGATGGAAGTCCCCCCTTTCCTCACGGTGAACCTGCATAATTATAGAATCAAAAACATCTAGTGGTGAATACTTAGAAGCCAAGTCATCCATACGAATTTTAGAAGCACATATATCCAACCCTACGTGAGGTAGTTCCTTAAAAATTAGGTTAGCAACTTTTTGGGGAACTATTTCGATTAAAGGAGGGTGATAATCAAATAAAAGTTTAAATGTAGAGTTGGATAAACTTTCAAATTGCAAGCTTGATGATTAATCTATCACTTCGTTAGCAAGCTCCACCGACGTTTATATTTCATCAATTTGATTTTGTTTCACTCTCATTCACCATCTCTTCCACACTCTCGTCATCATAATCGGGCCTCTCTTCAAGAATTTTTTCTCCGTTGCAAATTATAGGATAATCAATATGAGTCTCCACCGAATAAATAATTGGGTGTACTACTTTCAAATCAAACGGCCTAAAACATTGTAATCCAAATATTCTTTATCACTCTGATATGCATTTGAGTACGTTAAACCATTAATAACAATGGTTGAATTATACAAAGTCTCCTCTTTTTGAATATGGCGAATGATCATTATTATGATCCGGAGTTGGAATAACTCCATCATCGTTACAAGGACTTTCAAAAGTTGCTCGTCTTCATAATCATTATTGATCAAATAGTCTTTACCGTCCTTAGGAATTTCAGAATGGTTTTGGTTTTGAGGCCAAACTTCTTCCACATTCCTATCCTTACCGAGTTAAGCAATTTTTTTTTAAAGTTTTCTATATTCCTTTGAATTCTTGGTGTGATTCTTCCCAATCATAGTGTTGCTGATTTGTTGATGCGACTCTTACATCATGGTAGTGATAGAATATGCAACTATATAATTTATGATCAAGTGCATAACTATCCTCCCGGCATTGTGATTCTTCACTTACATACCCATCATAAGATTGTTGGTATGTATTGGATAACCATAAGGTATCGTGGGACATTGATAATAGCTAAAAGATTGGTTTTGATTATACCCGCGGTATGGTTAGTAGTTGTCATAAGGCTGAGATTGAAAACCATGTTCACCAGTATTTTAATATGTTTGATCTTGTGCACCGTATATATGTTATTCGAACTGAAACATGACGACTCACAAGAAAGGGAAAATCAAAAAAAAAAAAAAATCTAACAAAAAAAGTGATAATTACAACCTGTTTTCAAAATTTACCCCCTTCTTTTGACGATATGCTAACACCATGAAAACCTAAAAACCTGAAAACACTAAAGAAAAGCGTAAAAAGAACAATTTTTTTCTAAACTGCTAAACAAGCTAAAACAAATAACAAATATATTAATGATTGCTCCCCGACAGCGACCCCAAGATTTGATGCATGTCGTATGTGCAACAAATTACTTAAGATACTTTCCACTAATACTAACAAGTAATGTGGCGGTAGTAAGTTCCATCTGATCGTTCCTCAAAGAGATGTTTACTTGAGATGTTATTCGAATTAGCTGAACAGAATTAAAAGCAAATACAAAGGGGGTTGTTTGAATAAAGTAATAACAATAAGAAGAAAAAGATGATTATGGATTCCTTCGTCGTTATCAAACATTAACTCAATCAACATATGTATCTTTCTTTTGTTATAATCATTCATCACCAACCGTGGAATAGTAACAAGCTTTGTCATCCCTAATACTTTGTGTCACTGGATACATAAGCGCTCGACTACAAGATTTTATCCATCTGCGCCACCAAGAATAAGCTTTCAGGGTGTAACTAAATCGTATGCCTTAAGGTTTGTGAATTTAGATTAATCCTAGCATCAAATGTATAAGATCGGTTTGATTACTAGTGTTGTATTCAAACATAATTGCTCAACAGAATCCTTCTGCAAGGTATCATATTTTCTACTTGTGTAACAGGTGTTTGACTATTACACTTATCTCCTAACTAGCATTAAAATAATCAATAGAATAATTTAGCGTGCACTCCAAACAATCTAATAATCACTCATAAACCTTTGATAAAGTAAAGACAAGTGACAATAATTAAAACCTCAGATAAACTTGTATAGCTAATAAAGTTTAATGCTTAGAAAATTGAATTCATCTTTAATCAACAAAATATTTGCTACTCAATTACAAATATAATAAAATAATGAAGAATAAGAATGGTTCCCCCTAAATGTGTAAATCATAGGTTTAAGATGTAATATGATATGTAGAGATGTCTTCGTTTGAAACTTAAATGTTTTTTTTACTTGGACCTCTAGTATCCTCTCTTTTAGGGTTTGAAATCCCATTGAGACCAAGTTTCCTTGATTTAGAAGTCAAACATACATCCAAGAAGTCTCTTGTATTGACACAATCGGCAAGGCCGTTCGCCACATATCGTCGATTATATGGTCTCAAAAACATGAGTTTTCTGATGTCAAAAGTGTCAATAATTGGCAGGTTCGATACCCCTCATCTCCTTCATTTATTGGATCTCTAAAACGGATTTTTTTATGACGAAAACGTCTATAATATGTAGACGTATTCCTGCCGATTATTTTGTTGTGCAACTCACTTCTTTCCAACAATTTTGTTCATTACTTCTTTGTTCGACCTCGGAATGACCTCATTCTTTTTGTGATGACTTTGTCTTTTCATTCTCTACAAGATAGAGCCAAATACTTTTGGATTTTAACGAGTTCTAATTGGTCTCTAAACATTCTTCACTTATAATACTTCACTTCCTAGCTCATTCTAGCACTTTGTGGCTCATTTTCGGATGATTCACCTAATATGACATATAAGATTAAAAAGAAAATACAGCATAATAACAAATAACATGCAAAAATTATAGCAAATATAAGTATAAATTTGACACTAAAAATATATAGATTATTCAAAAGATTATTGGCGTGTCAGTCCAAGATTGTGGAGATGATAATTGAACATATGTAGATGTGTATTCTTTAACTAGTGCTTACAATGCTTTAGAGATGGAAGGCTTGTTAACGTTTCCAGACAAGCATCTGTAGAATTTTAAGGTTCCATTAAGGTTATCTTTCCTGGTACGGATAATATGCTTTAATTAATGGAGCTCCAACACTTGATCACCTTTATAATGCAAGATTAATTCAAGATCCCAAATATTTGTTGTGTGGAAATGGTGCGGAAACAAATGACCATTTATATTTACATTGTGCTACTTCTTTTAAGGTATGGCCTTATTTCTTAAATAGTTTTGGGATCAGTTGGGTGTTAGTAAATATTGTAAGAAATACTTTATAAGTGGGGTGTGGAGAAACGTAAGGCGGAGAAATTTGAGCTTATTTCCCTTTGTCATATGGTGGACTTTGTGGAGGGAAAGGAATGACATGATTAGGTTACAGAATGATGTTTCAAGAAACAACAAACAAATTATAATTGATATTAAATGCTTATTGTATAATTGCGCTCTTATTTCTGATATTCTTTTTTCGGTTTAACTTGTGTATGTAATTGAGATGTTGTGGTAAGTACATCCATGTAATTTTGCTTTGTTCATGTCAATTCTTTCGTAACATAGCTTCTCTTTTATAAAGAAGGTTGATATAGGGGTTCCCATATTAACAGAGGGGCTCCTCTAATAAGACGAAATAGGGATATTATGAAGTAAAACTTAAAAACCCCTTATCCATAATATTTTCACAATACCCAAATCACCCTTCATTAATATGTTAATTACCTTAATTAGTGAAAATTTAATTAAGCTAATCATGGTTAATTAAACTTAATCTTTGACTAACACAAATTGAAATCAATTTTTTTTTTTTATTTGTGATTTGGGGATGAAAAACTAGATGAAATGTGAGAAAAAAATTTCGTTTTTTTTTTTAACCCTAGTTTTTGATTCAATCAACCATAGTAACCATTTAGGTCTTTCTAGATTAAAATCTTGATCATTTTATTGCTCAAATTAGATGAAATCACGAATTGAAAGTTTGATTTTGTGTGATTCAGAGACAGTTACAGTTGGGTTTCATTATGAACCCAACCGTAACACCAAGAACACCGAAGAACACCTTCAGTTACGGTTGGGTTTTGACTCCAAACCCAACAGTAACCTCAAGAACACTATGAACACCCTTTGAACACATAGTTACGGTTGGGTTTGGCTTAAAACCCAACCGTAACTCATCCTTTTTAGCATTGATTTTTAATGTCAAATTTGAGTTTTAAAATCCAAATTTTGAAGTTATTCAACCATTTTAACTAGATTGTAGGTAAATTGGGTCATTCAAACACACAAAAACCGAAAAATCAACAAATTAGAGATTCCAAATTTTGAGTTATCAGTAGAATTTACGGTTGGG
>JAJJMC010013734.1:187982-348310 GCA_023531435.1 Papaver californicum
CTGATATTAACCCTTTCTGATTGGATTTGCAGGATTACAAGGTTTCTTTAGTTTATATTCGTAATGTATTCCTCGTCGATTTAGTTGTTGAAAACTCAGAACGAATTCTCAAGATTGACACCATAAGCAGCGGTGATGCATGGAAAAATGCCGACGTCGTTGTCTTTAATACTTGGCACTGGTGGTCACACACCGGAAGATTACAACCGTAAGAATTCGTTTTGCTATGATTATAAGGATTGATCTCAGCAGTATCCTGCAACAAGATTACGTTAAGCAAATAAGTAGTAACGCGTGTTGGTTTTAGTAAATATTTTTGTTGTTATTTCAGGTGGGACAAAATTCAGGAAGGAAACATGACGTATAAAGATTTGAATCGTGTGGTTGCTTTTGAAAAAGGATTGACTACTTGGTCAAAGTGGGTTGACGAAAATATTAACCACCAAACAACTCAAGTCTATTATTTAGGAATTTCTCCAGTTCATTACAAGTGAGTTTATTTCCAAACCATATATATATGCATGTGGATTAATATATGTTACATACACTAATTATGTGTGGATTCCAACCGCGGGCTTTTGCAGTGGCAAGGAATGGGGTTCTCCGGGGAGGAGGACAACTTGTAAACATCAAACAACACCAATTGCTGGATCAGTTTATCCCGGAGGTCAAATTTCTGGACAACCAGTAGTTCAAAAAGTTTTAACTAAAATGAATTCGCCGGTTTATTTGTTAGATGTGACGCTGTTATCGCAGTTGAGAAAAGACGGTCATCCTTCATATTATACCAACAAAGAGCATAAAGGGTTGGATTGTAGCCATTGGTGTAATGCTGGTGTTCCCGATACTTGGAATCATCTTTTTTATGCATCAACTGTTCTTCCAAGACAGTGCTAAAGATAACATTAACAACCATGAAGATAGTCTATCCTCTTTATGTATCTTGGTTCATTTGATTGTTAATGAAAATTGAATTTTCTTCATTGTTAATTTCAGTTTTATTTCCGGAGCTCGTATTTTTACTAAATACATGTTCGCACCGAGAGAATCTAAAACCTGTTGGATCTGCAACAATGTAAATAACACTAAACAGAGAAAATTGTTAACGTTAGAAAATCACTGAAATGATATACACTCTGATGTTGATGCACACACAAGAACAGAGCCACCTGCTCAGCAAATTGTCCTTAACATAGTAGTCCTCCGGTACTCCTCAATAATGATAAATGCTATACCCCAACAGAGGAGATGTGTCCAGGATAGAACTACCCGTTATGATTAGTATAAGCACAATACTAATCACCCTCAAGAACTTAACAGCAAGATAATAGAAGGGAAATAAACACACAGTTGCCCAAAACAAAGCGAGAAGAGGGGAGCTAGGGATAGTAGCCTGCTCTGGAGTGAGTTGAAATGAAAAACTCGTTTTTCTTTTATAGCCAAAAGAAGAGTGAAATCCGCACAGTATTGAATGAGAATAAATTTTGTATTTAATCAAAAATTTAATAAAACGCGCAAAACTTATTTTCTTTTATGACAAGAGTTATTCTCACCGGGTCATACGCCCCCAAATTTAAAACAAAATTTAATGAAATAATTTATGTTCAAAAACGTAAGTCTTGGTTTGCCCGCAGCCTAAGCTAGGCCCGCACCCGCAAGCATACTCATTCCCGCAGCAGTAGCCACAGTCACTCTCGCACCCGCAACCACAGCCGCAAGTCCGCAAGCTCGAAGCACCGCACATGTGTGAAAAGTATGTTTGATCCAACTAGCCCATTGCCTTAGTCCTCCCCCAACCACAAAAGCTTATAAACCCTAAGGGCCCTCCCTTAGTTGCATTTTTTGTGGTAATAAAAAAAGGACTCATCTCTAGTCTCTCCAATGTGGGACTAAAGGTTCTTCATTCACAATAGTGAAAAATAAGCTAGTGTCTCTTAGTGACTTCTAGGTCTTAAGGTCCATTCCCATCAAGACCAAAATACATTTTAAGTTCATTTTTTTCAACAAAATCAGCTCTCATGAACATCTTAAATCATAATGAACGCCTTATGATACTGAGGTAAGGGCGCCGCGGTCACAAAAAGATCCTCACATGCAACCAACTCTTCTCAGATCCAGCCTCCCTTAATTTTTTTTGGTATGCATATGCATGCGTACGTCTTGTCAGCCTTGTGTGATACAAAAGAGTTGGCCTAACGAATGTGCATGCCTATTATGACACCCCACTCTGGATCTTTCCTTCGTGACATTTGAAATGCTCGGTCTACATTTTCATGGGATTCCATTATTCTAATATTCTTCCCGTTGTGAATCACATCATAATTGCTGTACAAATTCTTAAATATATATGTATCAAATGCTGCAAATCTGTCATGCCCAAATGCTTTTACAGCATTCAGTTGTGCACTCACTTTCGGTGCAAATGATCTATTCTTTTATTCATCAATCTCGCTATTAAGGTTGGTCTTTTTAACATAATTAGTCATTAAGTTGGATTAACTAATAAGGGAAGCACGAAACAGTATCTCTAACATTTCGTTAGATCTTCAGCACCAATTTTTTTATCGATGCAAAAAATAGATAAAAGGAATTCTAACACTCATCCAGCTTTGTTAATTTGTTAGAAAGTAATAAATAAAATACCAAATCAAGAAATGAAATTCCACTTAGTAAGCATTAAAAAATGGTAACAATACCAAAATCTTGGTACCTATCAAATCTAACTAGTTTAAGACTTCTACTGTTCTACAGAAGTTTGTTGCTTTCTGTTAGATTCTTCTTTTTTGAAAGAAGGTTTATGTGATAGCAAGAATGCAAGATGCTAATCAGAAAGCACATGAACAACCGACCTGCCTAGTAAGAAGAGGTACCAAATCACCAAATAAGAAAAGTATGTCCCTTGAATTTGGCCTGGGACCATCCTGTCAGATCATGTCTCAAAGTACAGACGGAGCCGATGTGGATGTGGTCGGTGCGCTCCATCCTTGCCAAAATTGTCAATTTCATACAAAACTATTGCTGTATTAAACCAGATACAGGTCTAAATATGGCCACAACCCACAAGCCTTCAAGGTTTAATCGATTATGAGATTGAGGGGGGTGACAGAAGACATTAGTGGGACTATACTGACAAAAAGAAGAACATCCTCACACTGGCATCGCATGCATCCGACTCTTCTCAGATGCAGCTCACTATGCTTAATTGGGTATGTCATTTCACTCGTCTTGTCAGATTTGTGTGATATCCGCTTAAAGGTTCCTTGCCCCTGATTAGTCCAACTACTAAGCCTACGACACCCCACTATCACTATAGACTGGAACAAAAAAATATTTTCTACCTTTCAGCCCATATTGCCAATCAACAAATTCTTAAATCTCATGCGCCTGAATTCTTTTCTTAGAGTATTCAATTTCATTTTAACTCAAGACAAACATTCGATCCATTTTAATTAATTTATTTTTTTAAAAAAGAAAAAGCAAATCAAAAGATGTATGGAACTCTAATGTCATGAAGGGTGAGAATAAGTTAATCAGGAATACAAGTGTCCCCTACAGACTGTACTCATGTACGCGTACATATATCTTTTCGATGAGTTGTTAAGAATGTAGATATTCATGCATGATCTGGCCGCAGATAGAGAAGAAGAAGCTACATAAGGGTAAACCTATTTATATTGATTTCATTGTTGAACTCGAAAGCTGAATTTAGTACCCACATTTGACATCCGTCAAATTCGATATGACTTTGTAGGAAAAACATTCAATCAGGTCAAACGTTAATCCCATAAAAGAGGTAAAAAAAATAAAAAAAAAATAGAGCAGGATACCCGTAACAATAGAAACTGGTTGGCTCACAGTAAATTTCTAACAACCTCCATATAGCCAAAATCGAATTCCTTATAAAGGTCGAACTCGCAAAGATGTTCCTAACAAATTCATTCTTTTTCCGCATGTTTCTAAGATGGCGGGTTTTTTCCTTAAGAAGCTACCATAATGCATTTATTCTAAATAGTTTGTTTATACTTATCATTTTTTCATTACTTGATAACGTAGATGCCAGATTTATTAAGGTAGGCACCTGCGATTATTATCAAGGAAGTTGGGTTGTTGATGCATCATATCCTCTATGATTCATCTAAATGTCCATTCATATCTGAAGGTTTAGATTGTGTGGATAATGGTCGACCTAACAAAGATTATCTCAAGTACAGATGGAGCCCAACTGGATGTGATGCACTTAAGTATATGTTGGTTATGAAACAATAAAATACTGAAGACAAATGATATTAACGTTAAATACATTTTTTGAAATTTAAACATTGATTTGAGGACAGAGTCACTTGATCATCAAACTGTCCTTAACAGAATAGTTCATCGGTACGCCTTAAAAATGAATGGTGCTAAATACCCAACAGTGAAGTTGTGTCCAGGATAAAACTGTCTGATACAAGTATTGTATAGCACTACAATACTTGCCCACTCAAACAACTCAACAGCAAGATGAAGGAAAGAAATAAACAAGCAATGCGCAAATAAAACAAGAATAGTAGCCTGCTCTGGAATTAGTTGAAATAAAGAAAATGCTTTTCTTTTATAGGCGAAGAGGGAGAGAGAAATCAGTCCAGCAATTAATTTTACATCTACATAATGTTGTAAATCTATGTCGACATAATGAAGTAAATATGTGTTGACATAATGATGTAAAGAAAAAACGGGCAGGAAATGTCGACACATGTTGTAAATGAAATTATATTCACCGGGACAGACGCCCCTCGTTAAGACAAGATTTGTTTTTTGAAATTAAATTCGTTAAGGAAATAATTCAAAAGTATTTTGTCCAAAAAGATAAGTCTTGGTTGACCCATACCCATACCCACACCCGAATCCGAGCCCGAACCGAGCCCGGACCCCCCGATCGGACGGACGACGACGGCGGCATGCGTGCTTTGGTGCGAAGCACCGCGCTTGTGTGAAATGTGTGGTTGCATCAACTAACCCATTGCCTAAGTCCTCTCCCAAAGGGCCACTCTTAGATGCAATTTTCTTAGTAATATGAAGAGGCAACATCTTTAGTTTCTCATATATGGGACTAAAGGTTTCATTCAGAATTAGTGAAAATGAGCTAGTTTCCTTAGTGACACTTAGGTCCTAAGATCCATTCCTACCAAGACCAAAAAATAAAACATTAAAATCATTTTCTCCAACAATACCCCACATGAATGAAACACCGATAAAAAATCAGAAATCAGAAAGCGAGAAATACCACCATAGGAAAGAGGTGTCCATAAGGTCTTGAACCTTTGCTTAGTGAGAAATTACCGGAACTACTTGATAGACATTGAACGCGATTTCTTGAACTGCCATCGTCTGGTGTAGTTCATCAATAACTTTCACGCATGATATATCTCTAGGTGTTGTCAAGTTCGTGCCATTGTTTCCATTTTGTCCCTGGACGTATCTCGTTTCTCAGAATGCTCAAGAGAATCAGCTCCATTCTCATAGGAAGCTGCCCACTTCCACATTCAGATAGGTGAGTTCCATCAAGAGTGTTTACTGCTACACCCCACTTCAATCTTGAACTGAAACTATAAAACTCATTAAGACTTAATAAAAAGTCATCCTTCACATGCATTCACACTATCACGTCTACACCATAGGAAAGGGACATAGAATGAAATTCTCCGATAGTGTTTCCTTTAACCCACCACAAATTAGTTGTTTCATTCAAAACCTTGATTTTGGGATCTCCAGTCAGCAAGGTTGAATGTCCTTCATGGCAAGTTTATTTAATGATCTTAAGTCCCGTCCCCCTTGATAGAATTTTGGATTACCTTATATAAATAACCGCAATCGCACGACGTCTAACTAGTAGACAACGGCAAGTACGGGTCAAACCCACATGGAGCGGGGCAATACTGCAATCGATATCTCTAATCAACTAATCAAGAATAATATTTTTGGATTTTTCGGAATAAAGTTAATACAAGAAAATAAACTAAACTAATAAAATAAATCAACTGGGAGAAACAGTAACCAGGGTTTTTAGTATCCACCACTATTTCTATTTAATTACTAAAGTGAAACATAACTCCTGAATATTTAGAGTCGCAAATATCACTGGGACGCCCTAAGCATGGTGCATCAAAAGTTCTAAGTCTAAGCATACACCATCAAATTGCGTTAGCGAGAAAATTGTACGAAACTAATTATAGGTCCACAAATAATTCCTTGCTATTCTAAGCATACCCCATCTAAGGATTTAACCCAAGCATGAAATATCAAATAAGTAGACAAATATATTTGCAACAAGTAGATTTTCAAAATAACGATTGTATACCAAAAGCATGTAACATCAAAAACCTAGGCCAGGCATGTACCATCAAACGAAATCACAATTGTTTAATAAAATTCAATAAATCAAAATCATGGAATTAATTTTTTCAAATCAAAATAGTCTTTATCAAATAATTCAATTTAATTGATCTAAAACTATAAGTGGTTTAAACATTAAACCCTAGCTACAAATTAATTAGAACATGGAGATAAGTTTCTCAAAACCCATAAAAATAACTACAGAGAAGAGTAGAGAAGATTTAACCAGTTTTCCGTAAGGATTTCGTCTTTATCGTCAGAAGCAGGTCTTAATCTACCCTTTCTTCTCTCATGTACTTCACCTTTGTACGTCCCTGCCCTAACGTCCGCCTCCAATCAAAGTCTCATAACTCCAAAAGAAAAGACCCTCTATCAGCCTCCGTATTCTCCTGTCTCCATCTGGTACTGTCTACTCAAAAGAAAACCTAGAGAAAGAACTTTGTATCCTCCCCCTACTTTCTAGCCACTGTTTCCTTTCTAGCTTCTCTAGGTTGTCACCCTCTCACGTGTTGTCCTTTTTTTTTTCAGCCTCTCACGTACAGGCCTGTCTTACTTTAACCCGCCAAACATAGCAAACTACCCCTAGCCTTTTATACTAGGCTTGTGTATGAATTTTTTCTACTCACTGTACACCTCCATACGTCACATCCTACTCCATTTTCTAGCCAACTCCTAGCCTCTTCTCCACCTGACGCAGCCAACACTCACTTCTTCATGTTTCCTCCATTCACGTCACTTTCTATTTTCTTTCTTTTTATTCACCCTACCACAGTCAAAAGCAACCAACCTACTCCACTTTCTAACCAACATCCTAACAGAAAAACATCAAAGGAAAAGTCTCTTTCACGTGTTGTATTATCCAACTCTCATTTCCCTTTCTCACTCCATTCTTCTCTCTCGTTAACATGTGACGTCCCACTTTCTTTCACTGTATACTCTTTCTTTACGACCGCACTTATCTTATCAGGGCATTTCCTAGCCTGAGAAGAAAGTCCACCTTTTCCACTTTGTATGTGTGTGTCAACAGAGGACGCCCAAATGAAAAGCTCTTTCTCGTTCCGTGAGTATATCATGCACAAACATCAATTAGCACCTGTTTTAACTGTGTTTAACCTATAACTTTGGATTGATGCAAACCACCTATAAAGTAATAAAATGGTAAAATTAATATAATTGTGAGTACTAACAAATATAAATTAGAAGGTAAATATGTATGAATTACGACCCTATCACCCCTCGACGCATTACTAACTATCTCCTTGGATAAACCTTTCGTCAAAGGGTCCGCGATATTCTCCTTAGACATCACAAAGTCAACAGAAATAACGCCAGTTGAGATTAGTTGTTTCAGGGAATTATGCCTTCTACGAATGTGTATAGACTTTCCATTATATTTACTGCTTTAGCATTAGCTATTGCAGCTTGACTATCATAATGTATAGATATAGCTAGCACAGGCCTATGCCAGAGATGAATGTCTACTAAAAAGCATCTTAGCCTAGCAGCTTCCTCTCCTGTTTTATCTAACGCAATAAACTTTGATTCCATAGTGGATCGATCTATACATGTTTGTTTGGAACTCTTCCAAGATACAGACCCACCTGCTAGAGTAAAAACATGTTCACTTGTAGACTTAGACCCTTCTAAATCTGATATCCAGTTTGCATCACAAAATCCTCCAAGGACGGCAGGGTACCTCTCATAATTCAAACAAAAGGTCAAAGTGTACTTCAAGTACCTCAACACCCTAATAAGTGCATCCCAATGCTCCTGCCCCGGATTACATGTATACCTACTCAACCTACTCACAACATAAGTAATATATAGTCTCGTACAGTTTATCAAATACATTTGACTTCCTATAACACGTGAGTATTCAAGTTGTGAAACTCCATTACCCTTATTCTTTTTGAGTCTACAACAAGGATCATACGTAGTACAAACAGGTTTACAATCAAACTGATTATATTTTTTAAGCACAAATTCAACATAATGAGATTGACTAAGACTATATCCATTAGAATTTCTTCTACTCTTCATCCCTAAGATCACATCAGCGAGGCCTAAGTCTTTCATGTCAAAGTTCTCATTTAGCATGTTTTTAGTGGAATTAATTACATCCATGTTTATACCAAGTATAAGCATACATCAACATACAAGCATACAATCACACAGGCATCATTCACAAGTATAGTATAAACACACTTGTCAGATACATTAATTTTAAAACCACTAGAAATAATTACATGATCAAATTTTTCATGTCACTGTTTAGGTGCTTGTTTCAAACCATACAAAGATTTTTTCAGTTTATAAACTTTGTTTTCACAACCTTTCACTACAAAGCCCTCAGGTTGGTCCATATAAATTTCTTCATCTAATTCACCATTTAGAAAAACTGTCTTTACATCCATTTGATATATCTCTAAGTTATGAATGACATCAATAACAATTAACATCCTAATGGAAGTAATTCTCGTAACATGTGAATAAGTATTAAAGAAATCTATACCTTCTTTCTGTTTATATCCTTTAGCTACTAACCTAGCTTTGTATTTTTCCACAGTCCCATCTACATTATGTTTCCTTTTGAAGATCCATTTACAACCTATGGGTTTACACCCTAAAGGTAAGTCTACAATCTCCCACGTACCGTTCTGTATGATGGAATCCATTTCACTAAAGGTAGATTCTTTCCACCATGGTGCTTCAGAAGAAGTCATTGCTTCTCTATAAGTTTGTGGATCAGTCTCAGCTAAAAATGTTATGAAGTATGGCCCAAAAGATTTTTCAGTTCTAAAGCCTTTTACCTCTTTTAGGCTCAAATTCAATTTCATCTTCCTCTAAAGGTAATGTCTGAATGGTCGAAGGGACATCTAAAGGATCAACACATATCATGCGAGAACCAAATTTCAATGGAAAAACATTAAAGAACACAACATCCCTAGATTCCATAATAGTATTCACACCAATTTCAGAAATTTCAGAACTTACAACCATAAATCTATATGTAGTAGTATTCTCAGGATACCCTATGAAGACACAGTCAACATTTTTGGGTCCTATCTTAGTTCTCTTAGGAGAAGGAATGGAAACCTTAGCCAAACATCCCCACACTTTGAAGTATGTATAAGAAGATTGTCTACCTTTCCATAGTTCATATGGAGTTTTATCTGATCCTTTAAAGGGTATTCTGTTCAGGATATAGCAAGATGAGAGGACCTCCCCCCACAAGTTTACCGGTAATCCTGAACTAATCAACATGGCATTCCTCATCTCCTTAAGGGTTCGGTTCTTCTGTTCAGCTACACCATTAGATTGTGGTGAAAAAGGAGGAGTGATCTCATGAATAATGTCATATTGTGAAAAAAATTCTCCTATAGGAATTTCATACTCACCACCACGGTCAGACCTAACTCTTTTAATGGTAATATCTAATTTGTTTTCAACTTCAAGTTTATACATCTTAAAGGCTTCTAAGGCATCGTCCTTACCCCTGAGCAAGTATACCTGACAGTACCTGGTAAAGTCATCTATGAAAGTTATAAACCATTTTTTACCACCTCTAGTTTGAGTTGATTTTATGTCAATAGGTATGAATGAATTAATTCTAAGGGTTTAGAATTTCTCTGAACATTTTTTCTAAAAGGTTTTTTAGCATATTTTGATTATACACATACTTCACATTTATGTTCATTATCCAAACTAAATTTGGGTATGCAGCCTACGCTAGCCAGTTTATGCATTGACTTATAATTTACATGTCCAAGTCTACCATGCCAAATATTTAATGACACACAAACATAAGCAGAAGAATCAATTTTATTTATTTCATCAGAGGTTACATTAAGTTTATAGAGACCCTCAGTCTTATAACCCTTACCCACATAATTCTTTCCCTTAGTGACAACAACTTGCCAGATTCAATTACAATTTTAAAACCCTTATCATCTAAAACACCACAAGAAACAAGATTTTTGCAGATGTCCGGAACATGATGAACTTCATTCAATGTGAGAGTCATTCCAGGAATGAGCTTCAGCCCAACTTTACTTTTTCCTGCAACCTATGCTGCAGATGAGTTACCCATGTAGAGTTTCTCCCTTCCCCTACCTTCTGATAGGAGGTGAACATATATTTGTTTCCACATACATGCTTGGTAGCACCAGAGTCTACCCACCAGTCTCTCACATTGATTAACAAATTAACTTCAGACACCGTACCAGAAAACTCGTTGTTTTCAACCAAATTAGCATTGTTTTTCTTATTATTAAAGTCTTTACGTTTTCTACAATGAATTGCCATATGGCCAGGAATTCCACAAACATAACAAGCACCCTTAATTTTACCAATGCCATATTTGGGTTTCTGAAACATACCTTTCTTAGGGTTGCGTTTGCTGCTCTCACCCTTTTAGTATTGGAAGACTTGTGTTCAATTACACGAGCCTTGTTGGACATGTCCCTTGCAGAAGATACATTCTTGTATTTGGAGCATAGTAACTCTCTCACTTGAATCCTCTTACCCAAATCAACCATACTGACTTCACCAGTTTCATGTCTCAATCTACGTTTGTATTCGGACTAAGAAGACGGTAATTTCCCAATCACATCAGACACTTGAAAAGTTTCATTTTATCACCATGCCTTCAGCAAGAATTTCATTGATAATATGTTGAAGTTCAAGGAATTTATCAACCACAGATTTGTCATTCGATATTTTATATTCCAAGAACCTAACTACCAAGAATTTCTTACTTCCAGCAGTTTCAGCTTGGTATTTTGCCTCTAAAGCATCCCATAAATCAAAAGCAAAAAATTTTCCTTTATATTGTAAAAATCATACAGTGCATCATCTAAACAATTCAGAATATGGTTTTTAGCCATATAGTTTTACCTAACCCAACTGTCCAGTTCCCTTTCATTCCCACCATCATTCAAACTCTCATCAAAAGGTTTCATAACAAGATCATCTAGCATATGAAAACACAGGAAAAACAACATCTTTGATTTCCATCTTTTGAAATCCTTCCTACTGAATTTTTCTGGTCTGTCAACATCATTTTTTCCCATTGTTACAGAAGGAACTCTTGTGTTAAGATTGTTGGTTCTGCAATAATAAAATACTGAAGACAAATGATTTTAATGTAAATAAATTTTCTGAAATTTAAACATTGATTTGAGGGCAGAGTCACTTGATCATCAAACTATCCTTAACTAAACAAGCAAATGCGAAAACAAAGCAAGAAGAGGGGGGAAAAATCAGGGATAGTAACCTGCTCTGGGATTAGTTGAAAATGTGTTTCTTTTATAGGCGAAAAAGAAGAGAGAAATCAGTCCAGCAATTAATTTTGTGTCGGCATAATGTTGTAAATTTGTGTCGACATAATAAAGTAAATCTGTGTCGACATAATGTTGTAAATATGTGTCGACATAATGATGTAAAGAAAAAAACGGACAGAAAATATCGACAGATGTTGTAAATGAAATTATATTCACCGGGACAGACGTCCCCATTAAGACAAGATTTATTTTTGAAATTAAATTCGTTAAGGAAATAATTCAAAAGTATTTTGTCCAAAAAGATAAGTCTTGGTTGACCCATACCCACACTCGAACCCGAACCCAAGCCCGGCCCGCCCGCCCGGAATGATGGACGGCATCGACGTGCAAAGCATTTTCTTAGTAATATGGAGAGGCAATATCTTTAGTTTCTCCTATATGGGACTAAAGGTTTCATTCACAATTAATGAAAATGAGCTAGTGTCTTTAGTGGCTCTTAGAGCATCCACAGTAGTTGGACAAAATGACGGACCAAACCCATATTTGGTCTGGTCAAAACCCAACCGCAATGGTGCGAGTATAAATACTCTTTGGTCCGGATTTGTTATTGTCCATGACCAAAAATGGTCTGAGTTCTGG
This sequence comes from Papaver californicum, assembly GCA_023531435.1. NCBI lineage: Eukaryota > Viridiplantae > Streptophyta > Magnoliopsida > Ranunculales > Papaveraceae > Papaver > Papaver californicum. The sequence continues at coordinate 200,276 of JAJJMC010013734.1, forward strand.
ACCAAATGAAGTATAGTCGCGCGTGCATCTAGTTAACCATTTGGTTCTAGGCGTGCATCTAGGTATCCTTCTGGTGGTAGGCGTGCAACTAGAGTTACGTTTCAAAACACGGGCGTTAACCAAATTTACGCCTGATGAAGCGTTCACCCAAAATTACGCCTGATGAAGCGTTGCAGTAGTGACAGGCGTTAACCAAATCAACGTCCCAATGAAGCGTGAAGCTATAGATCCGCTTGACAGGGCATAATGCTAAGGCTCCGCCCCACTTCAATCCCATTTTGCATCATTATCCCAAAACTTCCCCAATTGTGCAAAATCCCCGCATTTGCAATACATCTCAATCAGTGAATTAGATACTTGATAATCAGAACCATTACGAACCACATGTGCATGTACCTCTTTATACTTCCTAAGAGATTTCAACTCCATAGCTGAAGATATAACAACTAATGGCGGGAAGGTCTTTCAATTTGAACTAAACCAACATTCGAACAACCACCACCAGGCGTTGATGCATCCGTCCGCCTGGTGAGTGAGCGTTCGTCTACGGACCCGCCTGGTGCTTCAAGCAGTTGGCTAGCTGCACAACCCGTCTTTTTTCGCACACGATGCACTTGCACGTGTAGAAAATGGATCGGGCGTATGGCTATGAAACCGTCCCATCAGGCGTTCGTCTAAGAAAGCGCCCATCTCTGGGGTGCGCGTATAGGATGCGTCTATCATCAGGCGTACTTCTCGTTAACGCCTCACATCAAGCGTTCAACCAAATGTCCGCCCCACACAAACGTTTTCTTAGACGTACGCCCGTCTCAACAAACGTATACCCAGACGTCCGCCCAACAACAAGTGTTAGTTTAGACAACCGCCCGATTAATTTTACTCGTTAACCCGCTACGTTTGGGACGGACCAAAGAGTAAATTTTTTACCCTTTGGTCTTTGGGAATGGTCCGATGACTATAGACGCTCTTAGGTCCTAAAATTCATTCCTACCAAAACCAAAAAACAAAACATTAAAAATCATTTTCTCCAACGTTATGTACATTACCTCTCTAGCTATTCGTTTTCAGTACATATATAACACTGCCGCTGCAAAGTTAATGTTGGTAATTAGATTAGAATCATCATTGATAGTATGTGCGTTTTTAATATCGGACGATTGTTACTTGCCTTCGATTTGATCCGCCTTCTCCTACTCTTCGATGCCTTTTGGCTTCCTATGTATAGTCTAGTATTGCAAAAGTGTAGACAGAAATAGTACAAATGTTGTTATTGTGGTTACCAGTTAAACAACATATAAATAGTTGAATACTGTTGGAATTCTTAATGATACAGGTTTGATGGCTTAGATATGGTCAAGAGATGTCATCGATCAACTTGTTGTCTGGTTCATGCAGCTTTTTGTTGTCTGGTTCATGCAGCTATCCCGAATGCGAAATATACTAATGCCTTTGGAGTTAAGATGTTACCGATCAATTTTACGGTTAGTAGACCTTCTCCTAAAACATCCTACACCACATTCTGTGAATTAGTTTTAGTTTATTACTCAGTACTCTGAGTCTGAGACAAGTCTGTGGCTAGCTCAAACCTCTTCTCCTTACATATGATGTATGTATAACTATATCTCCTCTCCTTTCCTCTCCCGTCTCCTTTTTTGAATTTGCGCAGGATCCTGAATATGACATATCTATAATTTTTAATCAAAAACCGTTCCTTGTTGAGTTTGAGGATGCTGAACGGGTTCTAAAGATCGACACAATTTGCACTGGTGGTGTATGGAAAGTTGTGGTCTTCAACACTTGGCATTGGTGGCATCACACAGGAAGATTACAACAGTGAGGAATTTCCTTAGAAATATCTCATTCATTATATCAGTTAGATTGAGATTTTTTACAAGTTTTTTTGTGGTTTTGTCTGAAGTTGGGATAAAATCGATGGAGGAGACAAGACGTACAAAGATATAGATGATCGTATGGCTGCTTTTAAAAAAGGATTAACTACTTGGTCAATATGGGTTGACAAAAACATTGACCCCAAGAAAACTCAAGTTTTCTATCAAGGAATTTCTCCTGCTCATCTCAAGTAAGTTTGCCACATGGTCATATAGAGATCTGAATTTAAACTTTTCAACTACATTTTCCTTCTAGTTTTCTATAAGATGGTCTGTATTATGTAGTTGCAGGTCAATCAGGGCTATATCTAATTGCAAGTATTTTTTATTTTTTTTTGTAGTGGCGACGAATGGGGTTGTCCAAAAACGACTTGCGCAGACCACACAACACCATTTAGTAGCAAATATCCTGGAGCTCCAGATCCTGGAGTGGCTGTACTCAAGGAAGTGTTGAGTAAGATGTCGACTCCTGTTACTTCATTAGACGTGACAGCCATGTCACAACTAAGAAAAGATGCTCATCCATCAAAGTATGCCAATAAAGGTGGGACGGCTCACGATTGCGGCCATTGGTGTGTGGCTGGTGTACCAGATACTTGGAACCGTCTTCTTTATGTGTCTATTGTTTCGCCTGCAAAATAAGATTGCATAGTAACCATAAGAATGCACTTATAAATGCTTATTTTTGGTTTTTTTCTTCTTCTGTTTTTGTTTTTACTTTGTACTTCCTTATACTTCAACCTGAGGTGAATATTGCGAACTCCTTCACTGGAATGCAAACGCCTCCAAGAATTGTTATGAGAGTTGAATTTGGAAGAGCTCATTGTAGTTAGCGGCACGCATATGTGCCATTTTCATGAAGAACCGAACCATAATTTGTTTTACGGTACTGTACTACTATGGGGATAAAATTCCAACGGACCTAACCCCCTATATGAAACTAAAACTTTCTTCCAAATTCCTTGACATCATCTTCAATTCATTATCTCTTTGAAACATAAGTCAGTTATTTATTTTCCAAAAAAAAAAAAAAACAGTTATTATTTTTGTGCGCTTCATATTTCCTTTTTCAAATCACAAAAAATATGTCTTCCTTCTATTCCATTTTTATTCACAGAATAAAATCTGATTTTAATTACACTACTCTCTCTACATAAATGTAATAGTATCTACACAAAAATCCTACACCGCTAATGAGAATATATTTTATTCCTCAATATCTCTAGATAATTTCCATTTACCAACACACACACAAAAAAAATCCTACTTCTATTTTTAAACAAACTTCTCTGAATAATATTTTTCTTTCTTTTTTTAAATATACCAACAATTTCTTCTTCTTTTTTTTTTTAACTCCTACGGTCCTACCGAATTCTTTCAAAAATTGCTTGATTAAGCCACCAAATTTCCCTTTTTTATACTCAGTATCCAGCTCATTTTGGTCCCATTAGATTCATTCACTCTCTTATTAATGAGCAGTATCTCTACGTGCAATGTCTATTAACCCATAAATACACGATTCTTTCTCTGTCTCTATTTCTTTCCATCATCTTCATCTCCAAGCTGACTTCTGTTTATATCTTTTTTTGTGTTTACTTGATTTCTTTTCTTGTTAATGATCATCAAGTACATGGATTGGAAGTGGTTAAAAGTGAGTCTAGTAGTTGTAATCTTTACGAAGGAACTTGGGTTCCTGATATTTCTTACCCTCTCTACAATGCATCAAATTGTCCATTCATCGAGAGAGAATTCAATTGCATACATAATGGTAGACCTGATAAATTCTATCTCCAATATAGATGGAAGCCTGACGGATGCGAAATACCCAGGTAATCCTCTCTTTCTTCTTCTTTTATTGTAGAAAACGTGATGATTTCATGCATCATCGTATACTGTGCTTCATTCTGTATTGGATACTGTGTACTGTCTGATAATCTATGAACTCAATTTTGAAAAGTAACTACTATTCCAGAAGGAATAACCGTAAAGGTCTTTCTTTTTTTTTGTTTGGTCATGTGTACATGGGTACTCGCGTCATAACGGTTACTTTCAACCAAATGTTCTCTGCTTATTATTATGGTGTATTCCAGTTTGACCACCATGTATCGTTTTCAACCTTATCACCGGAATAACTAACACGAATAACTAACACCGTGGCCGGGTTGTATATAGATGCATATAAATATGTGAGGGGTATTTTGGGATTAAATTTTGATCAGTTTCGTATATATCTAAAGCATGATCTATTAGAATTCAAGAAGTAAGAGGGTGGTTACACCATGCAGCTCCTTATGTGGTACTGTACATTGATTTGTAGTATGAAACTGTGAATTAACCAAAGGTCAATTGCTGTTACTGTTACAACATTGGGATCAGTACCACGTCGGTTTTTTTCTCTATTGTATCCAGGTAATATCCATTGTTTTAAAGCAAATTCTAGTATAACACGGTTTACAGGCAGAATGGACATGTTAACCACACATATAATGTAACGACCGCTTTTGAAACATTGTTTACGTTAAATGAGAACGATAGAATTAAGTCGAGCATATGACTTCGTAGCGTTAGGTGCCTAGGTTCGCTTTAATATTTTGGGCATAGAATGCTTTCTTTTCTTCTATCTTAATTTGATAAGATATAATTTTAAGAAAACTATGGTTTGTCTGGCACTCCACTTGGTTCTTGTCATTGAATGTCATATATATACATCATGTACAATTAATTTGTTTTTAAAGGGACTATACAGTGGCCAAAAATGGTCCACAAGCAATTATGTTCCTTGCATTCTAGTGATCTAGGCCTTCATTTAGTTTGGACTTATCTATTGTATGTTCCAGTTCTCTTAATTGACATCTCTCCCAAAGTTGTTTAGAAACAGACATATCTTTTCCAGCCAACCTTGATCCGGTAAAGGAATCGTTAGGTCCATGGTCTAAATCTCAGTGATGTTATCTCTTACCGATTAACTTATTATATACTCCATGCTTTATCTTGATAATGAATAATGGCCCGTCTGAGGAATTGCACATCTTTTTCATACATTATGTGAACTGTCTTTATTCTTAAATAACAAGTGTGAATACCGGTGATTGGTACATAGGATTACCAAATTCCTCGGGGATTACCAATCCAACGAATGACATGTACCATATTTAGAAACATGCCATGTACAATATGTGAACTATCTTTATTCTTAAGAAACAGCTTGTAGGACGATGACCATATTAATTCTAAATTTTTTATTGGGAAATAAAAATGGTTATTACTAAAATTAAGAGTTTATTACTTAAATTAATTTTATTACTATAATTAGCTTGATGGGTGCTAGGATCATTAGTCCAAACTTGGGTGGAATTATAGCCATCCATTTTCACTTCTTAGTGAATGAGAAACCTTTGGTTATCCCACATTGGGCAAACCAAGGAGGAAGTTCATGCATATTACCACAAACGTTCTATATAAGGAAAAGAACTAGTGGATTGGATATGGACTTAGGAAATGGACTAGTGGGCTAATGCATACATGTGCGGTGCTTCGGTGCGAAGCACCGCAGGCCGCGGGCTTGCGGGCTTGCGGTGCTTGCTTGTGCTTTTGGCGTGACCCTTGGCGCGAGCCTTGATGTGTGCTTGGCGCGTGCTTGGCGTGTGCCTGCGAGTGCACACTTGCACCCATCAATGAGAAAACGTTTCTTTATTTTAAATAAATATTTTACCGTTTTAAATTAAATGAAAAATAAAATCATAAATATTTGTTTTAATAAAAATCTTAACGTTTTGTTTTAATGGGGATTTAATATTTCAAATTAAATTTTCACCGTTTTAAAACTCAAAAGATTACTTCTCCTATAAAAGAACAACAATGCTAAGGTTTTCGTTTACCCCAGTCGCAGCCACTGTCCTGACGACTTTTCCCCACTTCCTGCTTTGATTTGCGCACTAGAATTTACTTTCATTTTTCATACATCTTCTGTTAAGTTCACAACGGGCCAACGAGCTTTGCTAGCTGGGTTGGTATCAGGTGATTTTATCCTAAATTCAAGTTTGTCACTGAAAGGGTATAGCAGCATCTTCCTGAAGGTGTACCTGGCAAATATTGAGTTAAGGGCAGTCTGTTGAACAGGCGACTTCACCTCTCTGTACTTGAATGTGTGTACTGCTTCATTCTAACCCTCCCTTAATCATCTTCAAGTTCTCTGTTGTTTGTGTTTCTCTGTTACAGGAAGGTACTTTTTCAACAATCTTAACTCAATATCTGTGCAATCAAAGATCTTCTGTAACAATGGCAAAGACTGATGTTGAGAGACCTCAGAAGTTTTCTGGTAAGGATTTTAAGAGATGGCAGTCGAAGATGCTCTTTTTCCTGAGTTTCCACATGCTTGATGAAATAGTGTTGAAACCATATAACAAAGCTCTGAATACTCCTGAATCATCCAAGGAAAAAGAGACTTGGACGAGAAATAATTATTTAGCAAAAAATCATATTTTAAATTTTCTTGAAGACTCTCTGTATGATTTTTACAATGCTAAAGATGATTTTTCTGCTCACAATTTATGGTCTGCACTGCAAGAAAAATATGAAGCAGAAACTGCATGAAGTAAAAAGTTTCTGGTTGCACGTTTTTTACAATACAAGATGCTGAATGAAAAATCTGTGGTTGACCAGTTTCTGGAGTTGCAGAAAATTATTAATGAAATCATTGCTGAAGGTATGACTATTTCTGAAAACTTTCAAGTATCTGCTGTGATTGAAAAGTTACCAAGTTCATGGGCCGAATACAAGAGAAGACTAAGGCATGAAACTGGTGAGATTACTATGATAGAACTGGGCAAGAAAATACAAGTTGAAGAGTTGCTTTGCTCAAAGGACAAGAATGTCTCCTCTGGAAGAGACATGTCAAACAAAGCTCATGTGATCGAACACAAGTTTGCTTCACTCAGTCTGGACCACAACAAGCGCAAGCCTGGCCCTCAAGGAAAAGGTAAATTTCAAAAACCAAAGTCTGCTATTGGTAAGATTAAGGGAGCTTGTTATGTCTGTGGTGTGTCTGGCCATATGGCAATGCATTGTAGAAAACGCAAAGATGCGAATTTTAAGAAACAAAATGTAAACCTAGCTGAAAGTAGTAAAAATGAATTTTCTGGCACGGTGTCTGAGGTGAACTTAGTTACCAATGTGAGGGACTGGTGGGTAGACTCTGGAGCTACCAAACATGTCTGCGGAAGCAAGGATATGTTCACCTCCTACCAGATAGTAGGAGAGGGAGAAAAACTCTATATGGGTAATTCTTCTGCAGCACAAGTTGCAGGAAAAGGAAAGGTTTCGCTGAAGCTTTCTTCTAGGAAAATCCTCACATTGAATGAAGTGTTACATGTACCAGACATCTGCAAGAATCTCGTTTCAAGTGGTGTGCTAGATGACAAGGGATTTAAAATTATTTTTGAGTCCGGAAAAGTGATTATAACTAAGGGTAGGGACTTTGTGGGAAAGGGCTATAAGGCTGAGGGCCTTTACAAATTATCTGTAATCTCTACTGAAATTAATAAAGTTGATTCTTCTTATGTTGTTGTCTCATTGAATATTTGGCATGGTAGACTTGGTCATGTAAATTATAATTCAATGAACAAATTGGCAAAATCTGGCTGCATTCCAAAATTAAATTTGGAATATGAACTTAAATGTGAAGTTTGTGTAGAATCAAAATATGCGAAGAAGCCTTTTCAGAAAAATGTCCACAGAGTTTCTAATCCCTTAGAGTTAATTCACTCTGACTTAGTTGATATGAAATCAATCCAAACCAGAGGTGGAAAAAAATGGTTTGTTACCTTCATAGATGACTATACTAGATACTGTCATATCTACTTGCTTAAAGGAAAAGATGATGCTCTTGAAACATTTAAATTATATAAATTAGAAGTAGAAAACCACATGAGTACCACCATTAAAACTGTTAGGTCTGATCGTGGGGGTGAATACGTAACTCCTATAGGAGACTTTTGTGCGCAACATGGCATTATTCATGAGGTAACTCCTCCTTATTCACCACAATCTAATGGTGTGGCTGAACGGAAAAACCGAACCCTTAAGGAGATGATGAATGCCATGTTAATCAGTTCAGGACTACCGGCGAACTTGTGGGGGGAGGCCTTCCTCTCAGCTTGCTATATCCTGAATAGACTGCCCCTTAAAGGAACAGATAAATCACCGTATGAATTATGGAAAGGCAAACAACCCTCTTATGGATACCTCAAAGTGTGGGGGTGTTTAGCCAAGGTCTCTATTCCTCCACCTAAGAGGACTAAAATAGGACCTAAAACCGTTGATTGTGTATTTCTAGGATATCCCGAGCACACCACTGCTTATAGATTTATGGTTGTCAGTTCCGATAACTCAGAAATTGGTGTGAACACCATTTTGGAATCTAAAGATGCTTCGTTTTTTGAAAATGTTTTTCCAATGAAAACTGAATCTCGCGTGATACGTGTAGATCCTCTAGATGTCCCTTCTTCTAGCCATTCATTTCCGGTAAAAGAAGATGAACCCGTTTATGAGCCAAGAAGAAGCAAAAGACCTAGATTAGAAAAATCTTTTGGGCCAGACTTCGTTACCTGTTTAGTTGAATCTGATCCACAAACCTATAAAGATGCCATGACTTCGTCTGAAGCTCCATGGTGGAAAGAATCCACTATTACTGAGATGGATTCTATTATTCAGAATGAAACCTGGGAAATAGTAGATTTACCTCCAGGGAGCAAAACCATAGGTTGTAAATGGATCTTTAAGAGAAAACGTAAGGTTGATGGAACCGTGGAAAAATATAAAGCTAGACTTGTAGCTAAAGGCTATAAACAAATAGAAGGTGTATATTTCGTTGACACCTATTCACCTGTCACTATAATAACTTCAATTAGGTTGCTAATTGCAATTGCTGCAATCCATAACCTAGAGATACATCAAATGGATGTAAAAACTGCGTTTCTAAATGGTGAACTAGATGAAGAAATTTATATGGATCAACCCGAGGGCTTTGTGGTGAAGGGTTATGAAAAGAAGGTGTGTAGACTTAAAAAGTCTTTATATGGCTTAAAAAAAGCACCTAAACAATGGCATGAAAAATTTGATCATGTGATGTTCTCTAGTGGTTTTAAAATAAATGAAGCTGACAAATGTGTTTACACTAAATCTATCAATGATGCTTGTGTGATGGTATGCCTGTATGTTGATGATATGCTTATACTAGGTACAACCTTAGAAATCATTAATTCCACTAAGAACATGTTGAATGAGAACTTTGATATGAAAGACTTAGGTCCTGCTGATGTAATCCTAGGGATGAAAATTAGAAAGGAGTCTAATGGATTCAGTCTCAGTCAATCTCATTATGTTGAGTCTGTTCTGAAGAAATTTAACTAGTTTGATAGTAAACCTGCAAGTACTCCTTTTGACCCTTCCTGTAGACTCAAGAAAAACAAAGGCAATGGAGTCTCGCAACTTGAATATTCACGTGTCATAGGAAGTCTGATGTACTTAATGAACTGCACGAGACCAGACATTGCCTATGCAGTGAGTAGACTAAGTAGGTATACCTGTAATCCAGGACAAGAGCATTGGGATGCACTTTTCAGAGTGCTGAGGTATCTTAAATACACTTTAAACTTTCGGTTAAGTTATGAGAGATACCCTGCTGTTCTGGAAGGATACTGTGATGCAAACTGGATAGCAGACTCAGAGGAGTCTAAGTCTACGAGTGGATACGTTTTCACTCTAGGCTGTGGAGCAGTGTCTTGGAAGAGTTCCAAACAGACCTGTATCGCTCGATCCACTATGGAATCCGAGTTTATAGCGTTAGATAAAGCAGGAGAGGAAGCCGCTTGGCTAAGATGATTTTTAGAAGACATTCCTCTCTGGCATATGCCTGTGCCAGCTGTATCTATACATTGTGATAATCAAGCTGCAATAGCTAATGCTAAAAACAGCAACTATAATGGAAAATCTATTCATATAAGGAGAAGACACAATTCTTTAAAACAACTAATCTCAACTGGCGTTATTTCTGTTGACTTTGTAAGGTCTAAGGAGAATATCGCGGACCCTTTGACAAAAGGCTTGTCCAAAGAAATAGTTAGTAATGCATCGAGGGGGATGGGACTTAAGCTCATAAATTGAAACTTGCCATGAAGGATACTCAACCTTGCCGACTGGAGATCCCAAGATCAAGGTTTTGAATGAGACAACTAATTTATGGCGGGTAAAAATTAAACACTATCAGAGAATTATTTTCTCTGTCCCTTCCCTATGGTGTAGACGTGATAGTGTGACTGCAAGTGAGGATGACTTAGAGTAAAGTCTTAATGAGTTCTATAGTTTCAATTTAAGATTGAAATGGGGTGTAGCAGTTAACACTCTTGATAGAACTCACCTATCTGAATGAGGAAGTGGGTCGCTTCCTATGAGAACTGAGCTGATTCTCTAGAGCATTCTGAGAAACGGGATACGTCCAGGGCCAAAAAGGACACAACGGCGTGAACTTAACAGTATTTTAAGAGATATCTCGCGTAAGGAGTTATTGAAGAATTACACTAAACGATGGCAGTTCAAGACATCACGTTCACTGACCATCAAGTAGTTCCGGTGCTTCTCACTAAGCAAAGGTTCAATTCCAAATGGTCACATATTGCTTAAGAGGTATTTCTCGTTATTTCGATTTTTCGATTTTTCGGTTTCGTCATTCATGTGGGGGATTGTTGGGAAATAAAAATGGTTATTACTAAAATTAAGAGTTTATTACTTAAATTAATTTTATTACTATAATTAGCTTGATGGGTGCTAGGATCACTAGTCCAAACTTGGGTGGAATTATAGCCATCCATTTTCACTTCTTAGTGAATGGGAAACCTTTGGTTATCCCACATTGGGGAAACCAAGGAGGAATTTCATGCATATTACCACAAACGTTCTATATAAGGAAAAGAACTAGTGGATTGGATATGGACTTGGGAAATGGACTAGTGGGCAAATGCATACATGTGCGGTGCTTCGCACCGCAGGCCGCGGGCTTGCGGTGCTTGCGTGTGCTTTTGCGTGTGTTTTTGGCGTGAGCCTTGGCGTGAGCCTTGGTGCGAGCCTTGGTGCGACCCTTGGTGCGATCCTTGGTGCGACCCTTGGTGCGACCCTTGGTGCGACCATTGGTGCGACCATTGGTGTGAGCCTTGGTGCGAGCCTGGTGTGACCATTGGTATGACCATTGGTGCGAGCCTTGGCGTGAGACTTGGTGTGATCATTGGTGCGAGCCTTGGCGTGACCATTGGCGTGAGTTTGATGTGTGCTTGGCGCATGCTTGGCGTGTGCCTGCGAGTGCACACTTGTACCCATCAATGAGAAAACGTTTCTTTATTTTAAATAAATATTTTACCGTTTTAAATTAAATGAAAAATAAAATCATAAATATTTGTTTTAATAAAAATCTTAACGTTTTGTTTTAATGGGGATTTAATATTTCAAATTATATTTTCACCGTTTTAAAACTCAAAAGATTACTTCTCCTATAAAAGAACAACAATGCTAAGATTTTCGTTTACCCCAGTCGCAGCCACTGTCCTGACGACTTTTCCCCTCTTCCTGCTTTGATTTGCGCACTAGAATTTACTTTCATTTTTCATACATCTTCTGTTAAGTTCACAACGGGCCAACGAGCTTTGCTAGCTGGGTTGGTATCAGGTGATTTTATCCTGAATTCAAGTTTGTCACTGAAAGGGTATAGCAGCATCTTCCTGAAGGTGTACCTGGCAAATATTGAATTAAGGGCAGTCTGTTGAACAGGCGACTTCACCTCTCTGTGCTTGAGTGTGTGTACTGCTTCATTCTAACCCTCCCTTAATCATCTTCAAGTTCTCTATTGTTTGTGTTTCTCTGTTACAGGAAGGTACTTTTCCAACATTTTTATCTATTTATTGTATATACAAGATTATGTCAAATGGTAATTAAATTCCTAAATGAAACCTGGTCTTCTGGTGAGTATGAATACACTGCGTATGCCATTACAGAAAGTAAATATTTCTTGGCCTAGCTAGTTTTTGCATTTCTCCTTAATTTTTTTTAAAGAAATTAAGAATGCTCTTATCAATATAGGTTCGATGGGCAGGAATTCCTGACAAGATTTAAGGGGAAAAAGTTCATGTTTGTAGGGAATTCACTGAGTTTGAATCAATGGCAGTCCCTAACATGCATGCTACGTAGTGTTGTACCTAAAGCTAAGTACACTCTGACCAGAGCCGGAGGCCTCTCTATCTTCAAATTTCTGGTTAGCACTTAAATATGATTCTAAAAGTTCGCTACCAATACATATTTAGAGAGGACAATCTCTCTGAATTTTGCTAATTGCTTAACTCGTTTGGTGCCACAACATTACAAAATCATGATGTCACATTTCAAATTTGCAGGAGTACGACCTGTCAATTATGTTCTCTCGCAATGCATTTCTTGTAGATATTGTGGGAGAAAAGATAGGTGCAGTTTTAAAACTCTACTCGATCGAGGGAGACAAACTGTGGTTAGGCGTTGACACATTGATCTTCAATACATGGCATTGGTGGCTGCACGTTGGCCGGAAACAACCGTTTATTTTGCATGACGTTTTTGAGGGCTACTTAGGACTAATTTGGGGCGACTAATTTAAACTAATCCAATAATGTGGCTATGGATAGCCTAATGGTATGTAAAAATACATATATACCCTTTCACTAATTTAAAAAATATCTTTAATCTTTTTTACTAATCTAAAAATTAATTTTTTTTCATTTTTTTTTTTAAATCCAAAAAAAAATTCAACTTTTTTTTTTACTTTTCTTAATAACTTTTTATTAAAATCATTGTATAATCGGTAGTTTTGACAATTTCGATTACTACCGATTATTCAATAAGTCCAAATGGAATTTTTCTATTATCATAATCGGTAGTATTAGTTATCTACCGATCATGAATTTTTTCAATTTGATAATATTGTTGAAAATGTTGGAAATTTGATAATTTTTTCAATTTTGAATTTGGGGCAACATACACAATCAGTAGTTTAAAAAATTCTTAGACTACCGATTATACATGTTCAGATTGTTGGAATTTTGATAATTTTTTCGTTTTTCATTTTGAGGTAACACAAACAATCGGTAGTTTAAAAAATTATTAAACTACCGATTATCCATGTTCAAAATGTTAGAATTTTGATAATTTTTTCGTTTTCCAATTTGGGGCAACATATACAATCGGTAGTTTAAAAAATTATTAAACTACCGATTATACCTGTTCAAAATGTTGGAATTTTGATAATTTTTTCGTTTTTGAATTTGGGGCAACATATACAATCGGTAGTTTCGACAAATTTGTTATCTACCGATTATGAAACTAGCCTCAAAAATTAAATTTTCTTAAACTTTAAATTTTTTAAATTTTTCTACTACTATAATCAGTAGTTTCGAAAAATTAGTTATCTACCGATTATTTATTTTAGTTTTTTTTTTAACAAAAAATTTAATTAATAATAAAAAACTATCAAAAGAAAGTAAAAAAAAATGATTTTTTAAAAAAAAAAACGAAAAAAAATTGAAAAAATATATATTTTTTTAAAAAAATAACTAATTATTTATAATTTAACTAACTTAATTGATTTTTAACCCTAATTAAGCTAGGGCAGGCTAGCCATTAAAGAAAATGTATGGATAAAGGGTACGCTGATTTTACTTCATAATGACCTTATTTTATTTTATTAGTCACCCAAATTAATTTTTAGTAGCTCTCAAAAACGTCAGAGTTTATTTTGCTCGTTCAACTCAATGCAGCCATTCTGATAGTTCAAATTTCTTGAATTGACTTCAATCTGAATGGGCTACATCATGCACATTTCAGTGATTCGCAAAACAAAGAGCTAAATGGAATTTTGGTCTACAACGAGTCAATGACAATATGACTAATTATTTTTTGCGGATGGGATCTCATCCAAGAAGGAACAAAAGTATACAAAGACATGTATCACTTGGTGGCATTTAGGAAAGCTATGTCAACATGGGCCAAGTGGGTAAACAACCATGTTGATCCCAAAAAAACTCAGTTCTTCTTTCAAGGCGTTTCTCCTGATCACTCAAAGTAAGTTGTTCATTTTCATTTTACTTGATTCTAATGAACTATATAGTGTTTACAATGGTGCTGAAGTTTAATCAACTTCCAATTTGTTTTTCTTTTGATGTGCAGTTCAGTTCTACGGACTGGGGAGATGTATCAAGGAAGAATTGTTACGAGGAAAAGAAACCAGTGTATGGATCAACTTACCCAACTGGAGAACATCCGGCACAAATGGTTTTAAAAGACGTGTTGAACCTTGAAGCAAAAACTGTTAAATTACTAGATGTGACTTTCCTGTCTCAGCTAAGAAAATATGTGCATCCATCAGTTTATGGATTTGGAGGGCACAGAGATAACGATTGTAGTCATTGGGGTCTCGCTGGGGTTCCAGATACTTGGAATCAGCTTTTATATGCTTCTTTAGTAGAATAGTAAAATATTACCCAAAAGTCAAAATTATTTAGTTTACATACTTCAATGTTCAAGTAAACTGTAATTAGAAAATAATCTATGGCCATGCTACATTGCTATCCATTAAGGTGTAATTTTTCAGCATTATTTATTTTGCATTATGCAACCTTTGCAGGGCTTATAGCTCTTGAAAATTTGACGGCCACTGAAGTGAGTCGCCAAGGAAAGAAAACCCTAGTATAGTATATACTGTGGACGAGTCTTTGTTTCCCAACAGATGGTTTTCTATCACATACACACAAGTGGTGAACAATTTCTAAAAGGCAGCATTACCAACGAAGAAATGATCAGACAATCTATGAAATTCCTAACATGAGGCGAGAGCACAGTTGGATTCGACAAAAACTCAAACTGAAATTCACTTAATATCCACTAGATTCATACAAAATCATACATAATAATTAGTTGTACATATTCAGCAAAGACCAGGCTTTCGAGTACCATTTTTGTAGAAGTATCAAAATCCCAACTAACTCCGTGTGGTACTCCTATCTCTGTATTTGAATCCTTTTGTCTCTTATTGGAAGATCAACAGGCATTTGGGCTTCATGTGGATGCTCTCCTCCCTTGTATACCTTGAGATGGTTGAAAAGCGCTCTACCCAGCTGCACATACGTACCCCATCCAGAAACAACACCAAATTAGTGAACAAGGTAAAATATATATATATATAACAAGTTGCACACATGTTTCTAATAAATCCGAACAACAGTATTAAAAGAACTCAAAAGTAAAGGGAAAATTTTGTTACAACTAGTGTTAACCAAGTTGTGTGACATTCTTAATCCGTAAGAGGATTTTCTTTCTACTTTCTGGAAAAAGGCTTAAAATGAAATTTAATTTCTGATTATCTGCGTATATACACCAAATTTCTTTAGGATTAAGTTAATTCCAATGAAGTATGTCGGTACCAAAGTAAATCGACAACATGCTGAAAACGAACGAAACACTTGGTACCACTCTAAATACTAGATAACCTCTGCAGCCTATTATAAATTATTCTTACATATAACCTAATAATATATGATATTTTAGTAGTACCCAGTTACCAAAGCAAGAAACTGTTACTAAGAGAGGTTATCAAGCCTGTTTCTGATGAAGGAGGTGGATCATTTTTCTTACTGTGTTGTCATAGAATCACATCAACCAAGAGGTGTAACTATAAAGGTTCAGTTTCATCTTCTATCCAATTTTGGGTTTTCATTTGATACTAGAGGCAAGGAGAGACATGTATCAAATGAAAAAGAAAATTAACTTACTCTTCCTTTCGGAAGCATTCCACGAACAGCATGCTCAACTATTCTTTCAGGAATTCTCTGTTGGAGCTGATCAAAAGTCTCTACCGTCATACCACCTGGTCTTCCAGAATGTCTCCTATATAGCTTTTGCAATCTTTTCTTCCCAGATACAGCAACTTTTTCTGCATTTATCTTTGTGCACAGATACATATTTGATATCCAGTGTTAGCCATGCCATTAATGTAAGAGATGACAACCATTTATAATAGATATGTCAACCTTCAAAAAATAGTCTCAAGCAAGTATTGCATAACTCATATGTAACAAAAACAAAATATCTAATCAAAACCACGAGGCTGATAATCAGGCCAATCTCACAAGCATACAATTTTGGTGACAAGATAGTCATTTGGTTCAGTAAAATATCAAGTAAGTACATGCAAATTTACACTCACAGCGACAGTAATAACTTTAAACTAATCTTGTACTGTCGCTTGAAAATCAACAAGCAGGTTAACTGGTTTCAGTTGGAGAAAAGATTAGGATTTTTTATCATCCAATAGAACAAGGTCAAACACTAGTCATTGTGAGACTGTTAAGATCCCACATCAACACCGTACTTGGCAAGTTGGTCGAGGGCCATTTAAGAGTCATTGAAATGTATGCTGTCCACATGATAACAAGATTAAATACTTCCATTCGATAGCAAGATTTACAGATCAAGAGATTGGAGAGTATAATGAATGGCGTGAACAATTATGCAATAGTGGGTTACTGAATCACCCACTAATCATGCATTACATGATCCCATATTCAAGTTGACCATAAACACATTCATAGCTCCCACATAAGGGAAACCTTTTCTTTTTACTGGTAAAAACAATATATAAGGCCATCAGACAGCAAGTAGGTTAATAAGCTACATACCACAATTACAAAAGCCCCCATGTCAACACTGGGAGTATAGGTTGCGAGATTCTTTCCACGAATGTGAATGGCGATGGTTGATGCTAGTCTGCCCAAAATTTTGTCAGTCGCATCAACTACATACCATTTCTTCTCTGTGTTTATATGATCAACAGATTTAGGATACCAGGTCTTGTTCCAAATGTCCTGAAAATATAGAGGTTTAACCAACAATGAGAAGGAAGATGAGATTTCAAAAGGCATAAAACTAAGACAAAAGCATAAATAGCCTTAGCTTCACAGTTTTTTAGACATAAAAATTGGCAATGAATCAACAAAATGCCAAAATGGAAATAATGTATCCACAGTAATCAGATCATACTATCGGGAGAACATAGGCTACATTCACATATGGTGATGTAAAAGGTTATTCCTTCACTTACAGAAAATAAAATAAAAAATGTAGCAGCATGCTTCTGAGAGCAATTTACTGATTTACTCATTATTTTACACAGTATTACTTTAAAAAAATTTCAGCATTTTCATCTATTATGATTTCCCTATATTCAAATGTGGTTCCTATCTACTGCTATGTTAATACGTTACCCCTTACACTGCGCATCCATTATTCACTGTTTAATACCACTAGATACTCATACAAAATCAAGAATTTATTTACACCATACACCATCCGGTAGCCCATACGTAAGAAACCTAACATTTCCTAACATATTTAATTCAGATTTCACAAACATTTGCATCCACGAAGCTCAAACTCAAACAAAAAAATATGGAATAAAATACGAAATTGGAAAAAGGAAAGGGGAAATAGGAATTTACTGGTCCACCGATTTCAGAATCTTCGAACATCCATCTTTCATCTTTGGGTACAGCAGTTAGGTTTTGACAACGTATCGAAAGAGATTGCTGCTTAGAATTATCATTATTTAAGGTTTTAACTAAACAAGAAGGTTTCACATATGCAAATGTGAACCCCAGAAATGGGGTTTTGTTGTTGGTTGTTGATAATGTTGATGTTATTGCCGACGAAGCATAGGGTAACGCCATTTTCGAGCTCTTCTTTTGCTCTCTCTCTATCACTCTATCTATCCCCCTTCCGGATGGCTTTCTGGTTTTTGGACCTTCAGATATTGGGACTAGTAGAGGGAGGAGTGATGGTTCGCTTTGGATAAGGTGAGGGTCTAGATAAGTAAATACTGAAGCGCTTCATTCTCAAACAACTTAGATAAGAGCTACCTACTCGTAACGCAAAAAAGGGAACCAGATAAGGGCTCATGGACCGCTCATCTACTAATGTTGTATAAATTAGGTTAAACCCTACGCATATAGGTAAATTGGCTAGTTTGTTATGCTAGATGGCAGGGTAAACTAAGCGTGAAGGCTTATATTATATCGTCCGATAGAATTCAAGTCTCTACCGACCAACTTTCCTTCAACTATAGAAACCTTAATTTTTATATATTTTTTTTCCATAATTTTTTTAATTCTCCAAACCCTTAATTGTTTACACAATTTTTTTTGAAATGCCAGAATTTGCAATCCAACTTGATTTGGCAACCCAACTTGATTTTTTCAGAGTTATACTTGAAGTTGCTATTAGCAAGATATGTGATGGTTATAAAAAAAATAGAAAATGATAAAAAGCAAAGAGGTCTTCAAGTTTAGGATGTTAGCCAAGTCAAATCTGCAGCTAAAAGACAAAAAAGAGTTCAAGGAAAAGAAAAATTAAAAGTTAACCATAATATTGGTCACAAAACCAAGGAAAATCTTTTCAAGAGCGCATCGATTGGAAGTTACGTCAAGTGAAGATAAATAGGAGGCCAAAGATTGTCCGAAATTTTTATTGAAGTGTTTATTTAAGTTTTTATTGCCCAAGTTTATATCTTGTAAAAAGCGTAGAATAGTAAATTAATTGAATGTAATGGAGATTAGTGTTTTAATATAGACTAGTTCTAGTTAATTTAATCAAATTATTCAGTTTGCTTATCCATTTTGAAATCAAATTACATATAATTAAAATTAAGCATTACATTAGAAGTGATTAGTGTTAAATTATATTAAATCAAAAATAACCGTTGGATTTATAATAATGAAAGGCCATGATCAAAACTAGAAATTATATAGGGACCCTTGGATGAAAAATTAACCAACAAGTGAGATTAGAACTCAGCTACAAAGTCTTGGTCGCTGGAGGCTCAAACTAAGCCGCGCGACCAAATTTTTATCGAGCGACAAAGTCTCTATCGCTCGATAGGGACTCTGCCGCAGTGTGCGAACAGGAAAAAATATCGGTTTACCCATCCAATTTGCCCATTTTGTCCATGGTGGTTCAAAATGGACAAATTGGATGGTTTTCCCACCCGGTGTTATATACTCGGCTAAAATTCAAGAAGTTCAAACACCTCTTCTTTAAAAAGGTTGCCTCGGTGGATGGACCTTGGGATATTTGTTCGACCTACACTAAAGTTTCGATAAATTAATAACTTATGTAATAACTAAAAATTTGATAGCAATACACAACAAGACCCTCAGTAAATATTATCTACTCGTTAATGGGGCTAAGGGATAAACAGTCAAACATGTGTTAATTTTGACCCGGGTGTAATCGCGACCGTCAGATGGGCTCACCAAAAAAATTGGGCCGACGAATGTCAAGCAGGTTATGGTTAACCAAACGGCCACGGTTCTTTTGGTTCACCGAACAACCACTGTTTTTAGAATTTACGACGATTATATTCGTTGCAAATGGTTTTAATGAAAAAAATGTTACATAATACTTTTGTAACGGAAATATTTTTCTTAAATTTGACACACTAAAAATTACCCCCATAATTCTTTCAAAGCGCGTGCACTCCCACTTACAGTTGTGGAAATGTAAACAAGTAAATACAGAAGTAAGTAGCACTTACGGTTGTGGAAATATAAACAAGTGGTTATTAGTAAATTGAGCAAGTGCAAATATGTAAATGACACAAGTGATTAACATGATTCGGTTATGCCTACGTTCATGGAATAATGAGAGTTAAGTTTATTAGGTGATTTTTTTTTTGAAGGGAAGAAGGCTGTAAAAACAACCAGAACAAACTTTATTCAATTACCTCATTTAAGTTGAGGTTTGAGGAAATACAACTAGGAAGGGAATATGCATTCCACCATCCTTCCAAGTTATTATGCATAGCATATTGACAAAGAGAATGAGCTAAATAGTTTATATGTTTTGGAACAGACTGAAACTTTAACTCCTCAAAAAAAAAAGAACTTGAATCCTTAATATTTCTAATCATGGAAAGAATACTCCAGGGAATATCTTTAGGATCACCAACAATTTCCTTTGTAATATTAGATGCATCTCATTCAATAATAACTTTAATAAATTTATTTCTCTTCGCAAGAAGAATGCCCAGTTGGACAGCTCTGGTTTCTTCCATAAGGGGAGAAGAAGCTTCAAACAGAGAAGTAGCACTTCCCTGAAAAATTCTTTGATGATCCTGGGCCACAGCACCAGCGGCTCCTTTGTTGGGAACAAAGGCAGCATCGATGTTGATCTTTATAAAATTAGATCGTGGAGCAATCCAACCAATAGAATTAGAAAGTGCACCATTAGTAGGAACCGATAAATTTTCAGTTAGGTATGCAACAACTAAGATCTTGTTTCGTCATATTAATCACTTTGCCAAGAGAGAAACCCACTCCATTAAAACCCATCTCATTTCTCAATTTCCAAAGGTTCTATAACAAGTAAAGACCCATTTCAAAAGAATAACCCACTTTATTCTGTATCCAGTGAGTAAAGATTAGTTTAGGGTCATGAAGTGTAGTAGCAAAAGAAATATTAACCTTAGAATTCTGAAATATAGTCTTAGCCCATTGACACTCAAAGAAGAGATGCATTATGGATTCCACTTCATGTTTCCTAAAAAAATGCACATTATCTCAATGTTTTGATTTACTTTTAGAATATTTTCCTTCCCAACCAAGCCATTGTGAATAAGTTTCCAACCAAAAAACAGAATCTTAGTCGTTAGTGAAAGGACAATATTTCCCCAAGGGAAGGAACTAATATCCGAAGAAGTTGGCATAGATTTCGATAAAATTTTATAACAGGATTTAGTTGAAAAGTTACCTGAGATTGAGGATGACCAAATTAGAATATCTTTCTCTTCTCCACTGTTGATATAAATATCCTTGATATCCACAACCACATTGGGTTGGAAAAGAGTTTCAATTACATTCACATTCCAGTTAGTTGTTCCTCGGATAAACAAGTCAGAGATTTTATGAATATTTTCTGGAGAATTAATTGGCTTTTGGATAAGATGTTGTAACTGATTTAGGACACAAGGCTCATCAAAAGCATTAAGAGTTTTCGATCCAGAAATATGCCAAAAGACCCTATTTTCTAGGATCTGCCTAACCTGAAGCATGCTATTCCAAATAGTAGAACAATTCTTAGATGCGCTTATAGTCTAGAAAGAAGCCCCTTTCAAATACTTTGCTCCTAAAATTTGTGCCCACACAACATTCTTATCTTCTAAAAATCTCCATGTTGATCTACAAATCAAATATTTTTTTCGCATCTTCCATATTTCTAATTCCAAACCCTCCAGATTGTTTATGAGCCTGAAGTTTATTCCAATTAATGAAATGAGTTTTTCTTGTATTTGTTGGATGACCCCACCAGAAACTTCTAAAAATTTTGTCAATCTTCTTAGTAATGCCTTTGGGAAGTAAACAGATACCCATAAAATATATTGGTATAGATGATAAAACCTGCCTGGTTTAAAAAGTATTGTCTCCAACCTGAAAGATTAGAGTTGAATTTAGCAGTGATATAATCAAAACTAAACACTCTATAATCTGACTTGAGAGGGAAAAAACCAAAATATTTATCCTCTTCACACATTTCTTTCACACCAAGGTCTTGAAGAATAATATCTTTCTGCAGAGAGGAATTGCTTTTGCTGAAGAATCTAGAGGATTTCTCATAGTTTATTATTTGTGCTGACATGTCAGAATAAACTTTGAAGATTTCTTTAATATGTTGAACATTAACTCTATAGTTTTCACCAAAGAAAAAAGAATAATCCGCGAACATCAAGTGACTTATAGTAGGAGCCCATCTGTTTAATTTGTGACCTTGATATAAGCTTTTCTCCTTGTGTTGTTTCATAAGAATTTATAGACCTTGAGAACAAATGATGAAAATAGCTAGGATGAATGTGGTTACATCCTAGCTTAAACTAAGATAAAAAAATATTTGAAAAATAGTTATGATGAAACTAAATACATCCTGGCTTAAACTAAAATAAGAAAAATTATTTAAAAGTAGTTAGGATGAAACTGGGTGCAACCTGACTTAAACTAAGAAAAAAAAAGTTAATTGGAAAATAGATAGGATGAATTTAGATACATCTTGTCTTAACTAAGGTGCACTTGGATATTTTTTTGTTTAAGCTCTTAAATCTACCACCATCAATACATGCAAGATGAATTTGGGTTCATCGTTGTTTAAACTAAGATGAATGTGGATTCATCCTAGTTTATAGAACAACCACCACCATTACAACCTTAGTGCAACAATAACAAGATTTATTATATACGAGATAAACCTGGGTTCGTCTTTGTTTAAACTAAGATGAATCCAGATTTATTATTTTTTTACTAGTATGAATCTAGATTCATCCAATATAAAAGGTTCACACTTCATATAATATATAATCGAGAAAATAATAATCAATAAGCTTAATACGGTTAAATTGGGATTTCATATATGATTAATGTTTTTTTATGAAGAAAATGTTATCCTACACCAAAGCTAAATATATATATAGATGTATCCCCTCTTTTAATCATCAATCATAATTTTATCAGAACAAGGAAAAAATAACTGCGAGGAGCATCTAAATTCCACAGTTATATCGCATCCACAAAAACGAGCAAACACGACACCAAGGTTTGTGAGATATTGCTTGTTTACAAGATGGAACAAGATGACAAGATTACATATTTAAGTATGAACGAGATAATGAGGCTATAAGTTGGAACGTAACAGTTATAAAGTCCAGTTGTATTTAATTATTCTTTGGTTCATTTTAGCTCCACTCATAGAATAAACAAACTAAAAAGTTTGATGTGATAACCATTGACCCCTGGATAGCTCGAGAGCAACTCACATATTATTACAAGACACTACTAAAAGGTGCAACTCGACTCATTCATTCAAATATTGAAGTTATGACATCAACCCAGAAAATAAATGTAAGCATCAAAATCCATGACCCAAGTTGTGAACTTGTGACTAACTCCAATGATATCAGATAATTTCCATTGCACAAGTTAAAATATTTTTTCCCAATTACTATCTAAAGCATCAGACAAAGTCGACACTTACAAAAGCGTACTCCCCAAAAGAAACTCAAGCTTTTTTCCAACGAAGAAGTATAGAATTATCCTTGAGAAAGCACAAAATTGCATACCTTAGGCAATATGTTCTCTAGTTGGTGTAACGAAGTGTAAAACAATGAAAACCCTAAATATTATTGCACTCAAACAGTGAAATGGAGTATTAATCAAAATAAGAAACCCTAATAAAGATCAATAGAATTGTCATTATTTGCAGAACCAAAACACATGTTATTCTTGTGTGATGAAATCTATGGAGAGATGAACTGAAGAAGAAGAAGACGATGAAGTTGGGGTTCTTCTTCCTACCTCTGCTAGGTCTATGAAAATTAAGTTGTCCGACCGTTTAAATTTTCGTCAGTAAACTAAGACGGGGGTATTTTAGTATACTACGTAATTATTAATGTCATTAAAAGACAAATATTTGGGCAAAATACCCAACCAAGGATATTTAAAAGGTATCTAAAGGATCTTTGGATGTTAGAGAAGTATCTAATTTACTTGTCTATTAGACCCAAAAAAATAAATCCAAGGGTTATTCAACCAATTAATTGATAATTCAAGGACTTACTGAACGTTGCAGATTTGCAGATGTGTATTAAGATATCTGTTAGTGTTGGAACAATAAAGAAGATAAAACATGACCCTCATACAAGGATGAAACACATAAATTCTGAAATCATCCAACAATTGGGTTGGTCAAACATACTTTGTGACTCTATTCTAGACGCATCTTAACAAGGTCATGGTGTATATAAGCCAATTACATTATGGTTCTAACTACAATCCAATTATGTTGGATCCTAATCCCAATTGGGATCCTGGTCAGATTCCCTTCAAGTTCTTTGGTCCTTGGTTGGACCATAAGGAGTGTGAAGACATTTATGTTGAACGTTGGTCCATTGATCATTCTGGTTCCTCTGTTTTTATCATCGCTCGAAAACTTAAAGATGTCAAAATCAAAGTCAGGTTCTGGAACAAAGTTGTTTATGGTAATATCAAGTCAAATCTTGAGGAAAGTTTAAAACATCTGTATTGGATTACCAAAAACAAATTTGATTTTCATAGAGGGGGTGCTATAAGGAAATCTAAGAATACAGTGAGGCATTGGTATACTACCATTCGGGAAAAATTCTGGAAGACTAAAAGCAGAGATCATTCCATAAGGTTAGTTGATAAGAACACCAAATTCTTTCATGATTCTGCTAAAAAAATGATGAGAAGAAACAAAATTTATGGTACTAAGGATGAGAATGGGGAATGGATTACTGATGGTAAAAAAGGCTCAAAATGCTTCTCTAAGCATTTTGAGAAATTGGCTGCAATTGAGTCTATCTGCTTGAACCAGAACAACCTTAGCCTTATTTCTAGTAATATATCCACCTATAAAATGATAGTCTTTAAATCACTCTTGATGCCTTGGAAATTAAAAATGTTCTTTTGAGTATGGTAGGGGACAAGGCCACTGGTCGTAATGGTTTCCTACCTAATTTCTTCCAAGCTAACTGGAACATTATGGGGATGACATTGTCAATATGGTCCAAAATTTATTTACTTCTGATTTCATTCTCAAAGTGATGAACTCCACCTTCATATCCCTCATACAAAAAATTGATTCTCCTTCTTCTCCCTTTCACTACAGACCCATCTCTCTTTGTAATACTACCTATAAGATCATTTCTAAGCTTCTTTCCCTAAGACTAAAACCTCTCCTCCCAAAACTCATATCCCCTTTTCAATATGCTTTCATTCATGGTAGGAAAATCTCTGACAACATAACTATTTCTTATAACCTCATCCACTACATGAACACTAAGGGAGGCAGAAAATGTGAGAATGTTTTTATGGGCATTAAGATTAATATGGCCAAAGCCTTTGATAGAGTGGACTGGAACTTTCTTCTTGTTATTATATCCAGAATGGGTTATAGTGAAAATTCACCAATGTATCTCCAAAACTAATATTGATGTTCTTGTTAATGGGGTCCCTGATATGGGCATAATTTATACATATTTACCGCTTAATTTATATTTGCTAGTGCTTGTACTAATAATATATTTTTATTGTTTTATTAGGTGGTATGCGAAAAATCCGAAGTTAAAATTAAATACGACTAAATGGAGCTGGCTAGACTTTTATTGGAGTGATTAAAGACGTGTCAAGGGAATGCGAAGCCTGACAGCACAAAGATAAATGGACGTGCCAAAATCTAAAATGATTTTCTGTTCTTTAGGTGTGTTTCGGTTGAAAGTAGAGAAAGTGGAGTTGGGTATTGGCTGGACGTTGGATAGGAAAGGTGGATTGGATTCTGGAGGAAGTGGCTGTACATTATTTAAGTTTGGTGGAGACATGGAATAACCATGGGGACTTGGGTGTATAAGAAGGGAATTCCCATCTTTGTATTTTGGTGCAGCAGAACTGTGAAGACGTGGCTAAGAAACTTGGTTAGTGGAGGTATAAAATAGAAGAAATGAAAAGAAAGCAGGTGAAGGAATTGGGTCTAATAGTTGTGGCTCGGTCAAAGTGAAATATTAAGAGATTGATTGTGACGAAGGAGAGAAGGGGAGAGAAGGGTAGGTTGTAGATACTGGAGAGAGAAAAGAAAAAGAAGAGAGAAGGACTAATAGGGTAGGCGGCTGTGGCTAGGGTGAAGAGATTGGACTAATTGAGAGAGATGAGGGAGACAGAGTTCTGTTGGTTTTTTGGAAGACAGGAGAAGAAATGGAGAGAGAAGGTGAGACTGATTGGAGAAGTGAACAGAGAAGGAGGAGAAAGTATGACAGATGAGACAAAGGAAAGCGGAGAGAAGGACTGAGGGGATGGCTGGAGAGAGAGAAGGCTAGAGAGTTAGGTGAAGGCGGAACCTAGGGGAGAAAGTTAGAGCAGGGGCTGAGTTCTGTTTCTGGGTTGGTGGTTGTTGTACTCTGGAGACAAATTCTGACGTTTTTCTGGGTTGGTGTTGGAAGCCGGAAACACAGTTATATCTTTTTATCTCTACTTTTATTAATTTTTTTAATTTATTTTGAAAACCCATTGTTATGTCTTGTTAATCTTTGTGTAACTAGGGTTTATGTTGAAACCACTTAAAGTTTTAGATCAATTAAATTGAATTATTTGATACAGACTATTATGATTTGAATATGATTAGTTCTTGAATACCATTTATTGATTTAATGATAACATTAGTTGTTTCTTCACCGGTTCTATAAAATACAGTAACCTTGCGCATCATTAATAAGATTGCAAATATATTTTTCTACTTATTCGATATTTCATGCTTGGGTTAAATCCTTTGATGGAGTATGCTTAGAATAGCCAGGTATTATTTGTGAACCTTTAATTAGTTTCGTATAATTTTCTCGCTAACGCAATTTGATGGTGTATACTGAGACTGGAAGTTTTTGATGCGCCATGCTTAGGGCGTACCAGTGACATTTGTGACTCTAATACACATAATAGGTGATGCCGATAGAACGAACAATAAATAAATATTCAGGAGTTATGTTTCACTTCAGTAATTAAATAAAAATAGTAGTGGATACTAATAACCCTGGTTACCGACTCTCTCTACTTAGTTGTTTTATTAGTTTAGTTTGTTTTATTATTTCATTCGTAATTATAAAAATCCAAAAATATTATTTCTGATTAGTTTAATTGAGATATTGATTACAGTACTTGCCCGCTCCCTGTGGGTCCGTTGTCTGCATTGTAGACACCGTGTGATTGCGGTTATTTTATATATGCTTTTTAGAATCCTATCAATTTTTGGCGCCGCTGTCGGGGAGCGGTTGTGAAATATTGTGATTAGTATTTTTGATTTTCTAATCGTAGTTTAGTTTTTTTATTATTATTATTTTGTACAATACCAGCATCCATAGAAGTGCTGGACGAGAGACTGGACTAATAAGTCTGCATCGCGCACAGCTCTTTCTGCTTCATTGTTAAAGATTGGCTACCCAACTCCGTAACATGATGTCAGGCATAACATATAAAAAGGAAAGAATATGGTAGGGATCTTGGGGCAATGAAAGCAATTAGAGCAATTCAAGTATATTAAAGAGGGGGTACCTAATTAAAGAGATTAAATGCGCTCTCAGTCCCCTGATTTTGAGATTGATTCCCATGTCTTCTAACTAACTAGAATATTTTTTTATTTTATTTTAGGATTTATTTTTCCTTTTTACTTGTTTTTTGTTTTAGTATTTCTTTTCAGGAACTTTTCTGAGGATGATGACTCCTTCTCAGGAGACGTCATCTAAGATGACACTGAGGGAATATATAAATCTGTCACGACATATGAAGTTCATGCTTCACCTATGGTAAGTGAAGAATCACCTCTAATGATATATGAGAAGTATTATAAACACAGACCGCTAAGTTTGGAACAAAGATTGAGAGTTCTGGAATGCCAGAGATTATTTGCTGATGATGATCAGTCTTGTAGTGACTCTCTGTTCCATATAGAATATATAGATGACCCTGTGGATGATTTGCCTAATTCCATAGATGAATCTATATCACAAGATCATTCACCCGGCTTAGAGGTTGTTTCTAGACCCCTAGACTTCCAAAAGTTACCTAATTTAGGGTTAATTGTGTGCTTCTCAAGTTTTGTTGGATCACTTTGCATCCAAACACCCAGAGGACTTTCCTGTTCGTGACACCGTGCATGAACCAATTGATATTTCCCCAATCCCAATATTATCCCCATATTTTGTTCTTTACGCACTTCCAAGTGTAGTAAAAACTTGGTTAGGGGGTAATCCTTTTTTATGGTAGTTTCAGTGTCTCCGTGTTGCCATAATATAAGTGCAAAACTGTCATTTGTATATATTTTATTTTGGGTTGATCCCCAAATTTTCAGGTTGTTAGTGTATGGGGATCCTTTCTGTACATATCCAGTAGGTAGATTCTTATTTTCTTTTCTTTTTTATTATTTTCTTTTTAGGCTTTTTGTTTATTTTTATTTTTAGTGTTCTTTGTTATTACTATCGTTTGATGTGTGTTACAGAGAATACTGCTTTTCTTGCGTCAATCAGGTGAGACGTTCCAATTCCATTTCTTTGAATTTTATTTGTCTCTCTTATCTATAATGCATACCATTCTAGGTTGCACAGTTTGAAACAGAGGACAATGTTAAATTTAGGTTTGGGGGTAGAGTTTTAGAAAATTGATATCAAGAAGAAACTCCAAAATTTAGAAACTTATGAACAATTCAGGATGACACTAACCATTCTAGATAAATGGAAACATAGCTCTTATCCATAAGAATTGGTGTGCCCAGCTAAATGGTCTATTCATATCTGGTTGCACTCAGGTGTTAGAGATAATATGATAATCATTGAACAAGTATATCTTAGAATCATCATAACCATATCACTTTCTGTTTTTATTTTTGCAATTTTATGTTTCTCTAAGTGATTTGGTGGGGCCTAGTATTGCCATAAGGTCGTAGCTCGGATGCGTTAGAATTTTAATTTTGTCAAAAAAAAAATCAAATTTTTTTTTGACACTTTGACAACAATATATGTATGTTCTCCCTGTCTCCGTCGCCTAAGCAAGCGTGGAATTCAGGATCCATGAGAAATCATGTAATCTACTAAAAAGGAGCAGGCGCTTAGATTCAAAAGATCTAATCATATATTCGTGAAAAAAAGAGAGAGAAAATAAAGAAAATAAAAGACAAATTATGTATATAAATAATAATAAAAATAGGACCATCTGAGCCGTGCTTTATACTAATATTTTGGGAAACACCGTTCACCTTAGTCAATATATGCACTATTCATCACTTCTATATCCATCTTCTAATCTATCCTTGTGTTTGAATTTGATTGATTCCGAGCAATGTGAATGTTGACATTTTTTTTGGATGTTCAATGATTATTTGAGTAGAGTTCTGCATTCTTATATGAATTTTAGTACGCTGAGTGCAAACTCGTATACAACAATTGAATTCATACAGGGTAATAATTCTTATAGCCGAAGAATTTAGTATGCCAACTAAATAGCTTGTTTAGTGTTTACTATCATTAAAAAACCAGACTCTGTTTTATCCTCTATAATGAAAGCTTGATACTATGGTGATCATGAAGTTATTAGAAGTATA
This sequence comes from Papaver californicum, assembly GCA_023531435.1. Classification (NCBI taxonomy): domain Eukaryota; kingdom Viridiplantae; phylum Streptophyta; class Magnoliopsida; order Ranunculales; family Papaveraceae; genus Papaver; species Papaver californicum. Next base: position 229,420 of record JAJJMC010013734.1, read on the forward strand.
CTACTCCTAAGTGAACTGATTCTTGGATATGGAAAGACATTCATGAAAGGGTGGAAAACATACAAAAGTACCATAAATGGAAAGTGAGAAGTGTCCACAAAATCCAGACATGGGATGATAGGTGGATCACTGGCAAATATTCTATTCTGGAAAAACCTGTTTTATGTCCTCCTGACCTGAGCTATGTGAATCAACTAGTCAACACAACTTAAGAGAGTGGAATGTTAACATAATATCCCTTTGGTTCTCCCCTGAGGATCAAATTCCTTTTATGCTACTCATTTCAATATTCTTGAAGGATTCCTTAACCTGGAGATTGAATGACAGAGAGGACTTCACTATCAAGTCCACGTTGCCAACGACATCTTGGTGACTGTGTATCTTCGTACTTTAAGATTACCTTTGCGAGGTCTCCTCACAGTACATAATTTCATTTATTTGCAAACAATTTGTTAACTGTCATGTGAATGAACGCCGCAATATATGCTTACACCCGCTGAGCATAACTTAAATGTTTTGATTTGAAATGGTTTGTCAAATTCGCTCTTGAATCAGGAAAATGTAAAGGTGGTAACACAGTGGGGTCAATCCACGCTACTGGGAGTGTTAGTTGCAATTATGCTATATGGAGGTAGTAAGGAAGCTTTTGCATCTATTGCGAGTTGACATCTTGAAAAATTGCTCTCCATTTCTCTCTTAAAAGTTTTTATTTGTTACTAAGTGATGCATATGAAATTGTTCAACTGGGAGTGTTTAGTTAGATGCTTTTTGGCTTTGTATTATTGAGCATGGGAAGTTTTCTACAGATAAGCCGTACTGGTATTACAATATAATGGAGTATTTAATGGAGTAATAGATATTAAAGGCTGCGTTCTCAAAACTTTGTTGGTTTAACATGAGGGTCAAAATACTAAGCACATTTGTTGACGGATCATAGGTACTAAGCAAAGAGCAAGTAGAAGCATCGTCCAAGGAATTGCGAAGCTGTATTGTTGACCATCTCTTTTTTCTTTTTTTTACCGAATTCGTGTTCCATGTGAAATGTGTGATTTATATCCTTGCGGATGCTTCAACATGTGCTCTTTCGGGAGTTGTTTTTTACTTTTCAAACCTTCATTTTCTTTTAATGATATATAAAACCATCATGGTGGATTTGTTAGGTCAAGTATAATCAAGTCTTTAATACAGTAGAAGGTGTGAGTATGTGTTTTGGGTCCTATTTTATGTTATTCGATGCTTACTTATTGCAGGATAGGATGAGAAAGGCACGGTTATAGAATCTATTAAAGCAGCACTTGACTCTAAATAGGATGGACTGTAGTGGTTAGCCATCGAAGTGATGAGACCAAGGATAACTTCATTACAGACCTCTCTGTTGGTTTGGCAAGTAGATAGGTTTTTGATTTACTTCTGCTGAATCCCTGAGATATGGCTTCTCAAACATTCAATTGTTTTCAATTGTTAATGATCTGAGTTCTCTCTTATATTGCTTTTACAAATCAAAATAGGAGCTTTCTGCAGAAGTAAACGATTATATAAGTAAAATCAGGTAATGCCTTTCTGTTCTTGATTTTTCGTAGCTTAGTATGGAAAATCTTGACGTTTTTGAATTGTAGACCACCTTTTCTGACACTGCTATAACAGTAGAATTTATAAACTTTTTGTTTTCATTGCTTCCGCGCATTGGGATGAAATCAACAATGTCCGTTATTCTAGGAAAATCGCACTGGTACTATTCTCCTGGTACTAATTTGGTTCCCAACATTATTTTGCAAATTCTACTACCATATATGCTGCTCAAATGGGTGGAAGTGTATTTTTCATTGTGTTGGGACTTATCTTTCTTTAAGTTATGAACTATTCAAGAACAAGGATCTCTGAGTTTTAACTTGCTGATAATAAAAAATAGGAGTCTCCCTAGTTCACCACTGCATTTTTGCTTTCAGTTCAAACCTGAAAAAGCAATTGAAAAGGAGAACTATGCTTTAGCAGCTGAAATTCGAGATTAAATTTCCTAACTGGAGATGGAGTCTTTTGCTGCATCAGGGAAAACTTTGGCACTATAGTATGTAAAATATACTTTTGAATGGGACAGAAAGTTAAACGTAAATTGTTTGGTATGCGTGCCTTTCCTCAACTTTCCACTTCATATGCAGAGTAAGAAGCTATATAGAAATGAAATTGAGAACAAAAATGACTTATTCGCAATTGAATGACGTTAGAGTCGAATATAGGTTTACAGCATTTGTTAAGCCTAAAGTGCATGTTTTTTTACCAGTTCAGATATGCAAAAGTTTATCACCCCTTTTATCTTTCTGTTAGGGTATTCTAAAGCCTTTTAACTTTCCACTTTCTGTTAACCATTATCTCATAAGAGGTTGAATGACACAGTTAGAAATTTTGGTTAAATTGTTAACCAGTTTCTTTTTGACTCTCATTCGATCTTTACAAACATGTTAGTGAAACAATCAATTTGGTGGTACTTTATTGGGATGGTCTTCCTTTGTGCTTCGGTGGTGACTTCAATGAGATTAGATTCATGGAGGAGAGAAGGGGTTGTCGAAGAATCTCTAATTCCATGAAACTTTTTAATGATCTTTGTAATGATTTTGGCCTTGTGGATGTTCCTCTTGCCGGTGCTAAGTATACTTGGGGTAGATCGCCAAATAAGAAGAGCAAGATTGATCGCTTCCTCGTCTCCCCGGATTGGGAAATCCATTTTCCAAATATTACCCTAAAGCGCCTTGCAAGACCTTTCTCGGATCATTTCCCTATTGAGCTAGGCTCCTTGGATTCGGATTGGGGTGCTTGCCCTTTCCGTTTTCAACTAGCTTGGCTTGAAGACACTAACATAATCCCCCAAATGAAATTTTGGCGGGAGTCTTTTTCTTTTGTAGGTACGGCCGGCGAATGTTTTAGTAAGAAACTCAATGCTTTGAAGGGGTTTTTGAAGACTTGGAACAAAGATGTCTATGGATGCATTGATCAAGCTTTTGATACGGCTCTCTCCAAGTTGAAAGAATTGGATGATCTAGAAGATGGGAGGGATCTCACCGTAGATGAAGAAGACGCGCTAGTGTCGGCTAAGGCGGATTTTGAGTTGGCTCATAGGCGTCAAAGCATAATGATGAGGCAAAAGTCTAGAACTAGATATCTCAAAGATGGAGATCGCAACACTAGCTACTTTCATCGTATTGTGAAGGGTCATAGAGCTTCAAATAACATCTACAACTTACGTATTAATGGTCGATGGACCGGAAACAAGGAAGAAGTCAAGTTGGGCATTGCAAATTATTTTGAGCTTGCGTTCAAGGAGACCACAAGCTCTCGTCCAAGAATCAAAAACATGCGATTAAAGAAGATTGACGAGATAGCTAGTGATTGGTTGGAGAGACCCTTTAGCGAAGAGGAAGTGAAAAATGCTATTTCTAGCTTGGGAATCGATCGTGCTCCGGGTCCGGATGGTTTTCCAATGAAGTTTTATAACGTTTGTTGGGATTGATGAAGGTTTTGAAGGAATTCCACGATCACAATATTCTTCACTCATCCTTAAAAAACAACTTCATTGCTCTAATTCCAAAAAAGAAGAACATCGAGGAAGTTAAAGACTTCCGTCCTATTAGCCTTGTGGGGAGTGTGTACAAAATTATTTCTAAGTGTTTGGCGGATCGTTTAAAGGTTTTTCTTCCTGCTCTTATCTCTCCCTCTCAATCTAGCTTCATAAAAGGTAGACAAATTCTTGATGGAGTGTTGATTGCTAATGAATGTGTTGATTCTAGAATTCGTCAAAAAATGCCGGGATTGATGTGCAAGCTCGATTTCGAAAAAGCCTTTGATAATGTAAATTGGAAGTTCTTAAACGAAGTATTATTCAAAATGGGGTTTGGTGGTGTATGGAGAGGGTGGATTAGAAATTGTTTTTTTTCTCTAAGTTTTCGGTTCTTGTCAATGGATCCTCGTATGGGTCTTTTGGAAGTGAAAAAGGTCTTCGCCAAGGAGACCCTTTCTCTCCCTTTCTCTTCTTAATGGTGGGTGAAGTTTTAAGTTGTATGTTGAGTAAGGCGCAAGATCTTGACCAAATCTCGGGGTTTTCGGTAAAGGAAGGAACGAAAATAAATCATTTGCAATTTGCCGATGATACCATTGTCTTTCTCGACGCGAAGGAGGAGCAAGTTGCTAATTTTCGTTACCTTCTTCTTTGCTTTGAATTAACTTCGGGTTTGAAGATCAATTTCACTAAGAGTAGTTTATATGGAGTCGCGGTAGAAGATGGTATGGAATATTATGCAAACATGTTGGGATGCAAATTTGAAAGCTTTCCGAGTATTTACCTTGGTCTTCCTTTGGGCGGCAAAGTTGGAGGGACCCAAAAATGGGAAAAAAACTCGTGATATTTGCGCGAAAATGATATCTTCTTGGAATGGAAAAATAATATCGAAAGGCGGTAAGTTAACTCTTGTCAAAACATTCTTGCGAGCCTCCCTATCTATTATTTTTCTCTTTTTGTAGCTCCATGTGCCATATCTAAGAAAATTGATAAAGTTGTGAGGAATTTTTATGGGATAAAGACCATAATACTAAAAGAATTCACAATATTGGGTGGAAGTTGGTTTCTACTCCGAAAGAAAAAGGAGGGCTTGGCATAAGAAGAACTAAACTTGTGAATTCGGCTTTGCTAAAGAAATGGTGGTAGCGTTTTGGCGTAGAGAAGGGGGCGTTATGGAGGAGGATTATAGTAGAAAAATTTGGGGTAACTTCTTCCGGTTGGGAAACTCTTCAACCCAAAGGTTCAAAAGGCGGTAGCCTTTGGTTTAACATCTACAAAGAGTTAGCGGACTTCAATAAACATATCAAATTCAAGGTCGGTGCCGGAAAGGAAATAAGATTTTGGGAAGATGTTTGGATCGGGGAAAGAAAATTGTGTGAATTGTTTCCCTCGGCCTATGAAGTTTCAAGAACCAAGGAGTTTGTGGTTGCCCGTATGTTCGAAATCGAAGACCATGGTATAAGATGGAAGTTTATGGCTATACAAAGGTACTCTCAACCCATCTCAAATGAAGTCTCAATAATTGTTAATCTTCTTTCTTCTTTCCATTTTCAAGAAGGTGCCCCGGATAAGAGGATATGGGATGGAAACGACAATGGTCTTTATACGGTTAAAGACGGAATCATGATTGAGGAGGAACATGAGGCATCTTCTTTCACTACAGATGCAGTTTGAGTCACAATTACCCTTGCAAAATCAACTTCTTCCTTTGGCTTCTATCTCAGGATAGGGTGATGACTAAAGACAAGCTTCTAAGAAGGGGTATGGAGGTCTCTTCTCTTTGTTGTTTTTGTGATGAAACCGATGAAACTAGTGAGCATCTTTTCTATGATTGTTGGAGGATTCGTAGGATTTGGGACTACTTCAAAGAAGGTATAAGAAGCAATTGGCACACACTTCCAATGTCTCTAGTAATGTCAAATCTTAGAAGTTCAATTGGGGAGATGACCGTCTTAGCCGTATTTGGAACAATATACCGGTTGCTATTTGGTGGTGTATATGGAAGGAGCGTAATGCAAGAGTCTTCGAAGACAAAAGAAAAAGTTTGGAAGGTATCATTAGAAATATTAAAATTCAATCCTTCTTTTGGGCCACTTCCAAAACTAAAATGTTAGGATTAACCGAAAATTTGGTTATTGCTCTTTGGGACTCTCTTTTTCGGCCCCCTTGATTTTGTGTGTTTTCTTTTCGGTGTGCTTTTGTGAATTTTGTAATTATTGGGTTGAGGTACCCCCCTTAAGTACCTCCTCTTTTCAATGAATCTTCCCTTTGTCCGATCAAAAAAAAATTATATCTACAGAATGGCATCTTTTATTTCAACGTGATTTGTGTTTGAGTTTATTTTTACTGATACAGTTTACTACATGCTTTCAGTGTTATCAATTGCAATGTTTCATGGAAATCCATATTATGTTGGTTACATCTTTGGAAACTTCTCAAGGTCCTTCATCATTGATATTATGATTTAATCTTATGATTTCATCAAACTAGAGATGCAACTCATTTTGAGAAGGTCACACCCAATCTCTACGGCAATCTGGTGGCAAACCCTGCAACGGGTATTGCTGGAGTCAGTGGTGTCATGTCAGGAGGTGTTGTTCTTAATGTATATATTGGGATTCTTTTTCATTCCTAAAAGTTTGACCCACCACTTTCAAAAGTTTATTTATTTATTTATTATTCCTTCTTTTTCTACAAAAGTGTTATTATCACTTTTTCATTTTGCCTAAAAATTAGTTAAATTGGAAAAATGATAATAACACTTTTCTAAAAACGGAGGGAGTATTTCTTATGATCTTCTTAAAGCTTTCTTATACATATCGTGAACATATCTTTAAAGGTATTTTTGTGCATGTATGCAGAAAATGTAAGTGCTGATCAAGCAATGTTTGAACTATATGCTTCATCTGGGAATGTAAACTGGCGGAGCATTAGAGCGTCCACAATCACGCGATTAAAACAGGGATCAAAGATCACTTTTGATCTTTAGTCCGAGAAATGCAGGCATAGTGGAGCGATGAAAATAAGTCGATAGTCGATGAAATCGATTGTAGCTGATTACTTTTGATCTTTGATCCCGACTAAACTGGTTATAATCGAGCGGGTTCGTAGTATACCGTTCAGCTTGACGCGGCGTCGTAGGAATTCGCCAATATCCAGACGTTACTCTAGGACAACGCTAAGAAACACGGGCGGTGAGCCAGTACTTCGCCTATTCAAGCGTTATTCTGGGGCTTCGTCTGATGAAACGGTGTACTAGGGTAACGCCTACACCAGGCGGTGCGCCAGAGATACGCCCCAGCGAAACGGATCACTAGGAATACGCCCCACTCTGAGCGAGGTCCTAGAATGCCGCGTCTCAAACCATTCACATTATTAAACTTGCCACTTAGTGAAATTGACAAGCATTTCCTTCTTCAATTCACGACTAAAATTCAGTGAGACAATAGATCGAGCACTTCTCGTGCATTTCTGGAGATGTAATTGGGAATGTCTTGATGGTGTTGTTGCAATCGTTCACTCCTTCCCTGCACATTCATTCATACATTCAATCATTCACCATTTTAATTCAGCATTCATAATCGAACTACAAACTTATTTGCTTAGTTACAATAGCAACATAGTTATTCTTCATCTTCACTGATTCACAGTTCAAATCCATGTCTTTCACTCCTCCACAGAAAACCAATTCAATCATTTATCTCAGCCATCTGCGTTACCTTATCCTCTTTGTTCTTTCTTGATGTCACCTGCAACAAAAATCAAACTTATACCCTCTCTTAATTTCCTTCTCGTTGTGTTCTTCATTGCTGCTACTTGAAATTTCATAGAAACCCATTATCACGAATCGAGCCACAACTTAATTCAGTATAAACCCAACAGTAAACCCAAACTGGCTGTTGTTCTTCTCTTGATACCAACATATAAGACTATCACCACAGTTTCTTCTACACCTTCTTCAATTCCATCATAAACCACCATCTTCTATGTAACCCACAGATTCATCTTCTTCTTCACTTCGGCCATGATAATCTCCACTGTCTCAATAATCCAAAGTAACCGAATTTCCAGTGGGGCGGGCTCCTAGCAGCTCGCCTGGAAATGCCAGGCGGTGCGCTAGGACACCGCCCGTCCCATTCCGGACACACACTCATTTCGCACATATACAATTTCTTGAGACGGGAGGCTAGAACTTCGCCCCATCAGGCGCGCTTCTGGAATACCGCCCGTCTATTGGGCGTGGTGCTCGGATACCGTCTGAACACGGGCGTTACGTTAGCATTCCGCTCCACATCAGGCATTGCGCTACGATACCGTCTCGAGCAAGCGAAATCCTAGAACTCCGTCCGTCTTCCCAAGTGTAGCGCTAAGCCTTCGCCCAACCACAGGCGCATTGCTAGAGCACCGCTTGACTATCCATGGTTGTTCTTGGACCGGAATAAAGACTAAAATTTTTGATCTTTAGTCTTTTGATTTGATCGTGTGACTGTGGATGCCCTTAGAAGACGAAACGAAACCAGTAGCCCTACTGTTATTGTCCACCATGTTGAAACATCTCCAGCTCCATTTGTTTGCTAATCAATTGGAAAATGTTGTTGAATGGTGTGAACATCAAGACCTTTGCTTTTCCTTAAACAACTTCGCAGCAGTCTGTCGGGCATTATGGGTAAACTATTTAACCCTGTACGAAAAACCGTTTGGTAAAAACAGATATTGTATCCACTGGGAACCATGGGTTGGTTTCATGAAATTTGAAAATATGAGAAAGCTTTAAGTTAATGGCTTATGCATATTGTATCCAGAAGTAATCTATGCAAACCGTCTTGAGCAGTGGACGGTACGTTTGCATTAAGAATCAAGTAAAAAAGTAGAAAACATTTTTGCATTTCAACCTATAATGTGTATACATGCACTATACAGGAATTTTGTGTTGGAACAAAGTGTATTATTGCTCCTAAAGAAATTTCTCTTTCAACAATAGTGAGACCACCCTATATGCAATTGCATCATGTGATCAAAGATAAGTATTTTAAAAAGAAATCGTTCTTCGAGATTTTAGGAATTAAAGTAAGAACTAAGGTTTAGTGAATCAATGTATTGGTTTTTTCAAGATTTGACTACCATTACTAAAATTTATTTTTTCTGGATACTCAATTTCATTGAAAATATTCACATTTAGATTAAAAATAAGAACTACAATATGTTTTTCTTGGATATGACTTTATGTTAGAAGGTTGCGTGTTCGAATCACATCAAGATCATTGTCTAACTTTAACTATCCCGGAACACATTAATTCTCTAGAATAAAATGGCATAATTGCAAAAACAAAAAAAATCTTCAAATGATGATGAATATTATTTCATAATATAGGAATTATATGGAAATAAACTGCTTTATATTGGGTTATCTATTAAAGAGTAAGTTGAAAATAAAAAAGCTCCCACCTTTTCTTTATTGATTTCATTTTTATTTTATTTTTGGTTTTATAGTAGCGGTTTTTCAGTTCAAACCAAATAAAAATTAAGGTTTGAATATTCATTGATGTGTTTGTTAGTCTGAAGGTTTGTGAGTTCGAACCAGATAAGAATTGGGTTTTGTTCTTTTTTTTTTCTATTTATTTTAATGGGGTTTGCGTAAATTGCTTTTTGTCTATTTCACTACATTGTGTAGGGTGTCTCTCACAACGAGGAACTCAAGAAAAACCTTGTACTGGAAGTTAAAAAAAATATTTGATTTCTGAAAGAAAAATATATCAGTGTATTTACTTTATTATATCTTCTTTGACGGGAAGCACTTCATATGCTTTATACTATTTAGAGTTGACAATCTATTTTATATTAATATCGTGTGTGTTTTTAGTGTCTCTTACGATGGCCTCGGCTCCAGTCAAGGAAAAAAAATATGGGATTACTATAGTAGAAATGAGCAGAAAAAATAGAAAAGTAGAGCTTGAGCACCTCATCGATTTGGAGAATGTGGATACAAGTGTCACTGTATTGATTATGTTTTATATTGTTGATTTTGTTCCTGTTGTTTCATAGCGTTTATTCCTCTTCTGTTGTTTTATAACTTTTGTAGTACGTGAACTTGATGGATTCTCACATAGTTTTGCACCTCAGATGACCCTCTAAAGCATCATTTTTTCCGACCAAAGTTGTAACTGATTGTCTCAAGTTTTCTCTCGATTGTTGATTGTAAATGTTGAAGTTTGCGGGGAGGTACAAAATGAAAGTATATGAATGATATGTATTGTGTCAAATTCATATTGTGCAAGTATACGTGTGAGTTTGTAAAATTAATTTTCTTAGTATATCAGAAGCTACGTTGAAAACCCAAATTCATCAAGGATTGAATTTCAGTAAACATAGAGAATGCCATTATAGGTTCTTAGTTTCGATGATCCTTGAGAATCAAATCCTCACAATTTGATTAGGAATTTTAGTGATTTCGGGTGGATTAACATGAACTTGAGTTGGTTCCATATTTCGGTATTTAGGAAAAAGTGTTGAATTTTCCATTATATTGGTTTTATGAATTGTTTTTGGGAAATTTAATTCATTTTCACCTAAGTGGTCAAGAGTGGGTTGTGTGAATTTTATCTAATCTAATGAAAATGTTGTATGATATATAATGCATGCAGGAGGATGAGGTTGTGAATGAGAGTTGTTATGGGAATATGATAGGGATGCGCTGGTGGTAGACTGGGCTTGGTGGTAGGAAGGTGGTATTGGTGCCTTAGATTTGGCACTGTAGTACTAGGTGAACAAGGTGTTGCACGGATGGGTATGCCAATGTTAATTTTTTGATAAGGAAGTCATGGGAGAGTCATGGAATTCACTGTGAGTGGACGTAATATGTCTCATTGGAAAATTATCGCGGTCAAATTATTTATATTGTCTTACAATAACATCTCTTACACCAAATAGAAATAGTTGTGATAGGATAATAATCCATGCAATTATAACCACTAATAAAAATCTCTCACAATATTATGCAAATTAAGGAGCATTTTTTTCTCTTAGAGTTCATGTATTGTCATAGATAAATAAAAAAATTAAAAAGATTTGGTGGAACAAGAAGATGATAAAATCAAAGTTTCATTTGATTCAATGACTAAGAGGATATATAAGACGGAGACGTAGAACAAAATTCGTTTAATTATATCGACCTGAGGGGCGTGTGGAAGATTAAATTTTAGATGGTTCTATATTTATTTATTTCTTCTAATTCTTAGTAGATTAAGGTTTGTCGGATTCAAATTATTAAGGATTTTTGTCGTTCGTTAAGATAAAAGGGAATTATGTAGGGGTTTCTTGCAGCGAATAACTCAAGAAAGACTTCACACAGGTAGTTAGAAAACATGTTTGATTTCTGAAGAAAGGCATATCAGTGCATTTCCTTGATAACATCTTCTTTAACGGGAAGCACTTCATATGCTTTGCATTATTTTGAGTTATCAATCTATTTTATTTTAATATCATTTTTTTTAGTATCTCTAATATTAGATATTGATACAACTATATATAGTGGGTGTGATTTTTTATTTAACTACAGGGAGTTGGAGCATGGAAGAGTAGTTGAGTTGGACGCTTGATTCTTAACGCAATTATATGGTTTCTGAAGAGAAATATATCATTGCGTTTCCTTGATTATATTATCTTCGACGGGAAGCACTTCATATGCTTTGCATTATTTAGAGTTCGTAATCTATTTTACATTAATACCATTTTTTTTGTCTCTAATGTCAAATATTGATACAACTATACAATGAGTGTGATTTTTCATTTAACTACAATGGAACCTGAAGGAGCAGTCGAGTTGGACGCTAGATTATTAACGCAAGTATAATATATGGCACGTAAGGAAGGTGAGGAGTGCATACCGGGTAAAGTACAAACAAGATTTGTCCAAACTGGAAGTGACTAGTTTTGAGGTAGAATATTAATATGATTTTATTGTTTCTTTACTTTTAAGTTGCAATAATTGATTAACCAAGAGATGTTGCATATATATTCTAAAATCCAGCAAGGCCGAGAGTAGTTATAGTGCTACTTTGAGAAGCAGACTTCAAAAGTTGGTAATGTCATGAACTACTTACTGATATTAAAAGTTTGTATAATTTTTCAAAAGTATTTTCTTTAAGAGGATTTCTTAATCTCCAACACTTTAAATGTACATAATTGGTGAATTTGGTTCCAATTGTTAATCTACTAAATGATAATTGGTGTTTTCATTATAAACTACGGTTGTTAATTTGGGACCCTTTTGGGACAGGTGAGGGAAGAAATCCCGTCTTATCAAATGGGACCAATTTCCATTGTACCCGGTGCATAATATAATAATCTTACGTGAAGCTAGTATTCCTCCGATCATCCATCTTTTGAATTGTAGTCCACAAATCCACAAACTTCAAACCCATCCCCTTGCACACATCTATGCAAGCTTTGGACTGTATCCGACAATTTTATTTGTTCGTACTAGTTCACTTAGGAGGAAACAATGGTTGTTAGTATATCTATATTATAAAAATACATGGTGTTTGTACAGGAGATCGAAAATGTTATCAGACGGCCAGGAATGTTTTAGGCCTTCCATCGACGCTCAAAGTCGTCTGGACGGGTTTTTTTCATCCTACGGTCAGGAAATTTTGGGTAATGTTATGGGTAGGCGTGGGTGAACAAAATTGAAGGGTGGGTATACTTTATCTGTGTCGTATAAAAGCTTATGTTCTCTTTCTTCCACTGCTATCCCTTTTTTTCTCTAACGCACAAACCCAAGATTTTTACTTCTTTGTTTTTCTTTTTGTGTGATGTAGGTTTTTATAATAGATTCATATTTATAAATTGCAGTTGAATCAGAAAGACGATTGAGAGGAATAGAAGAAGAAGAAGAAGGTAAACATACAAATTCACAGAAACCCTAGAATTTTACTTTTAAGGTCTCTAATTAACTTGAAACATCTATTTGGTGAGTCGACAATTACAAGTCTTAGATTGGAGATACTAGAGTTGCCATAGCTCGGTAATTTCTTTAGGGGAAGGAAGGTGGACGAAAGGAAGCAGATAAAGTAATGCAGGTACTGAAGTAGTCTTTTATCTCTCTTAGAGCAACTGCAACAGATGAGTAGAGTAAAGAGAAAAGAGAAAATTTACTCTTCACTCGCCAAAAATCAGCCGCAACGGGCGATTAAATTTGGGAATGAGGCGAGTAAAAGTACTTTTCGGGAGAAAATTTTGTCTAATTCCTATATGCCCTCGCGCGCTGTTCTGATTTAGCGTTAACAAAAGACGTTTTCGTATGATAGCGTTTTCAAACACGGATGCAGTAGTTGAGAAGCGCCTGATGATACGCTCACAAAAGAATGCGTATGATATAACGCTGCGGTAACACAACGGTCGTTGAAGAAACGCAAACCAAATGAACGTCTGGTTGAAACGTTCTACTGAAATTACGCCTGTGTATCATACGTTCTATTAAGAAGACGCTGGACAACAAACGTTCCCTATAAAAACGTTTGTGATTGTCAATTAACCCATTAGTTATTAACACATTAATTAACCCACTGTTAAATGAACGTTAATTAACCCATTGGTTAACCCATTGTTAATTAACTCTTACATGAAAACTTAGTTTCATTTATGCACTTATAAGGGAGCGCTTAGTTAGATAAACGTTTAGTTATTGTTAATTTATTCTTTAGTTACATAAATGTTTTTAAGTTATTGTTAATTTAAGTTACATGAACGTTTAGTTTCATTTAGTTTAGTTTAAGTAACATAGAATGAACGTTTCCTAACATTCATGTAAGGGAACGTTTCATATATGGACGTTCTTATAAGGGAGCGTTTGTGATTCCGACGTTTGACTGGGAGGACGTCTGTGAGTAAATGTCTACACAAGACAACGCTTAATTTACATACGTTCCCATATGACTACGCTTTGATAGCAGATGCTACCTTGTGTGGACGCTTAAACATACGTTTGGTTAGAAGAGCGTATGAGTTTGCAACGTTCAATTACAAGTGCTGGTTCCAGGCATATGAGACGCTCACCAAAATATACGCCCAACAACATACGTTACACTACACAAACGTCTGTGTCATCTAACGTTCATCTATAATAACGTTCAATAATAAACGTCTGGTTAAAAGGGCGTACGAACATATTTAGATCGAAAACCGTTGCGTTAAAAAAAAAACGACCAAACAAATTTTTTCTTTACTCTTTAGGATGCTCTCACCGTTGCAGTTGCCCTTTAAGGTAATTCCATGATATCTTTGTATCTCTGATTCTCTAAACACGGTGGATTTGGATCTCCGTATTGCAGGTCATGGTTGACATGAGTTCATGAGCAGCCTTCCAAATCCCGCTGATTATACCAGTGACCTTGGATGTTGGTGATTATGTGCTTTCACCGTTGATCTGTGTGGAAAGGAAGAGTATTTCAGATCTCTTTCAAAGTTTTGCATCTCGTCGGCCGTATACTCAAGTAGAAACGATGGTGCGCTACTATCGAATACCTGTGATGTTAATTGAGTTTTCACAAGACAAGAGTTTCTCTTTTCAGGTAAATTGAATTGACTTCGATATTAAGGGGATTAGTTTAATGAGTTGTTAAAAAACAATTTGAAGCTGAAAGAACTAAATAACAACCTCTGCATACATCAATAATACTCATTGCTCTTTCTTCTCACCGGATCATTTTACAGTCAGGAAGTGACATTAGTGATGATGTTACCCCTACAAGTATAATTTCAGAAGTGCCATACATGGACAGAAACCATGTATTGGTTTCAATTCTATTAGAGACCATTATGGTGAACTTGATAATAAATTTTCTTAAATGCTGAAAACTTAACATGTTGTTCACCAGCTCATTGGCAATCAACGTGCCATCTACGATTTGTCTACCATATATATATTCACATTGGACTGGTGAGATGAGCTAAGGCTTCAAATGTGATTGAGATATGAGAAGTATTAACATGTGATTTTTAACTGTTTTACTAGAATAAGTAATAAACAAGCCACTGACTTTGGGATGTTGACTGCTTCTTTTCACTTTTATTTTACTTGTCCAAGTGATTTCATTTGGAAGCTTCAAAAACGAAGAAAAATATTCAGTTAAAACAACTAAGTAAGGCATTATTAGCAATTGCTGATGAAAAGAAGCCTAAAAGTGATGATAAGAAACAAAATTCTTCTGGTAAGTTTCGTATTCCTTATCTGATATATACGCGGTGCTTAATTTGCAGAAGTTTAGTTTCTTATGATGATAAATTTGATGATTTATTGTTTTTTCCTTTCTCCTGGATGCCCATGTCGAATATAAAAGAAAACACCGGTCCTTATATTCGGAAGAAATATAAGGACCTAGTTACTGCAGAATACAATGGCAACTGGGAAAAGGCTAAGAGGTTTTTTGAGAAGTATCCGGAAGCAAAGACAGAAGCCATTACAAGTGAGTTAGAAACAGCAGTGCATATAGCTGCGTACCGGAAAGAGTGGGAGTTTGTGCTTAAAATTGTGGATTTCTTACCAAAAGAAGCACTTGGGTTAAAAGAAAAGTATTATGGTTACACAGTACTTCATATAGCTGCCTTAGCCGGAAAATGGGAAGCTGCTGAGACGATAGTAAGTAAAAACAGCGAATTGATTGATATACGTGATAATAAAGGAAACTTACCCCTGGAAACTGCTATGTCAAAGCTGTCAACTGTACAAAATAAAACTGTTGCATATCTTTACTCCGTAACTCGAAGGTACTACCCCTGTCTATTCTCCGGTGCTAATGTTGTCAGGCTTTTGTGCACTACGATTGAAGCCAATTTCTACGTCATGTAAACACCACTGTGTTGGATGTTAAAAAGGATTTTGTATATATCTAATCATAGTGTTAATATTTGGTAGTTTATTAGGCTATTGTTCATTTTCTACAATTCATTATAAGCTAGGTGCTATAGCTACTAATACAGTTATAGCTAAGTGTTTTCTAATTGTCTTTGTAGATTTGGCATTGTCGATTGTGGAAGAGCTTCCAGGTTTGGTTATGGAGAAAACTGAAAAACGGGAAATGTACATATTTGAATTGATGGTCTGCAGACTGTTTGCATTTAGAAGTGGAACCAAGCTATCATGGTGGGAACACTTCATTTATTCATGTTAGTTATAATCACTCTCCATCCTTGCAACTTTCACTTTCTTTATGATCAGTTTAATTAATGGAGCTGCAGCATGTTCCACTTTTTTTCTCATTCGTATCTCAATCTGATATTTTTGTAACTGCAAATGTTTGTGGTACAATGATTCGTATTGACAAGAAAGAGAAAAGCACCATAAGCGACACAGAGAATCCCATGGAGAGTTCAGAAGGCCCCATACGGGACAAAGAGATTCCTCTGGGAAGTTCAGAAATCACAGAAGGAAATAAAGAGACGGCTTCACAGAAGTCACTTGCCTCTGTTCATTCCCCAGATAGTGAAGAAGGACCAGAGATGATAAAGTCTCGGCCTACATTAGGCCTTTTTGTGCACGAGGTAACATGTTTTTCTTTCTGTGATTTCTGTGCACGAGGTAACAAGTTCATCTCGGCCTACCATATATATACACACATTGCACTGATGAGATGAGCTTAGGCTTGACATGTGATTGAGATAGGAGAAGTATTAACATGTGATTTTTAACTGTTTTACTAGAATAAGTAATAAACAAGTCACTAACTTTGGGATGTGGACTGCTTCTTTTTACTTTTGTGTCAGTTTTTCAAGTAATTTCATTTGGAAGCTTCAAAAACGAAGAAAAATATTCAGTTAAAGCAACTAAGTACCTGTTGTATCTTACATGGAGGGTTTTTGCAACTAATTGTGTTTCTCAGTACCTGTTGTATCTTACATGGAGGTGTATGTATTTCTTGCAACTGATTTATGGGCAATGGACTAATGGTTAATCTCTGACCACCGTTGTTTGTGCAGGAAATTTGTTAGTATAGGAGGTGATTTTCCATGCCTATACCGTTAGAACTGAGGTGCTCAAAGATATTGATATTGAATGCTTACCAAGGAATGCAGGTTAGTTGTTAATTTGATTGGGCAACATACATCGAGCACATGAAAAATCTTTCAGCTAAATTGGGTGCTGGACAACCGATAAACTTAATATTGTCACTGCGACATATATCAAGTTCCCATAAAAAAACTCATGAACTTTCAAATGGTAATCACTTTCTTCCCTCTGAGATCTTTTTAATCGTAATCTTTCTTATCTATATGCAAAAATAAATAAATAGTAAGCTCTTAGTCATATTAATTTCTCTGGACTAATATGTATATGCATTTGCAATTTTTCAGAGAGAGCATGCATGCTGGAGCCACCATAGATACTGCGTAATCCTCTATACATCTCCTACTTTGGCCATTACATTTCTAGGGGACTGAATGATGCACTGAAGGTAACCACTTCTACAAGTGATTTCTGTAGTTCATACAAATTGTAAGGCCATTATTATATCAAAGATGTTCTGAAGCACATTTTTTGTTATGTAAAAGCAAGTTTAATTTTTACTCTATCAAAAATATGAAAGACTCATATGTCTTTGCGTTTGTTGTTTTATCGATGTTGAACCCAACATTGTTTCTGCCCTCCACCGTATCTTCTACTTTAGTCATTCCAAAAGAGACAATAACCTTTCGCAGGTTAGCCTCGCATTATGGGGATTGGGGGACTTGATTTAGGCACTCTAAGTCGTCTCTACCATTACTAATTTGTCTTTCTCATACAAATTATGAATCCTAAGCTGTTTTGGTTTCTTGGACTTATAGCAAGACTATTTAGGCTAGCTTATGCTTATTAGTCGGCCTAGGAAGTGGTTGATATTGATGACACCTTAATTCTCAAGTTATGTGCTCTGCAACTTGCTGTTTGGATCTATTTATTTAATGCGGTTAATTTGTAGTGAACTTCCTGTTTATGTAGGTACCATCAGATTCTTGACAAGAAGCAGCTCCCAACAAACAGGAACACTACCACACCCAGGTTAGATGCAACATATCAAGCACCAAACTCATTGCAAATAAATCTATTCATAACATATAGAATCTATTCATGTTTGTGTAGTACTGATGGTGTTTTTCAAAATTAACAACAAACAGATGAATAAATGAATGAAACCACAAATATGTGTAGTTCATTGACACCCACAGTGTACTAATAGACTTCCTTCACATATCGAAAGGTTGTCGAAAGGAATTTTGACATTATCGTGTTTGTTCTTCACAGATGCCGGTTGCGAAACAAGAAGTATGCTACTGATTTTGTTCCCTTTCTTTTTTCACTCTTTGCTTTCTGTAAAAACAAGAAGTATGCTAGAGTTTTACTTGCCTCTCTGAATCTCTGATCATAACTGTATTGATACATGTAGAGTTCCTCCAAAGCAGAATTGAAGGACAAGAAAATCAGGAAATTCTAGGAATGTACCCTAAACTTAAAATTTGGACATCATTGTCCTTGACCTGTGAAGGAGATGAAGTGAGGGAACCATCTACTCCAACTGGGTAATGTTACAACAGTTCTTCACTCTGTGCGTGCATTTTTGAAATTTTAGAATGAGAAATTCATGTTGACGATGGCTTCCAAATTATGTCATCAGTGCTCCAGAATGTTTTCATCCCCATCAACCAACGTTTCTCCGTCTTGGTACCTCTCTTTTTATCTTTACTATGAGTCACGCTTATATATATTTTATATAGTTTGTCTTCAATATTGATAGTTCCAGACTTCCAGCTATAAAGTAACAATGTACGATGCAACATCTGATCAAATACATATATTTGCCTTTGCAACATACGAGTGTTTTTGATAAATCAGAAAGATTTGTGTGCTTAATAGTATGAGAACTGTAGTTTGGTTGCATGATTTTTCGAGAATTGCAACATAAATCCACAATCTTCTGGAGGTGTTGTTAATATTATTGTTTAATGTTCATCCATACACATATGCTCGAGGTTCAATGCAAAATGCAAGTGAACCAAGCTTTTGAAGATAGATGCAAATGAATCTATGAAGAAAGTATTATAATCATACCATATTTATGGCACATTTATGGAATAATTAAATTAGTTTATATGGATTCACTTTTAGATGCCCCAATTATTTTGCTATACGAATTTTGATTTATTTCTTGTAGCACTATGTATATGTCCACTCATACTTGCATTTTTTTATCCATCCAGGGTATAATTTGGGTAGTTGCAGCCTTGCAGTTTGGTTATTGGGAAAAACGACACAGCCACACAGAGACTGTCATAATATCAAGAAAATAGTCGATGTTGAGATCACAAACAATACTGCTATGTACATATGGCGATGTGGATATCACCCTTTAGGATTTCGCGGTTACAATTTCTTTCATTTTTCAGATTTAGGTTACTTCTTACCCATGACCTTATGATTCGTACAACTGAGTCACTGACCATTATTGTTCCTCAGTCAAAAATTAATAAATTTTTTGTTTAATTTTGCTGAATGACGCTTTTTGGCTGTCAATGATCGGCGTATTTAAAGTTATTCTGCAAGTCTTCTTGAGGGATCATTGTTAAGTTTAGGTTGCATACATAGTTTGGCTGCTTGGTCTATCGTGGTCTAGACTTCTTTGACCTCTCTCAAAGAGGTTGAGACACTACCAGAAAATTAATCGTTGTTGGATTGAATCATCCAGTAGCCCATTTGTTACCGCAATTGTTACCTTTATCAGAGCGGTACAAATTTGTTTGTTGTTCTTTCTTCAACTACAAGAATGATTTACAAAATGATTTTTATAAATGATTTTTTATAAAATGCAGGTCTCACCCCATAATGATTGACCCCCTCAGTAGAACGATTTCTATAGTCGAAATGGTTAGCATGATACAACAGTGTTAAGACACCATGTATTTGACATGGTTACTGACTAAAGGTGCCTAACTGAGTAGCATAAATATTTGCTTATGTATTTCCACCTATAATCGTTTTTTATTAATCATGCTATAACTTATCATTGTGGTTTGTTGTCTCACTTTTCATTTTCTCATGTGACCTTGGTTTAGTTTGTCATAGCTTGGCGGTACAAATTCATAGTTTTTTTTTTTTTTTTCGAGCTGGGGTTTTCGTGGTTTAGCAAATTCTAGGGTTTTGTACCTTTCCATCTCAGCTATCAACTGTTGCTGAAGATGATATTACTCCTGTTCCTCCACCCTCTGCATCTGCAGCTGTGTGTATTTCATTCCGCAGTTTCAAATGTTAGGTTATTAGTTATCTATAAACCTTTATCTCATTCTAAGGTATTTACCATCTATAAAAATACTCATATACTGTTGTTTGTAATAAGTGAATTTATAGATTCATATTACCTTTGTTTTTGGCTTACTAGGGTTTAGGGTTTGTAGTGCTTTCGTTGGATCAGAATGCTTGATTTATTAACATTCATGAAAAACTTAGCCAATGTATCCTCATATGCAAGGACCGATAAGCTACACCGGTATGATCCTGTTCTTATATTGCATTTTTAATTATGGGCCTCTCAATGGGTTTGATACAGCTAGAGCAGAAATTTCTAGCGATTTATTTTTGAAAAATTGAAATCCATTAATTAGTCCACAACAGAAAATGTGTAGCAGATGATAACTTTAAAGGGTTGTAAATTGCTTTAGTTACCCGAGATTGCATATTATGTAGACTTTTAACATGGGGTGGGTCTGCGTTGACTTTTAACATGGGGTGGGTCTGCGTTCAGCGCTCTTTGAGGCCGTCGATGCTATAGATGGATGATCATGGTCGTTGATACTTCTACTCTAAAACCGAACGATATTAATTTGTTTTTTTCTTCTGAAAACATTCCCTCTCTTCCCCTCTTCCTCTCTGAAATGTGAAAACACTTTGACCAGATTTTTTGAGTTACTGATCCTAAACCTAAAGAAGAACTTATAAATTCATTTTCTTTCAAACCTTAAAACGTACAAATCCTTCAATAAGATAGTCTAGAGAAAATATATATTTCTGTCGAACCTTAATTTTTCAATTTATTATATGATGTCTACAGTTTTCGATGGTTTTTGATTCGTTGATATTTCAATTTATGGATTTACTTTGTTTATGCCAATTTGGGGGTCTTGAGTTTAGCAAATTCTAGGATTTTTTACTCCTACGTCTTAGCCATCCATTAACAATTGTTGTACTGTAGATGATGTTACTCCTCCTGTTCCACCATCTGCAAGTCGCAAGACTATAATATGAGCTCATTGATGATCGAAACTTAATTAGCATCAGAAGACAACAACATTGGTTATTCCATCTGATATTATTGCTGATGATTTAAAAAAACAACAGTGGCTAAAGGTTTGAAGTTTTCGTCAGTTGTTAACATAAGTGAAGGAAAATACAAGAACATGGTGTTAAGGATTGAACGGGAGTTGTTGAATCAAAATTAAGAATCCGAGGAGGGGATTACGGAGCTTGAGGTGATTATTGAGGAGAAAAATAGAGAAGTAATTTGAACTTCACTTTTGTTTCTTTTTGTGTTACAGGTTTCAATTTTAATTCATAAAAATAGGTTTTTCTATTTTTCTGAAATTAAAGCAGATTGCTTTAATAGTTTTAGAAAAATTGAATTCATTGGTAAATCTATTTTTTCGCGGTATGAATGTGCCTAAATGGATAATATGCTTACTGTTATATGTTTTTGAATAATGTGGTTAATGTTGATACCCTATGCAATCTTCCATATCACAGTTCAATCACTATGTGATAAAGTTTTCGCTACTAAAGTTACATTAGTGGAGGGAGTCATGACCCTTTGGTTTTGGTGGCTTCTATACTTAGCTATGACATCTTGGTAGATACCTTTTAGTTAGGTGGATAAAACTTGAGTTTACCGAGGTTTATTAGTGAATCATTGTTTACTCGGTTTGATCCTTTATTCTGATTATTTGTTAGTTATCTATCGGGGTCATTAATCTAATCTCCCTCATTATTATGCATATGGAATCCAATATAACTAGACATGGATTAATGAGTACCGAGCACGAAGATTCATGATTTTCTTGAATTTATTATTAGTACAAGAACACTATAGTAGTTGCTATATATGTATGTAAGAAGAGCTTCACCTTTTATGATCTTGAGTAGCTAATAATTGGGACTCATATCCTTGCACGTTTTGCATTATTGATTTGGTTACCCTTAATTAGATTATGTAAGAAACTATATGATTCGCATCTAAGATTCGTTATTCGAGAAGCCCAACAGGAGACCTCCATCATCATATGGTGCAACATCAAGTGTTACTGAAAAATCACCGTGATCCAGAAACATGTCTTTTAGTCCAGACTGGGTTCGTGTTACAGGCAGGGTCTCCGTATTTCAATGCATTTGGTGCTACGTTGAGGAGCTCTAATGTCAGAAATCTCTGTACGGTACCTCCAACAATTAAAAAGATCTATCTTAAATACATTTACAAACCAACTAAAATTATTTAAAGAATTTCGAGAGGAAGTTAAACCCTTTTTTCACAATGTGACTAATGTTTACCTTTGAGTCTTTGACCTAGAAATCCATCAATGATAACAAACTATATTAAGGTGATATAAAAACCAGATCATCTTTGGAAAACTAAATCCATCTTTTTCTGTATATCATGATTGGACTAAGATAGCAGATGCTGGCTTTTGTGGTTTGGATATTGATGTAGTGAGAAATAAGATTGCTCCTTGAAGCTTATCATATGTTTTGTTTTTCAGTTGGCACAAGAAGAATACAAGATATATACTCTACAGATTGCAACATCAATTGTTGTGTTATTTGGACAATATAAAGAAGAAATTGGTTACAATCGCAGTAAAGTTGATGAAAAGGTACTGATCGATTGAAATCTTGCTCTTAAGGTTTGGGGTTTTGAGGTTTGCAACTCATTCATCACTTTGTTTAACCTAGGAGTGTTGCATGCTTAAACCAAAACATGTTGTTAAGGACTTGGCGTATGTGTTAGTAATTTTTGATTGTTCTAGGTATCTGCATTAATTGATTGTAGTGAAGTGCGAAGAAGTTTACGTGTTTATTGTTCTAAAATTTAAATCTTTATTCATAGATGCCAGGTATTTCGTGTACCACCAACCCTTATTTTGTGATGAAGCAATCCTGGATTTAATGAATATCAAAGAAGTTATTTTTTCTAGAAAAACTCTGCACTCCATATTGGTCTTTAATACCTTTCTCTTGCCACAACTTGCACATCTCCTTAATACTCTATATTATCTCCCCTCCACATCCAAGAAATATTTGGCCATGTTGCACCTCTTTTGCATTTCAAAACTGAAGAGGAGGGGATTTGCAATGTGAATGACATAAGTCTAGGTAAATATCCATCAAATCATTTCCTTCCTAATGATGTACTTGTTAATAGCGAAACATTGAGGGGAGTTCTCTTCGTAACTTCTCCGGAGTATTTCCGTCAAGTTAGCTGCCATATTCGAAATAATAAATGCACATGGTGTTTACATAATCTGTGGATGAGCACATTAATATTTTAGTATCTATAGATATATTTCATTTGCAAGACCTATTCAATAGAAAGTAATGCTCGATTTGCGCTTTTTCATGTATATTTAGGATTAGATGCTTATGTTTTCACAATAAATTAAACGTTCTAGGCATATATTTGAATCACTTGAATACATAATAGTTGGGTCAAGAAAGGAATAATATTAACATAGGAGAGTCTTTATGTAGAAATCTATTCTTATTCTGAAAGGTCTTAAGGTGACATAATGATCTGCAATTTTGTGAGTTTATCATGATGTTCTTAACTCGCACTATAGGATGCACCATTAAGTGGAGTTAAATTAGATGCTCCTTAAGAAGAAGAATCATTTATGGATTGGATTATACTCCCTTTGTAGCATCTATATTTTGTATTTAAATCTATAATTAATTATAAAATCTTATTTGTGGCTTTCATTATTTTATATATCTCGTTGTCTAATCTAAAGTGTTCCTTATAAACTCTAAGTTGTGTACAAAAGTAGATGCTGCAATCTCATCTTAGATTGGTATTGACTCTTTTCGTGATTGGTTACTTGCAACTTTTTTAGGTCTGTTTTGTGTTGTATGGATTTATTGAATGAACCTTTGAGAAGTTTTTAGGCTCCTAACTTCATGTCCCTTTTGGCATGTGATCAGCTTGATATAACTATAACAACGCATCTCCCTTTTGAGTCTTTGACTAAGTAAATCATTTGAAGAACCCAATGGGAATACTTGAAGAGGCAGACATTGCAGCTGAGAAATACATCTGAAGTTTATGGAGAATTGCGTCACCAATATAGAACGAAACTACATGCCAGGTAAATACTATAGATGAAGCTTGTTAAGAGGATGGCATTAGATTTGGGGTTTAATAGAATATATGACTCATGCAAGATGTATGCACATTAACAAGCATGAGTTAATATGCCAATACTATTGAAGAAGATTCAAGTTAAGAGGATGACATTAGATTTGGGGTTTAGTAGAATATATGACTCAGGCAAGATGCAGCCACATTAACAAACATGAGTTAAAAGGTTTTCAAGATCATGACCGAGTCGATGGCCTCCGATAGTCAACGAAACCTTTTACTCTTGGAAGAACCAAATCAAGGTGGTTCTTTTCGAGTTTTCTCTCCATATTTTGTTTTGAAGTACTGTCATTAACTTGGACTTTTAATATTTTTGATGTGTGCATTTGTTATTTGCTGTTTCTATTATATCCACGACTTACCATCTCTGTTACTGTTTTCTTTGTAGGTTCTGTTTGGCTTAACTATCTTGAAAATTAACCATCTATATATGGCTAGCAACTCTTTTTATCACTGATTTTCGTTTTACTTTAAGTTTGTATGTAATTATCTTATTAAAGTTTAAACATGTTTGAAGAAGTCCGTTGCCATCTCTTTTACAAATGCTACCTCCTGATACCGTCATGGGTTATGCATAATAAGTGGGTATTAGGTTTTCCCTTATATGCAGTGAATGGATAATAGTCAGTTTATAAGAGTGAAAATGTGTTGTTTTATGATGCCCTTGAATATTTCCCAAGTAACTGGGCGTTCTCTGACAACCACATTCCATCCCTTTACATACTGTACACATTTTATATTTTTTGTAGCCATATTTACGTTTTCCTCTAAAACTGAGAAGTAATATACATGGATGGCTAATGTAACCTTCAACTAAAATTTCAGTTTTCCTCTGAAACTTAGAATCAATATAAATGGATGGCTAATGTAACCTCAAACTAAAAGTGAATGAATAATTAACACTTTTTGTTGTAAGTTGTTTGCACTTATTCTTCACATAATTAACCTTTACTGAATACCGATTGTATTAATGAGTAGTCAAAGTCTGTTAATAGATGTATCATAGATTTATTCACAGCTATTTTTTTATTTATTGATCTAATAAATGACCTACAAAAGAGTTTACAAACATTGCATCCACATCCACATCCACAATCATCATAGCACAATGTCTCTAGCTACGTTTTTAAGATTTCACCCAAAAATATATCTTATGTTTTCAGTAGATACTGATGAAAATGGTGGATTATTATTCTGCTACTAATCAAAGAACTGTGGGAGTTATACAGTGACTATGTCTGCTATTAGTTTGTTATTTTGTGAAAAGCATAGGAATCTGGGTCTCTGCCAATTATGTGTTACGTAAGATCTTTAGAGTAAATTGGTCTCTTATATTTTCAGTAAATATTGATGAAAATGGTGGATTCTTTTTCTGCGGCTAATCAAAGAACTGCAGGAATTATACAGTGACTGTGTCTGCTATTAGTCTGTTATTTTTTGAAAAGTATAGGAATTTGGGTCTCTGCCAATTTTGAGTTACATAAGATCTTTAGAGTAAATTGGTCACAAGTTGTAGTTACATGTTTGTTTTTTTAATAGTGTTTTTGTTTGGGATTTTCAGGTAGAACTAAGATAAACATGCAGTATCATCACCAGATACAAATTTAAGTCCATTTGAACAAGTAACAAGATTTGGTCCAGCAAAAATATATACAGCTCTAGCTTTACAAACCATCTCGAAACAATTCTGTTGTCCTAAAGATGCCATATTTGCAAATTTGGAAGAGCTTGCAGGAGTTTTAGGGAAGAATATAGTTTCAGCGGAGGGAAAGTTGAAGGTTCAATATGTATATTTGTTGATCATCAACTATAACAGCAACGGGCACTATAGAATTCTTGGTCGCAAAGAGGGTTTCCAGAGAAAGAAGTTTCCATTCTTCGTACCCGGCTATTAAAATAATTTTTTGCGCCCGTAGGTAGTATTTCTTTGTTTGATCTGTTTCTATTCACTTAGTTGTGAGTCTTCTTTATATGAAACTTTTCAATGTTTGAGTTGCTGATATCCTAAGGACTCGGACTAAGTCATGCTTCCAAAGCAGACAATGGTTAGTAGAAGCCATGTAATGATTACATTCGTAGTTTTCTATGTTTTCTTTTTTTTTTTGTTTCTCTCTCTCAGTTATTGGAAATTGGCTTAAATAAACTTCAAGTAGGTAGATCATATTTATAGTTAAGAAAAATGAATTCAAACGTTATTACTATAATTATTGCTTTAGATTCATCTGCATATTTGTGTTGTTTATCACTTCAACAAAATATATATATATTAGTTTGTAAATAATTTATCCTTCATTGAAGATTTATCACTTTGGGCTCAAGAAGAAACTCTGTTTAATGAATTTTGTGAAAAGATATTTCTTATCTCTGTTCTTTATGGGTTACAATTGGTGTATATATACAAGAGAAACTAACAAACAAGGAAACTACAACAAACTAGGAAACACAATATATTGACATATTTCTAGTTTAATGCCCAAGTTAGGAAACTAGGCTTTACCCCTTCATAATACTCCCCCTCAAGTTGGAGTGTGCAGATTACGAACACCCAACTTGCCAAGAAGATAATCAAATTGTTTTCTTCCAAGCGCCTTAGTAAAGATGTCAGCTAACTGGTCTCCTGTACGAACATAATGAGTAGAAATAAGACCGTCTGTAATAGCATCCCGAATAAAATGGCAGTCCACTTCTATGTGCTTAGTACGCTCATGAAAAACTGGGTTTGCAGCAATATGAAGCGCAGCCTGACTGTCACAATAAAGCCGCATGGGAGAAGAATGCGAAACACCGAAAGATCCTAACAATCCCTTTAACCATTTGAGTTCACATGTCGATGTTCCCATGGATCGATACTCGGCTTCCGCAGATGACCGAGATACGGTCAATTGTTTCTTAGTTTTCCACGAGACTGGCGAAGAACCAAGAAACATAAAATAACCAGTTAGTGAACGAAGAGTTAAAGGACAACTCGCCAATCAGAATCACAAAAACCTGTCACACGCAGATTAGAATCTGTACGAAGTAAAATTCCCTGTCCAGGTTGTCCTTTCAAATAGCGAACAACACGTAAAGCAGCTTCCCAATGGCGTACTCGAGGAGACTGCATAAACTGAGCCAAAGTATGCACCGAGTAACAAAGTTCAGGACGTGTAATAGTTAGATAAATAAGACGTCCAATCAATCGTCTATATTGTTCAGGATCATTCATAAGCGCACTTTCATCAACTGCCAAGCCATGGTTCTGTTCTAAAGGAAAAGAAACTGGTTTAGCTCCTAATAAACCGGTCTCTGCAATAATATCAAGGGCATATTTACGCTGAGATAAGAAAATCCCCTGTGAACCACGCGCTACCTCCAAGCCTAGAAAATACTTCAATTTTCCAAGATCCTTCATGTGAAAGCAAGTATGCAAATAACGTTTAAACGAATAAATCTTATCAGAGTGAGTGCCAGCAATAATCAAGTCATCAACATAAACCAGGACAACTAGAAAAGTATCATGTCGCTTATACGTAAAAAGCGAATAATCAGAGTAGGACTGAGTAAACCCATACAAAATCAAGGCAGAACGAAGATTTACAAACCAATTTCTAGGTGCTTGACGAAGACCATACAGAGACTTACGCAGTCGACATACCATACCAGGAGAAGTACCTGAAAAACCTGGTGGAGGACGCATGTAAACCTCTTCAGCAAGGTCACCATGAAGAAAAGCATTACGCACATCCATTTGATGAAGTTCCCATTGTTTAGCTGCAGCAAGTGCCAAAAGCACTCGAACTGTCACCATTTTAGCAACCGGAGCAAACGTCTCTTTATAGTCAATCCCTTCCTTTTGATTATTTCCCAAAACAACTAACCGAGCCTTGTGTCTCTCAATGGAACCATCTGAATTATATTTGATTTTATAAACCCATTTACATCCAATTGTCTTCTTTCCGGGAGGCAACTTCTCCATGCTCAATGTCCCATTAGTTTCTAAAGCATGTATTTCTTCTTTCATACCCGTTCGCCACTTCGGATTTTTAATAGCCTCAGAAAAGCTAGTTGGTTCCGTTTCTGCAGTAATAGCAGCCAAAAAACGCTTGTGCGACAAAGAGAATTTATCACAACTACCATAATGAGCTAAGGGATACGGAGTACCTGAGGACTTTGGAGGAGTGAGTGAAGGTGAAATAGGATCATGACACGGCGTAGTGTAACAGCGGGCGGTGTGACAAACATAATCATTCAAATGAATCGGTGGACGTCGAATACGCGAAGACCGTTTGCCTGTATCAGAAGTGACCAAAGTGTCCGTTTCAGGCCTTGCTGAACCTGTATCACAAACAAAATATTCTCTTCGACCTGGAGTTGAATTCACTTCTTCTAATGGCACTTGCTGTGCACCACTTCTACCGTTCTCGTCTGGAAATGTAGCAAGGCCCAACTGATCACAACTGCCCAACTGCTCTCTTCTGGAAACTAAACCCAACTGATCCCGTCCAAATGATACTTCTTCTACAGGTACTTGCTGTGCACTTACGTCATGTGTAGAGACATCAGGTCTAATAATGTTGAAATCTGACTGCTGTTCACGAGTGAAGTCTGTACAGAAGTAGTGGAGTCCGAACTGCTGTGCACGTCAGATTGTGGGAAGTCTGAACTCCCATTTACGCCAGATTTAACAGCAGATTCACCGGGCTCTGAACTCTGATCACGTTCTGAATTTACGCTAGAGTTTAACTCACCAAACGCAACTGAACTGAACTCTCGGTTCTGAACTGATTTCTTGCGTAGGTCAGGCTCACCAAACGGAAACTCCCCCTCACTAAAAACAACATCACGAGACACAAAAAAAATATTTTCCCCGAGATCATATAGCCGCCAACCCTTTTTACCAAACGGATATCCGACAAAGATACACTTTCTACTTCGAGGAGCAAATTTATCATTTTCTTTGACCCGAGCAAAACATAAACACCCAAAAACACGAATCGCATCCAAACTGGGACTCCGATGTAGCAACAAATCATACGGAGTCTTTCCTCCTAATATCGATGAGGGTGTTCGATTAATCAGATAACCAGCAGCCAACACACACTCTCCCCAAAACCGAAGAGGCAGATTTGCCTGGAACCGTAGCGCTCGTGCAACATTCAAAATATGACGATGCTTTCGTTCTACACGCCCATTCTGCTGAGGTGTACCTACACATGAAGTCTGAAACACTATACCATTTTCGCGAAAATAAGATTTCAAACATGTAAATTCGGTTCCATTATCACTACGCAAAGTTCTAATACGCGCATCGAATTGACGATCAACCATTGAACAAAAATCTTTTAACACTCCTGCAACCTCAGACTTTTCAGCAAGAAAATAAATCCACACAGCTCTAGAATAATCATCAACAATAGTTAAGAAATACATTGCACCACAAGAGGATGGCACGCGATACGGACCCCGTAAATCACAATGTATTAAATCAAAAATCGCACTAGCCTTATTGGAACTTAGAGGAAAAGTATCCCTAGTCTGTTTGGCCCGAAGACAAATCTCACAAGGCTTTTTATTCTCCTTACTAACATCTGACTTCAACAAAGTTCCTATTACTCCATACGAGGGATGACCTAAGTGCCGATGCCACATCTCTACACTCTCCTTCCGCTGCACCTTGTGTATCTGCACCGCTGTCACACCCCGCAATATATAGATCCCATTCCGATATTCACCCAGTCCAATCAACGTCCTCGAGATGCAATCCTGTATAACACATAGCTTATCAGTTAGAGTGAAAAAATATTTCTTATCAGTAAGAAGCTTGCCTACAGAAATTAAATTGCAATTTAACGTCGGAACAAACAAAACATTAGTCAATGTAAGACCCCTTCCAAGGTTTACAGTTCCTTCTTTGGTACCCATCGTAGTATCTCCATTTGGGAACCCAACCGGACATTCCTGAATGTCTCGCACGTTAGTCATTAGTTCCAAAGAACCTGTCATATGATGCGATGCACCAGAATCAACTATCCAATCAGTGTTTTCACCCTTGTTTCTAGAATCTGACTGTTCTTCCTTTCTAAACTGAATATACACGTTACTAATTTTGGCCCTTCTCTCTTCACCACCTTCCTTAGCTCCAGCACTCCTCAATTCCCTGCTTGTCCTTTTCAGATGCATAAAGTTACAATATCCACCTCGATGACATGTATTCTCTTCGTATTGTCTACAAGTAGCTTCACGAAAATCCGTCACAGGCGAGAAATCAACAATAATAGGACGCCCTGCATAAAACCTTCCAATCAAGTTCTTAAGTGCATTAGCAGCATGTTTTTCCTTTCGAAATTGAACATAAACATTCCCCACCATATGATCAGCCAAGTTATCACAGATATTAATACTTTCAATCTCTCCATGCTTACTCAGCTTCTCGAATATATCTTCACATAAATCATCAAAATGTTGTTGAATATGACGAGGATCCTGAGTGATCATATCAGGTATCTGATACATATTTGAGAGAAGAATAGTAGAACTAATTGAAGGTCTAGTATGAAGTCGTAAACAACGATCACCATGTCTACAAACACCAGTTTTGAAATAAAAAGGACAATTTACCCTGTCTTTTTCAGTACCAAATATAGAAGTTTGGTTCTTCTCCATTCTTGTAATCAACCTGTAACAACCTGTAATCAATCACCAAACTTCTCAAGAACCAAACATCCAACTTTAGGGTTTTGGCTCTGATACCATAATGAATTTTGTGAAAAGATATTTCTTATCTCTGTTCTCTATGGGTTACAATTGGTGTATATATACAAGAGAAACTAACAAACAAGGAAACTACAACAAACTAGGAAACATAGTATATTGACATATTTCTAGTTTAATGCCCAAGTTAGGAAACTAGGCTTTACCCCTTCATAATACTGTTTAGTAATGGTAGTGCAAGTCTATCACATGTCTTTATCCACCATGAAACACTTAATTATATCAATTTTACATCTCGCGCGCACTATCTATTTGGATGTTGTTACATCTATGCAAGGGTCCTATGTTGGATACTAATAATATAAATCATCGTGTCTTTTGTGTGTTTGTTTAGTTTAAAATATGCTCTTCATTTTGGGTCCCTCATTCCTAGATTGGGATAAAAAGATTTTTTTTGCAAATAGACTTGAGTATCATTCGACGTTGTATGGTTGTAAGTGTCTCACTTGTATTCTTGGTATAATCCTGTAGGCATATTTATAGTTTCGCCCTTGCATGTTTTTTTTAGGTTCCTTTGTAATGTTTCTCTTTGTTCGTATTCAGGGTCAAGACCAGCATCATGG
Organism: Papaver californicum; assembly: GCA_023531435.1. NCBI lineage: Eukaryota > Viridiplantae > Streptophyta > Magnoliopsida > Ranunculales > Papaveraceae > Papaver > Papaver californicum. The sequence goes on from JAJJMC010013734.1 coordinate 260,703, forward strand.
CAGTGATGTTAACGACCTCGCGGGAGATTTGGTAAGCATGTATGTCTATGCACACATAAAAAATTAACGAGAATAAGACTTTTAACAAATTTATTTTCACTCTAATCTCTTATGTCAAGCGTGTTTATGCAATTGGAAGGCAAATACTCACTGGGTTTCACAAGGGGGACAAAGCTCTGCTACAATGTGTATAAAACCAATACCAGAAGTAGTAAGGAAAGCTTGAGACATTTGAGAAAAGGTGTAACACCAAGTTTAGAGCGCGAGAATAGAAGAATACCAGATGACAAACTACCTTTTTAAGACCAAGTTTAGTAAGTTGGATTGCTAGACAGCCTTGCGGATTAAAGAATTAGGTGGTTCTAAAGGTAAGCTCCATTATTTCGATATCGCCTATGCATTTGATGATTCAAGTGAAATGATTGCTAGGTGTTATATCGATGACTTCAAGATGATAAAAAGGTTTTTAAACTAGAAAAAAACCACTGTTGTTTTGTTCATAATGGAAATCATGTATCAATCAGTATTGAAGTGTAGGCTTATGAGTATTTAACACCCGGAATAACCAACGGCTTCACTGGTCGGAGAAGAAGCTTGAGTAGTTGTTGTCTTATAAACCTTTTCTTCTTCCTCCTCTTAATCACTTCACTGTCCTTCTTCTCTGCATCTCTTTTTGTCTCTGTATCTGATGAAGATGATACTAGATCCAACAAAAAGGGTTTGCGCAATGAAGATTTTAAGTAATATTATTGTTTCTTTATGGATTAGGTTCGATAGTATTATGTAGTTGAGATTTCCCTTTTTGTAATATGTGTTCAGTAATCAATAATGTTCACTGAATTGGACGTAATAGCATAAAAGCACATGGTAGGAGCAGATTCTTTTGGAGTAACTTCACAGCAATATTGAACCAAAATTCACAACTATCGAGTAATGGCTTTGTTGTCCTGCAGTTTGATCTTTACAGCAGTAGTTTGCCCTGTCCAGGTAAGCTGAACTTGAACTCAACAAACAACTTCGTTCTTACGTGAATCAATTATACATGCAGATAATTGATTGAACATATGAGAGATCAGCTATTATTCTTGCAGTGGTGCCTGCTGAAGGTCGAAGTTTGCAAAGGGTCCAACGTTAGGTCAATGGATTATGGGAAACATGATGATCAACCTCTTGCTTAGAAACCTGACATCAAAATTGGAAACTCAACCTTCTGATGTTGTGGAGTTATCTTCTCATGTTAAGGTATTGCACATTACCAGTGTCAAATAGTTTTTTTTTCCGCTATTTTCTTTCTTCTTTTTAGTGTATCTTCTTTCCATGACGTGATTATTTTGTTATGTGTTGGAGTTACAATTATTTTTACTTTCTTAAATATAATTACAGATGCCAGATGTCATTGAGATTCTATTACTGAAGAAAAAAGTCCCATACGGAAAATAGTTACAGTCAAATGCATCACTTTGTTACTTCTTCTAGGTGCAATTGATATTATTCAGATATGAATTTAATCTTCTTCACTTTATGTTGTGGTTTGCATTTCGAAGTAACTGATTCACACATTTGGATGAGTTATTATCTAGGTTGAATAATTTTACTTCCGCTTGGGTTTGTTGAGACTCTACAACTGGATGGTCTCTTGGTTATGGTTATGCTAATTTCATTACTCCTTAACATGGTATTCATATTTACCCAAAAACAATTCAGTTTTTTTTTTGGTTGTTGCTGTTGAATTGTGTTTAAAAAATTTGTTTGATTTATTGATCTGGGTTTGATTTCCTTAATGGAACTAAGATATCATTGATTGCTTTGTTTTACAATTCTTACGAGAACTAATTTTTTTAAAATTTTGGAATCAAATTTTTTATTTTTTATTTTATTTTTGTATTTTTCTTTGGTGCTTTTTAAGGATAGCAATTCAGGCAATTGATAAGGGCTATGCGGTCTAATCGTGATGCAAAAGTCAGAAAAAATGGGATTGATAATTTGTTTGTGAAGGTACATGTATTTTTCACTTAGCACTAAATATGTGTGCAAATAGATACATGATAGTAATATAAATTGATTTTACGATCAAATAGGTGTCGAATGTCCTATTTTGTGTTTTTGGATACTATTTCTTAGAATTTGAATGATTCAATAAATAATGCAAGGCTTCAAGAGGTGTTTTCAGAGTTTGGTAACATTATGTCACGCAAAGTTACAATGTCCCAAGATAGGAAGAGTTTGGCCAAAGGAAATATTTACTCATCTAGACAGTGCTTCAGTGGTCAGATACGGTGGAGAAGGAGGCGCAAATCCTAACGGCCCAATCCCGTCGAATGGGAATGGACATTTTCCTGAAAAAGATTAAAGAAAAGCTTCTTTTATGATACAAATAAAGGTTTTCACTATGACTGGAGACACTGCCGACTTTGACCCTTCCAAAGTACTATTAAAAACACAAGATACTGATTGCTATAACCTTCAATTTGACGGGTATCTTTATGAGTCTTTGGGATTAAGGATGTCGTTTGGAGGACCTGGTGGTAATTGTGCATAGTTATGCTCAAAAGATTTTGTTGTTACCGCATCTAATTTACAGGCTACGTACAATAGTCACAAATCTATTTAGTTTCTACATACAAACTTGAATTAGATTGGATTTTTAACTATGAGCGTGATATTCTTACACTTTTAATGACCATATATGTGAATTTACATATACAAATAAAACAAAAACTCATGCAACGAAAGTTTTTTGGAGGAAAGGAAAGATGAGAAATAGGCAATAGAAAGAGAGTGAATGGTATGGGTCTACCAGGGAACATAGGGCGCTCTAAAGTTTTGAATCGATTGTTGTGCAAGGGTTTTGAAACTTTTGATTGCTAATTTAACAAATGATATTGTAGACACCGACACACCCTATCAATTATTATTAATGATCCCTTTAAACTTGTAACCAAAATTATACATGAACCGTCACAAAAAACTTTTTGTTGGGTCCTATAGCATTCAGATGGGACCTATTATTTTCCAAAAAGGATTTACCACTAGGAAATACTTGGACGAAAGTTGTGAATTTCCAATGGTATGGAAATACACAACCATTTATGCTAAATTTCCAGATGAAGAAGACGATCCATGTTTGTATGAGAATGTTAGGTAATGCATGATACACGATCCGTGTGGTTCAGATTCCATATGCATGAAAAATAGAAAATGCAGCAGAGGATATCCAAAAAAACATACTAATAGTACTAGATTGGATGAAGGTGGGTATACAATCTATCGTCGATGTGACACGGTAAGAAGATAATTATCCGCAAAGGATTCATAGGGAACAACACAAATATTGTACCGTACAACCCTTATTTGTCTAGGACGTTCAATTGACACATTAATGTTGAGATCGGATGCGGTGTAAGGGTTGTTAAGTATTTATATAAGTATATCTATAAAGGCAATCACGCAACATTAGTTGTCGGCGAATCTGACGAGGTGCAACAGTACATTGATGCAAGGTATATTGGGCCACCCGAGTCGGCGTGGCGTTTATATGGTCATTCGATGCACGAAGAAGAACCTAATGTTGTTCGGCTGGCTATCCATCTTCCGGGTTAAAAAAGAATTGTGAATGATGGAACTAACTCAATATTTAAAGTCAGTACTGCTGCAGAGAACTGTAGGTCAACATTGATGTTATACTTTGAATATTATTCCAAGAATCCTACTGCCAAAGCATAAACTTATCAAAAATTTCCACAACATTTCGTGTGGGATAATAAAAAATAGACAATAAGGAAGCGTGGTTTTACAATTGCAAGGATATACTTTGTTAGCCTCAATGCGATAAAATTATGTTATTTTTGTTTATTGCTAACTGTTATAGTCTGTGCAAGTTTATTTGACGACTTGAAAATGGTTGCGTACGATAACATTAAAAGATAGTACCTAACGTTCAAAGAAACATGCATTGCACTTGGGATTTTAAAAGATGACAAGGAATGGTTTAAGTGCCTACAAGAAGCAGCAATGATGAAAACTGGAGTCCAACTAAGAAAACTTTTTAAAAGTATTCTTTGTGACTATAATCCAACATAGCTAGACATTTTGTGGTTAAAGTTTGGGTTAAACATATGTGATGATCTACATTTTAAACTGCGCATCGTGTATGATATTAGTAGGATAACTGATGAGAAGGTACTTGGTTATGTATTGTACCTGTTGGATGCCCAACTGCATGAATATGGAAAGTCCCTTAAAGATTTCGAAGATGTGCCAAGGACAAAACTGATTTGGAGTGATGTTGTTGGTGACAAGTTCGTTTGGGAGAAAAACTTACTTCAACTTACGATACGTGGTTCCGAGGTCGATGAGAGCATTGGGAAGTTGAACTCAGCTTAGTTGTCAGCATACAATGCTGTGATTGGTTTCATAAAAAATAGTGATGGTAGACTTTTTTTCTCAATGGTAGTGCAGGTTGTGGCAAGACACTTATATATAATAAACTTGAGTCGAAATACACCAAGGATGGACACATAGTTATGACTGCTGCTTCGTTTGGGATTGCTTGACTGCTTTTAGTGGGAGGTCGCACAACACATTCGATGTTTATAATTTAAATAGAAATAGCTGAGAACAATGTGTGCCAAGATATGTTTGGGCTAATAAACAATCTTTATCCATGGATGGAAAAAAAAAGTATCCCCAGAACGTTTCACAGAGCGGATCATAATATCAGTGTATAATGACGATGTACACAAGATTAATGCAGAAGCAATGAATATGTTAGATGGGGATATGTATATATATCTCGCTGCCGACAAACTAAATGCAGACGACGCTATCAATACTCCATCTTTTTCTAGCGAATTTTTCGCAGAATTTAAATCCACCCAGAATATCATGATTTTGAGAAATCTTACACCCAGGGAAAATATCTGTAATGGCACAAGGTTATTGATAACTAGGTACGACCATCACATAATTGAAGCCAAGATTTTAACCGATGACAAAGCAGGTGAAATTGTATTTATCCCAAGGATAAATTTCAAATCGTCGGCATCAAAGATGAATATTAACCTCACCAGGCGTCAGTTTCATGTTCGTCCTGCTTATGCCATGACAATCAACAAGTCACAAGGCCATGCCGTTAAATACGTTTGAATTGATCTACGCACTCCTATGTTTAGCCATGGACAACTGTACGTAGCATTGTCAAGATGCACTTCCGCGCGTAAAATAAATATGGTACTACTAGATGAAACCATCTGTCAACAAAAAAAATTGTGTACCCCGAGGTTTTATTATAGAACTATGAATTCACATTGTATTAACAAAGTTGATAGTATGCATTTATCAATCCATGAACTGATCTATTGATATTAGGAAAATATAAATAAATAGAGGAATTGTTATAATCATTACATAATGAGGTTCTTCACTATGTTTGATTTTTATAATTTTATTTATATCAACTCCAATCACTTGATTTTATTTAGATTCATGTTGTTACACAACATATTTAGGAAATCAAACTATAACAATACAAATGCAACAATGCGACATGAGCATTAGTGTTCATGTCTTTGAGTAGCATAATACATGTTCATGTTGTGTTTAACGAATGATTCTATATATCCAAAAAAGATTGAACTATGTTCTATACATTGAACTATATATACAGTTGTGTGATTTCCTACGCATACCTCATAAACGTCAATAAATTAATGTTTCATATGAAACGTCAGTGAAGTACTTTTCGAAGCACAGAGCTGCAGAGAGTGATTCACTGGAATGCAAATAATTTCCGACTAACTTGGCAAAGATTACATGATTACTAGATTAAGAACATGTCTAAAATCTATATAATATTGCTCTTAGATCATAGTTCTCTAATGGTGAATGATTCTAGAACTAATCCAAGAACTTGCATAAACCAAAACAACTTAGGATTCAACAGTTGTATGAGAAAGACAACATTTTAATAGTGGATCCGACCTAGAGTGCCTAGCTCAAACATGCTTAGCCTTTATCTCCTTTTATCTCTGTTACAAGAGTGAAGTCAAACACTCAATTGCTTTTAGAACATAGCTCTCTACTTCCAAGTGAAAAATTTAGGATTTTAATATCTCCCAGCAATCACTATAAACACAGTAAAATCACAAGAATAACATCTTGCAGCTAAATAAATATTTTGCAATGATAAAAAGAGAAAAATAAATAACATGAATAAGAAATTAAGCCCTACATGTATTGTTTGATAATACATCAAATGAAACAGGGAAGTAATAAATCTTACCTGAAAACTCCTTAAACTGATTTCACTTGAAATGAACTGACTAAAAAGTTTTATCCATCAACTGTATCGGCATAAGGATGTTCAATTTGTTTTTTTTAACGACACTCCCATTAACTACGATTTCACAGCTTACAATCATACTGTTTGGAGTTTTAGCAGTATAATAAACCGAGAAAAGTGTCGTGCAACAAGGTACAAGTATTAAACTATTTTGGAAAAGAAGGATATGACTCATATTGAGTACAATTAAGTCATAAGGGTTATAAATCATAAAAGGACCAACTAAATAACTCAATATCTTTACATCCAAGCGGATAGCAATAAGAATGTCTCAAACGAAATATGTATTGAATCTCATAACCATGACTAAGTACACTTGTACCTTTTAATGATAAACTACAGAATATGTATTGACTTGACATGGATAAACTACTTCAGTCTGAAAGAAATATGTAGAACAACTTTGTTTATACATACACACTCTAAATCTCTCCTATAAAGTTTATGATTTAAGATGAAACTTCAATACTGATATGAATTTAATAAACATCCAGGGAAAGCTGAAATGTTGAATGCGAAGTAAATCTTAAGGAAAACTATTTTCTCACCGGATCAATCAGAATGGAAGCCACACCATTGTTAGTGAAATTTTTAAGAAAAATTGACAATACCTTAACCCTTTTCAATAGGGCTATTGTGTTAGGGTCATTAGTGAAGTGATCACAAACAGGCTGCAGATAACAAAAAGAGAGCACGAGTCAGACAAAAAAATGAGGACTTACTTAGTGTGGCTTCCATCCTGATAGACTACTTCTTGGGCTATAACTCGCTAAGAATTTTATATACGTCAGGGAAATAAATTAACCTTTCTATGTCGAAGGAGAATCCCCTGACACTTTGGTTCTTACATTATCTCACACTTTGGATGTCATTTTTTAAATAAAACCTAAACAATAACGGATTTGAAGCTAATATTTTAGGATATGTTCCTCTTACAAAGCTCTACATACCTACTAAAAATGAGTGCATTTCAAAATACAAAACCCCACTATCTACCAGTCTTAATTTCAACGGAAAAGACTAAATAAAGAGAGGATAGTCAGGATTAATCTGGGAGGCCCATCCGACTGCCGGAGTCCTCGGAATGGAGTTTTTGTTTAGCATATAATCATAAAATTTAGTGTAGTTGATGCTCTATACATATAATTTAGGTGAAAAAAAAAGACGATTTTGTAACTATATACATGTATAGTCGAAAAAAATAAAAAAAATATTTCATCTTCATGGACACTAAAATAAGAAAAGAAACAATGCAACCTAAACCTAAATATTATATACGACTGTGAAAACTGTTTTTCCAATGACCTATTTGGAGTTTTATTGAGTAGAACTGTTTGTAATATGCTATCACGAACATCAGAGCAAAAATTGAGTACATTAATGAAACATTAAAAGTCATGATAACTGAAGAAAACATAACCTAAAAATATTCAGGGTACTAAGGGCAAGGGATACAAGACAAGTGCAAATGAATGAGTTTTTCCACTTTCACACGATTTTACCAAGTTAAAATGCAAGTAAACTACCATATGTTTGTAATGTTAATTAATACTTCATTTAGAGAAAATAACTAAACAATAGATACGGAGAACAAATACATGCCAATATTTTGAAAAACCATTACCACAGGGAAAGAAAATTAAAGACTAGAATTTTGTAATAACTATTACACACTTCACGATTCCCATTCTTCATGGTGAATGGAGACATGTTTTAGGAAATCCGATATTACACTTCAACAATCATACATATGTAACCGTAGAGACAGGATCTTAGTGAATATACTCTAATACGTAAATTAATCCTAACTGATCTATAAGAACTTAGCAAAATAATTGGTGATGTCTCTCATTGAGTAATTTATCTATATTTTATTCTTATTTTGTTTCTAACTAAATTTTCATAGTTGATTAATTTAATTACAATACTAAGCATGCAAATGTGATGGGTATATTGGTGGTCATATCAGAACCTAACCTTAGGTGTCAAACATCTAATCAAGCTATAATTAAGAGAGAGATTTAAATATAAAATGAAAAAGATATGTAGACTAGGTTAGGCTTTTTGGATGAGATATCTTAGAAGATGATGGGGTATGTATGCAATGTATCCAAGAAGCATGGGAGATGAAAACAGAAGTCTAGCTAAGAAAACTCTTCGATATTATTTTTTGCGGATATAACCCTACTTAGGTTAAAATTTCTGGTCAAACTTTGGACTAGACATGTACGATAATTTACACTCTACTGTGTATAAAGTATAATTCATAAACCAACTAACTAACAAATACTTTATTTTGGAATGATACTCCTGAATGATCAACTAAGTGAATTTGGCAAGTCTCTTGAAGATTTCAAAGATATGCCGAAAATTAAAACTATTAGAGTGATATCATAGGGAATCAATTCATGTGGGAGCATCGATTGCTTCAACTTACGACGCGGGAGTGTGAAGTCGATGAATATATTGATAAACTGAACTTTTCCAAGTTGTTGGCGTATAATACGGTAATTAGTTCCGTCAAAGAAAGTAATAGTAAAATTATTTTTCTCAATGACAATACAAGAAGTGATAAAACTTTGCAATAAAACACGTTAGCTGCAAGCTGCCGTGGAGGTGGACACATAGTTCTGACTGCTACTTTGTTTATTTTGCTGAGAGGTTGTACCGCACATTCAACGTTCAAGATTCCCTAAGAAATAGTTGAAACCAACGTCTGTGGATCCAATAAAAAAGATCCACATTCTAAACTTCTGAAACATGTGCAATTAATTATATGAGACGAAGTTCCAATGCAGGATGGTTTATCGAACACTTTGTGAATGTGTGTAGTCTAAAAGACCATTTGGTGGAAATATTGCATGTTATACCCGGAAGATGTTGGGAACAAGATGTTAGATCATGTCTAGAAGATCACTATTTTAAAATAATATTACTGTGTTGACCCTTAATCAACTATGCGTCTGGATGCGCTTGAGCCGAAAAAAGTTTCTTTTGCAATTTTTTTAATAGAGGTACAAATCTACCTAATAATACTCTTACAACTTTGTTGCATTTTTATATAACCTAACACTTTGATCTGCATATACCGGATATCATAGATCTGTGATAATCCGAAGGAAGTTTTGGATCTCCTCCGAGTCAATGAGTAGGTGAAAACACATGCTTGAACTAACGACCATCCTTTATCTCTGTCTGGTGAAGATGAGAGAGTAACTCCATTACGTTTCACCGAACGAGTCATACTATCAACACACAATATGGACGTATAAAACATTAATATATGGATGTGATAGATACTTTGACCGGAGAAATAAGCTAAACGCGGATAACACCAGAAATACTTCACAAATCCCACGTATAAAGGTGAATTTCCATATATACGCCATCTTCGAAAAGGATCTTCTTTATATAGTTTGGATTTTTGGATTATGTATATTCATTTTGAATTAACAGTTGTAAAACATTATAAAATAAAGAACAAGCTCGAGCAATGCAAACAATATGTCTCATCGATTCACATAAAGAATATGGTGATTTCGTTACATTAAATATGACATTATTGCAACATATAAATCCTAAAAGGTTGAGTAATTATGAAATATTGGCGAGGGAGAAACCTAACATGGATTTGACAAATCTTATTTACGAAGGAAATATAAACAAGATTTAACAAAGTGTTAATTCTATGAATAAAAATAAACCTTTTTTAACGCCATTTATTTTTACGAATGATCTTTGATCTTCATCATTTGCTTAATCAATTACATGATAATGACTAATTTTGACCTTTAAAGTTACAATGTGTGTTAAATGTTGAAATTACTTAACCATAAATCAATATGATAGTTAACCACATGTCCTAAACATTTACCTAATTAGTCAAAGAAACTAGACTTTCAAATCATATAAAAATCTATAACATATTGAATTAACAAGCTTTATATTGGATAGCCAAAAATAAATTAAAAAATACATAATGATACCCTTGGCACCATACTCAATTATGTATTCTCAGGGAGTATATATAGTGAATTTTTCTTTCTATGAAGACGTGTTGATCGTTTTTTACCTAAGTTTATTCCAGCAATATACCCAAAAACATGGCCGATTCCTTTCTTAAGACGAAATATCATACAAAAGGAAAATACTTCCAAAAGTTTTAGAAAAAAAGAATGAGGAAGATAATCAAAATAGGTCAATTAATATATATAATCCTTTGATAGGATGCATCATAGACATATTTTTGTGTCTGATTTGTCTCAATTCTTTATATTGATAGTACTCGATTGTGTACTAATTTTGGTATTTTACTATACTTGTAGGTATTTTTAAAAGAATAAATAATTGTGAAAAATCGGCTAAGAAAGTTATAAAGGCACCCAGAAAATTACTAAAGGAACCCCAGTTGATAAAGGCACCCTCACTTTGGTTATGGGCGCCCACCTCCCTTTTCAAATTCAAAAGATGTTTTGGCGGGAAGAATTCACTCTCGAATCTGTGAGGTTTGGTAATGTGATTTGATAGATATTCTTGGAAAGATTTTGAGAGTTAAGGAAAGAGATACTCGTGCCTTATCAAAAAGAGTCGGTACACATCATGGAAACATCAAATCAACTAGAGATATTCTCATGGGGAGCAAAAGAGTTTTCACGGGTTTGCTTTAAAACAAAGTATTATGTGAGATATCATCGTAAGGATCAAATAAGCAACAAAATATTCTCAACTTCTGGAAAGGAAATAAAATCAAAAAATAAGTGTCACGATCAGGACAGAGTGTTGTTTGAAAGGAAAAAATACAAACCATGATCCGATGAGATGTTTCACATTAAAGAGGGGATATTCATGGGGATTTGGTGTTATGGGTGTTGTTTAGTATAAAAAGGAGAATACATAAAGGATTCAGGGGTGCTGGCAGAGGCCAGAAACACAAGAAAAAGAATCCAGCAAAATATTCTCTAACGCTGCTGAAGAACACAAAGAACAGAGGCTACGACAACGATTTCTTCAACCTCTCAGCCACGGTTTTTATAACCGTTTGCAACGTTTATCTTCAGGTCGCAACATTTATCTTCAAGCTCTATTGCAACATATCTGTAACGTCCATAAAACGTTGTAGATTCCCTGTTACATTACTTTTAGCTTCTTTTCATCTTTCAAGCACTTTTTGAGCTATGTACCAACCTTTTGAGGGTGTTTTTAGAAAGATGAGCTAAATCCATCACTGAGGCAAGGAGGAAGCCATTTTTCCATGATTAATTGGTAACTTTTAATAATTCTTTTATGACTTTTGCATTTATTTTTAATTGAAAATGTGATTTTTCTTAATTGATTGTGATTTTATTTGATGGTTTATGCTGGGATCTAGAGCTTTTGATGAGCCATGCTTGTGATTTACAATAGATATTTTAAGAATCTACCTTCTGCAAAAATCAGAGTCACTAATTTGAGCTAGAATTGTTTAAAATTATTATTTTTGGAACTAATTTGAACTAATTTGAACTAATTTGAGATCCATAACCTCAGTATTTGTGAATATTATTTTCATATTTTGTGTATATTTTCTAGTTTAAAATTAGTTTTTAAGTCTAAAATAAATCTTCACAAGTTCGAGAGTTTGAAACCCTTTCTTACCACCATCTACAATCAACATATCAATTTTTGGCGCCGCCGACGCGGACTTGTTTTTAGATTTTTGTTTTGTTTTTTTACGTTAGATAGTTTTGTTAGATTTTTATTTTTATTTGTTCCAATTTACGTTTTTGGTTTTTTTTCATTGTATTACAAGTTTTGGATCAAAAAAAAATTGGAGCCAAAGATTAAATTGATTGATTAAAGACTTGGAGTCAAAGATAAATCGAAAAGAACGGAAAAAGAAGATAAATTTATTTTATTTTTTGAATCTTAATTTTATTCAATTTTTAGGGTTCTATTTATTTTTGTTTTTAGAAAATTGTATTAGAAAATCTCTTATTATTTTTGTAAGTATTTTAGGTATTTTTCTGTTTTTTATTTTATTTTTGGACTTTGAACTTTTGGACTTTATTATTTTTAAACCCTACGAAAGGGCAATTAAATATAAACTGCACATGGAAGGACGACAATTACGATATTGTCTTTGCCCCTCGGGTTCGTACACTAACATACAAGTCGGTGGCCTGAGTCGACTTCAACGGTTCATCGCCCGTTTGGAATGGGAGGTAAGACTCTAACCACCCACGAATCCCCTGTCAGTGGGTTTTATGGACGCCTATATAATGCATATATGCTGAGGACTTGTATAAAAATTTACTTTTCTAGTAAAGGGCAAGGACTTGCCATATAAGATAAGGACTCGGATTTCATCACCGTTTCCTTCTTGCCCGCTTTAGGAACACGTTACCGAACGCGAACCTAAGCTTAAAGTTTTGACTAGAAAAGAGACCGATAAGGTAACGAGCTTATAAGAAAGTCATTCAAAAGGACTATATTGGTTACTCTATTAGTTTAACTCAAAGTTCAGGAAGATTATTTTAAGTAGATTCGAGCCGCCTTGTAACCCAAGGAATTGCTACCAAAGAGGCAGGGTTATCAAAGCTCCTTAGAGCTTATCCTGTTTCTATTCGACTTAATTTAATTCGAATCGTTTTAAGAGATTTGCTAAAACTGTAAGTAGTTGCCTTTTAGAAGAATAGAAGTTGGTCTAGTAACAATCTAAGTGGAGCCATCATGCTTTTTGTTTATTAGATTCAGTAGGTTTGATTTGGTTGAGTCGACCTTGTTTGTGTATGTTTAGAATCCCTTTTCTGTTAGGATTTGTTTCTTAGATTTTTTGTAAATATATTAGGAAGTTTTTGTCAGAAAATGTCGAACTAGTATTATGAGGACCAATACAATGAGTATCGACTGAATTTCAAAATGGACATTATCCATACTATCAACATGGTGTGGTTAGTAGTCGGGAACACCGTCAACCTTTTGGAGGTTGCTGCTCATACCAAGGTGATCCCAATTACTATTCGTACATATACCCGTCTTATGAACATGAAAATATGCAAAATTCGAGTTCTTTGTCTTGGAGGGATGCCCTAAAGTAGATGCGATCTAGTACTCCCTATGATGACCCAAATTGTTCTTTAGAAGAATCACACGAGAAGTTGCGATCTAGTACTCCTTATGATCCATTTGTTTTTCTAGAGAATTACCTCAAGGAGTTGACTGAGAATACAAAAAGGTTCGTATTAAGCATGGGGGGAACATTTAGTAGTCCAACTCTTTCTCTAGAAGAATCCCTCAAGCAGTTAACTGAGAATACAAATAGGTTCGTATTAAGTGTAAATGAAAGTCTTGCAAAGAATGATGTTGCTCAAAATGATCTTAACTGCCATTATAGTGATACCCTTGATAATTATTCACCTAGTCAAGAGAACGAGGATAAAATTGGTAACACTACTCATTTAGACGAGGTTTAAGCATCTTTATATTATTATGATGATGAGGATAGTATTGACGAAGAACTTGAAATATACATGCAGAGTGATCAGGAAATTGTCACTCCAATTGTGTTTCATGATGATAGTGTTATTTTGGTTCAAATCCAAATAATTTTAATGATTATTCACTTATTCAAAAGGAAGAGGATTTGACTAGAGATACCACTGTTTTAGACGATGTAATATTTTCTTGTTTTGAAGCCGAAAATGGTTTAGAGGAACGAGTTTGTCCCGAGACTAGTGATTTAGAGTCTAACGATTCAAAGACAATAGTCTCTGACGAAGATGATAGACTCACAGACAATTTTAATGTGCTAGAGGATGATTTGGTTCAGGTTGATAAAATAGTTTCCCCTATGTATTTTGTTGTCTTAGACACCGAACCTTTTCAGGTCCCAGAGGCTCAAATACCAGTGATCCTAGGTCGTCCCTTTTTAGATACATATAATATCGTCATCAATTATGAAAATGGAATAATTAAATTTTCTTTTGGTAACATGACTATTGAACTGAATCTATTTAGTATGAGTAAACAACCTTCTTGTGAGATCTATGATTTAGAAGAAGTGAACATAACTAGTACTTAAGTTCAGAAATCTTTGTCAAACACTTTGTTAGAAAATCCATTAGAGAAATGCCTAGCCCACTTTAGGTTTGATGTTGACGATGATAGTGTTATTAATGAGGTGAATACTTTGTTAGATTCTGCACCTTTGATGGACACTTATAATATATGGAAAGCTAATTTTGAACTTCTACCAGTTTATAAGTCTACCTTATTTCCTTCTATAAAGGAAGCTGAGTGTAGTTCTGACCTTAAGGACCCTAGAATCCAACCAACAGTTTTTAGTCCATCTGAGAGTAATGTCCACCCTAAGTTTGGGGGTACCGATGATTCTTATCATTGTCAAGTATCCCTGCTTAAAGTCCCTCGCTTGGGGCTTGAAATTTGCACCTCTACCATTTTTCAAGATCATCTTCAAACTAGATTCCCTGAGCATATTGATGTCCAAAAAGAAGTTCAGTTGTTAGAAAACCATCATATGGTCGATGTGGTTCACCTAGGCAAAAATACCAAGATTAACTTTGCTTTCCCACCAAAAAAATTTCTTCCATATGTGAGAACGTATGAATTTCAAATGTGTCAGTTATTAAGTTTTGAGACTAAGCCTAATTATGTTAGGAAATTATAATCGACACATTTGCTTAAGAATGACCACCATTTTCATAGTAGTCATCTGTGTGAGTCCAATCTGATTAACTTTGAGGATCCACAATTATTCAGGTTATTATTATGTGCTTCAAATTTATTAGTTGAGTTACTTCAGAATCTACAACCTGATTCTCCAGATCCTGCCAATGAGGAAATCCAGCCCATGAAAATATTTTATCTAAACCCTTTTATAGAGCCTGAACCTGAACCACAACTAGATGTAATTGTCTTAAAAAGAAAGCTAGATACGGGTGCGCTCGGTTTGTTCATTTTCTTGGCCTGTTGCAGTTTCCTTTTATTTGGAATAACATTATTTGATTCAGATGAACCACAGTTGTTCCGGCTATTGCTATATGATTCTATGAGGTGACCAGTTCTTTCCAAACTCTGGCTGAAGACCTTACACTTAACACTTCTTGGGAGGTAACCCATGCTCATGCGATACGATAATATCTTTCCTTAACTCCTATCCTTCGATTGGTAACAGTTTCTCCTTGTTCATACTTTTAATCATTCATCTTTAGAACATTGAGGATAATGTTAGATTTAAGTTTGGGGGTAAGGGAGAAAATTTTTAGTGCAATAATAAAACTCCAATGTTTAGAAACTTGTGAACAATTCAGGATGACACTAATCATTCTAGGTAGATGGAAACTTAGCTCTTTTTCTATAGGAATTGGTGTGCCCAGCTAAATGGTCTATTCATAAAAGGATGCCTAGCTCAGGTGTTAGAAATAACATGATAGTTGTCACCATATCTCGGAGTCTATCTCGACCATATCACCTTCTGTTTTTATTTTTGCAATTATTGTGTTTCTGTAAGTGATTTGGTGGGGCACCAATATCGAATTGTTATCGCCGTCAGGATGAAGTAGAGTGTTTGAGATCAAGCCCCATTATTGTTGAGACCAAAAATAATTTAAAAAAAAATGAATTAAATAATTATTTTCAATAAATCGACCGCTGGGGCCCTTGTATATACCAACTGAGTCGATATTAGTATAAGGATTAAGACCAGTGGGAGAGTATCTCAATCTATTAGAATTCATCCTGGTGGCGACCTTCAGACAGATATGGGAAACACCGTTCACCTTAGTCAACATGTGCAAACTTCATCATCTCTATTTCCATCTTCTAAATATATTCATGTGATTGATTCTGAGTATCGTGGTCCATTGTGCGATTGTCTGAGTATAGCTTTATTTACTTGTATATAAATTTTAGTATGTTGAGTGCAAACTCGTGTACATCAATTGGACGCATATAGGGTAATGATTCTTATAGGCGAAAAATTTAGTATGCCAATTAAATAACTTGTTTAGTGTCTACCCTCAATTGTTCACAAGTAGCTAGAGTTTGGAGTAAAGGTTTTGTGGGTATATCTCTTTGTAAACCCTCACGAGACAAAACTCGTCCACTAGGGACACCTAGGGGCTTAAAGGATTGTACACGTTAAGTGCAATCGCGATGCCTGCGACAGTGAATTAGAAATTTTTCTAGATTAGATTTGCTCGAGGACTAGCAAATAATAAGTTTAGGGGTATTTGATAGACACATTTTTGTGTCTGATTTGTCTCAATTCTTTATATTTATATTACTCGATTGTGTACTAATTTTGGCATTTTAATATATTTGTAGGTATTTTTAAAAGAATAAATAATTATGAAAAAATCGGCTAAGAAAGTTATAAAGGCACCCAGAAAATTACTAAAGGCACCCCATTTGATAAAGGCACCCTCACTTTAGTTAGGGGCGCCCACCTCCCTTTTCAAATTCAAAAGATATTTTGGCAGGAAGAATTCACTCTCGAATCTGTGAGGTTTGGTAATATGATTTGAGAGATATTTTTGGAAATATTTTGAGAGTTAAGGCAAGATATACTCTTGCCTTATCAAGAAGAGTCGGTACACATCATGGAAACATCAAATCAACTAGAGATATTCTCACGAGGAGGAAAAGAGTTTTCACGGGTTTGCTTTAAAACAAAGTATTATGTGAGATATCATCGTAAGGATCAAATAAGCAACAAAATATTCTCTACTTCTGGAAAGGAAACAAAATCGAGAAATAAGTGTCACGATCAGGACAAAGTGTTGTTTGAAAGGGAAAAAAAATACAAATCATGATCTGATGCGAATTTTCACATTAAAGAGGGGATATTCATGGAGATTTGGTGTTATGGGTGTTGTTTAGTATAAAAAGGAGAATACAGAAAGGATTCAGGGGTGCTGGCAGAGGCCAGAAACACAAGAAAAAGAATCCAGAAAAATATTCTCTAACGCTGCTGAAGAACACGAAGAACAGAGGCTACGGCAACGGTTTCTTCAACCTCTCAGCCACGGTTTCTTCAATTGTTTGCAAGTTTTATCTTTAGGTCGCAACATTTGTCTTCAAGCTCTATTGCAACAGTTAATCTGTAACGTCCATAAAACGTTGTAGATTCCCTGTTACATTACTTTTAGCTTCTTTTCATCTTTCAAGCACCTTTTGAGCTATGTACCAACCTTTTAAGGGGGTTTTGAGAAAGATGAGCTAAAACCCATCACTGAGGCAAGGAGGAAGCCATTTTTCCATGATCAATTGGTAACTTTTAATAATTCTTTTATGACTTTTGTATTTTTTTAATTAAAATTATGATTTTTCTTAATTGATTGTGATTTTATTTGAAGGTTTATGCTGAGACCTAGAGCTTTTAACGATCCATGCTTGTTTACAATTGATATTTTAAAAATCTACCTTTGTCAAAAATTAAATTCACTTACTTGAGCTAGAATTGTTTAAAAATATTATTTTTGGAATCAATTAAAAGTGGTTAATAGTGAAATCCATAACCTTAGTATTTCTGAATATTATTTTCATATTTTGTGTATATTTTCTAGTTTAAAATTTGTTTTTAAATCTAAAATCAATCTTCACAAGTTCGAGAGTTTGAAACCCTTTCTTACCACCATCTACAATCAACATATCATTGTACATGAACCGATCTGAACTGGATAGACCGGCCGAAACCGGATGAACCAAGGTTTAAGGTCCAAAACCAGCCGATCCGAACGATATAAACTGAACCAAGGTTTAGTCATCTCGGTTACGGTTTTACTTTTGAAAACCGGTCTATGGTCGGCTCAGTGGCCGTTTTTAATAAAAACCGAGCTGACTGGCCGATGTGCAGCCTTAGGTATAACAATATTTATAAAAATACATAAATTCATTTTTATCTTGATTGCATCATGAATAGTTAGTGGATGCGGAATTACTGAACCGAGCCACTCTTAGTTGGCTAAGTGTAGAGTTACAAAGGGGTTTAATGATATATTTGTACTTGCATTATTCATTAGGGGATATAGTTAACTATTTGTTTGTATTTTAGTTCTATAAATAGAGTAAACAATGGATACGTTGCTGTCATATTTTAATATTTGACATTCATATACACATGTGAGATGAAAAATAGGATGTTTGGACTATTCCACAAGATGAAACCGGTGATGCAATGGCATGATGCTTGGACTAATTCATTATCAAGGAATATATTTATTTTACAATAACGTTTATGATAACTGTTTGGTCATATCAAATCATCTATTATACTTTTACATATTTTTTATGAAATACACCCAAATAAACTTTTGCTTCAATATTACAAACCACAAAAAATTATTTAGATAACAATTAATTCATTGTGGAATAGAAAAATATAAGGTTAATAAGAAAATTTTAAATTCATGCATATGCAAGCTTATCATTATGTTGTTCCTTACAATTTAAGCAAAAAAATACGGGTAGTGGTAGGCTAGATGAGGCACTATGGATTGTGTCTCCATCGTGTTTAAGTTTCAAATTTAGGAAATCATATCCCTGAATTTTGTAATTTTATTTCATAGATATAACGACTCACTTATAACAACTAACTTTGCATGTTTGCATATCAACTGACTCTCATTGACTACCATTGATTTTCATTGTACATAGACTGGCATTGAATATCGTTGAGGGTCAACTATAATTGCAGCTTTGACTGTAGCTTTACTTAGTCATAATCAACTATTTTACTTAACCTTAAGTACTAAATATTTACTTAGGAGTGAAGAAACTAGACTTCAAAATCATATAAAAATTGAAATCATACTAAATTAAGAAGCCTTATATTGGATAGCCATAATACTTTAGTATATATATGACAAAATACCAAAATAAAGTTATAAATGATAAGAACAAATATGACAGTACCTCTTCGATTCACGAAAATTTTCATCATTCATCGGCGGAGGACTAAGATATATAACGCGAGTTTTAGCTGAAAGGCTCTGATAGTAAAAAAAAAAAAGTTAAAATACGGTTGCAATGTCCATGATCATGTGAAAGAGTTTATTGCATTGGCATCATTCGTATGACATTGCACTTTAAACAAAGTTAGGTACCTTAAGATGAATAGCAATCTTTCGCATGTTCCAAATATATTCTGATAGTGGGACATGAGAGCCTAAGAGAGTTGGATGAGGCGCAACTGAATCATTACCCCCAAAATATACTATAACTAAAGAAGGTTGCACAGCTGCATCCTAAAGAAAATAAGATGGAGCAAGTCAATTGGCCGTCAAACTAAAAACTGGTTCAGTAAATAGTTTTAATCGATCAAACAAAAAAATAAAAAAAATATTTAGTTTAAGAAATTTGATCTTCATAAGTGGTGTGATACAAGCCAAAGCAAAACTCATGCCATACCTTGGGAATACTTGATTAACAACTTCAAGAGTAGTAACACAATAAGTATAGAAATTGTTTTCTTTTCTTACACTCTAATTACACTCTGTTTAACTGTCAAGTTGTTATTTCTTTACCTATTCCTACACGTGTTGTCCGTCTATTGCTGGTCCTGTAAATACTAGATATGTCGCAGCATATAAATCTTGGTATGTCTATACTTTTTGTTATGCAATAATAATAAATTTCTTCTTCTTCTAAAGTGTAACTATGGTATCATACGAGAATTCTTGAATTGATTCCCGTGGTTTCAATCTTCACTGCTTCTGAATTTCTCCATCTGCGTCTCTAATCTATCGATCTTTCTATTCTTTTCTTGTTTTTCAATCTCAAACATCTTTTCTTTTCTTGAGTATTCTAAATCTGATAAATTACAGATTTGTTCTAATGGAAAATCCGACTTCCTTCTCAAACTCGAAAGTTCCAATCAATTATCTAAATAGTTTTGTTACTCTGAAACTAACAAATGCATTTTTTTTAACATGGAAATCTTTGATGTTACCTGTTATATGAAAATTCAAGATAATGAAGTTTCTTGATGGCAGTCATGAATGTCCATTTCAGTTTACCAATAAAACTAATATAAATAATGGTGTTGAGAATCCATTTTACACAGATTGGATTGATGAGGATTCTACAATCATAATATGGATCACTCCACAATCTCTGATAATGTCATTTCATACTTTGCTAATGCTTCTTCATCTAATGAATTGCGGAAAGAAATTTCTGATCGATTAGCGTGTCTTTATTCTTCTAATTCTATTCAGTTTCGTACTAAGTTGATGACAATCAATAAAGGTAATTCTTCTATTACAACTTATACAAATGAAATAAAATCAATTATAGATCAGCTAACTGCTTGTGGATCTATAACATATGATGATAAAATTGTTGTAGTAACATTGGCTGGTTTAGATCCAATTTAGTGTTTTTTCTACTTTTATTAGGATTCGTAATCCACCTGTTACGAGTGTAGAACTACATAATTTGTTACTCAATGACGCAATTCTTATCAAGGGAAGAGTAGCTGTTAATTCAATTGAATCCAAAAACAGAGACTTCTTTGCATCTGGTAAAGGTACTGGTAGAGGTGGTAGATTATATAATACTCAGTTTCAAATAGGAGGTCGATCTTCTTTTGGTAGAGTTTCTGGTAGAAACAATGGTATTTTACCTACTCCACCTTCTATTATTTCTATTTCTGTTTCAAGACCACAATCTTTTACTTCTGGAGATAAACCTACTAGTCAAATCTGTCATAAGTATGGTCATGTAGCTGATGAATATTGGAATCACATGAACTTTTCATATCAAGGCAGGGATCCTCCTAAAAATTTACAGGGAATGCTTGCTTCTGCTAATATACTTTGAGAAATTCATGATATATTGATTCTGGTGCTACACATCATTTGACTTCTGATGTTTCCAATATTGTTTCATCCCCTACTTATTCTGGTGGTTCTCCTATCACTACTGCAAATGGAGAAGGTATGCTCATCTTGAATTCTGGCTCTTCTACTATTTCAGTTCCACAATAAAACTTTCACTTGAAAAACATTCTTCATGTTCCTCTAGCTTCTCAGAATTTAATCTCTGTTCACAAATTTACAAAGGACAAGTTCTCTTACTTTTACTTCAATTGATTTTACTGTCAAGGACATTCAGTCAGAGAAGATACTTTTTCAAGGGCCCAGTAAGAATGGTTTGTATCCCATGATATGTACCATATTAACATATTCAACTCCAACTGGCTTTTCTTGTGCTAAATATTCATCAATTACTTGGCACAGAAGATTAGCTCATCCACCTTTTCAAACTATATCTAGACTTTATAGAACAATAAACATATCTGATCTTAGTTGTAAGCCTCTTAGTTGTACTGAATGTCAATTAGGAAGATCTCATAAGCAACCTTTTAATATGTCCATGTTTGTTTCTTCTTTTCCTTTGTAGTTGCTTCACATGGATGTATGGGGTCCCGCACCAGTTCCTTCTGTAAATGGATTCATCTATTATGTTAATATAATAGATGACTTCACAAAATTTTGTTAGGTATATCCCTTACATTTTAAATATGATTTTAGAACCACATTTCTTGATTTTCAAGCTTATATAGAAAACTTATTGAATACGAAGATTAAAGTCATAAGGACAGATGGAGGAGGTGAGTTTGTTAACAATAGTTTAAAAAAAATCTTTTAAATACTAGCATTACACATGAGATCACTTGTCCACGCACTCCTGAGCAAAATGGAGTATCAGAATCAAAACACAAGCATATTCTTGAAATAACAAGAACCTTCTTGATTCAATCTAGTTTACCTTTTGAATTCTGGTTTGATGCTCTTTCTACTTCTAATTATGTTATTAACGGACTTCCTACAAAATCCTTATCATTTAATTTTCCTTATAAGTTCTTATTTGACAAAAATCCAAATTATCTCTTTCTTAGATCCTTTGGTTGTTTGTGTTTTCCATGGCTAAAACCATATACATCCAACAAACAACAACCAAGAAGTGTCAAGTGTATTTTTTTTTTGCTACAGTTCTCAAAACAAGGGCTATAGATGTCTATATCCTACAAGTGGTAAAGTTTTTTTCTCTAGACATGTTGTTTTTCGTGAAAAGGTTTTTCCTTATACTTCTATGCATTCTACTTATAATTCCGATACTTCTCTACCCGATTTTCCAATTCTACCTGATATGGTGGATTTACCTGTTTCTACTTCAACAACAATGCCAGCAAATACACAAACTAGTTCTGGGGATACTTATGCCACTTCAATTTCTGACATTAGTATATCCAAGGATGTTACATCTCATCCAATCCAGACTAGATAAAAATATGGTATTTTTAAACCTAAGATGTATTTGGACACTAAATATGCTCTTTCTACTTCTCATCAATCTCATCTTGCACAATCTACTCCAACTTGCTATTCTCAAGCTGCTAAAATGGAAGTTTGGCAGAAAGCTATGCACAATGAATACCAAGCTTTGAAAGATGCAGAAACTTGGTCTTATGTGCCTCCAGATCCTAGTCAGAATCTCATTGGTTGTAAAATTCAAAATTAAATACAATGCAGATGGGTCCAAATAAGGCCAGATTGGTGGCTAAGGGTTTTTAGAAGCTATAAGGTCTGGATTATACAAATACCTTCAGTTCAATAGTCAAACCAGCTACCATCAGGTTAGTGTTATCTCTTGCAGTTAATTTTGATTGGAATATTAAGCAACTTGACATAAGTAATGCTTTTCTACATAGAGATTTGAAAGAGGATGTCTTTATGACCCAGCCATCTGGTTTCCGAGACAAGGATCATCCAAATTATGTTTGCAAGTTGAAAAAATCCTTGTATGGCCTAAAACATGCACCAAGAGCATGGGATGAGAAATTAATGGATGCTCTTGTTGATATTGAGTTTGTTCCTTCTCTGGCAGGCTCATCTTTGTTTGTTCAAAAGATTGATTCTCAGTTAACTATAATTTTGGTGTATGTTGATGATATTATCATCACTGGCGATAATGCTTCTTTTGTGACTTTGTCGTTGCTCACTTATGTATAAAATTTCATGTAAAATACTTGGGTAGCCTACATTATTTCTTGGGATTAGAAGTTAAAAGGAATCAACAAGGTTTATTTCTTTCTCAAACCAAGTATACACTGGATTTACTTCAGAAGATAAATTTTGTTTGGATAAAGCCCATGTTCTACTCCATGTCTTGCTTCTTTCAAGTTAAGTGCAAATGAAGGGGAGCTTTTATCTAATCCTGCAGAGTACAAGTCCATTATAGGGTCTCTTCAGTATCTAACCTGGATTAGGCCAAAAATTTGCTTTGCAGTCAATCAAATATGTCAGTTTATGCACTCTCCCAGGAGTTCCCGTTTGATTGCAGCCAAGAGAGTTTTAAGATACATCAAAGGTACTTTAGATCATGGTATTATGTTTACTAAAAGGTTAACTGCATTACAAGGGTATTCTGATGCAGACTGGGTAGGTAACCCAGATGATAGGAGGTCAACTAGTGGGTTTTGTGTATTTTTTGGTGCTAATCCAATCAGTTAGTCATCTAACAAACAAGCCACTGTCTCTAGGTCCAGTACTGAGGCAGATTATACGTCCTTAGCCTCTACAACAACTGAGGTGGTCTGGCTTTGTCAGCTTCTAAAAGACTTACATGTTTTTCTTCCTACATCTCCAACAATTTCTTGTGATAATAAAAGTTCCATTGCTTTAGTCTCAAATCTAGTATTTCATAGTAGAATGAAACACTTAGCTCTGGATTTTCACTTTGTTAGGGAGCTAGTGCAGTCTAAATCTTTACAGGTGGTCTATATCTCTACTTTGCAACAAGTTGCTGACATTTTCACCAAGGGACTAGTTGCTCCACGTTTTGAGTTTTTCAAATCCAAACTGAAAGTCTTGTCTCCTCTTCAGTTTGCGGGAGGGTAGTAACATAACAAGTGTAGAAATTTTTTTCTTTTCTTACACTCTCATTACACTCTGTTTAACTGTCAGGTTGTTACTCCTTTACCTATTCCTACACGCGTTGTCCGTCTACTGCTGGTCCTGTAGATACTAAATGTGTCTCAGGATATAAACGTGGTCTGTCTGTACTTTTCTGTTATGCAATAATGATAAATATCTTCTTCTTCTAGAGTGTAACTAAAGAGCACGCCTTGAGTTCCAACCATTATATCCACGCAAAACAATATCCAATAAAAGAACCGAGTCAGTATTGGTAGTTGCTACAGCAATCAATTTTTCTATACCATTTTGAGTATTGACATACAGATCTTAAGAAGAAAGTGTACCTTGCGCGAGTAGATGTCAGCAAGAATAGCTCCCCATCCGCCATTTCTGTAACTTAATTGTACAAACTGAGGATCCAAAGTGCACAAACTGAGGCCTTTCTGGTCCTACCATCTCTCTCTCTAATATTGTTTTTGTTTCTCTAAGCTGTGCAGAGAGAGAAGAAGAAGAGCCAAAAAGAAGTTTATAGAGAAAGCGAGTTGTTGAAGTCTGGATCTTGGTTTATTTTAGTACCGTTGGGATTTCTTTACTAGGGAATGCTTACCTTACCTTGAGCGCTCTAATGCTCAAGTCTATTTTATTGCCATTAGAGGTTTGTTTAATTGGAAATGCTTGCCTCAACTACTATGACCAGTCAGCTGATCCAACATAATGGTACAGCTCTTTTTTGGTGTGAGCTGATTCTCTTGCTTATGTTTTAATGATTCGACTGATTCTCTTGCTTATGTTTTAATGATTCGACTGGTGTGCTGCGCATTAAGAATAGACTTGGACACAGGCGAAAGGAGAATAACGGATTACAAATTCTAGGATTACACTAAAACTAATTTAAAAACTAATTTAATGTTTTTAATTTTTGTCAAAAAAAAATAAAAAGTTATATAGAAAAAATTTAAATTTTTATTAATCCCATTTTTTTTTTATTAATCTAAGATATATATCTTTTGTATATATAGTCTGGGCAGAGGGAGTAATTTAATACTACTTCGAGACGCGTGTATCATTGAACTAAAAGTAAATAAAGCTTGACAATCCATTGGATAACCCTTTGGCTGTGAAAGGTCTATTCAGAAGCGTTAGTAGTCGTGTTACATCTGAGGCAGCAAGATCACAATCTGATCAGTCTTTTCCTCGTTCAGTCGGTGACTTCAAATGTAGGAAGGTTCCCCCTCGGCTCCTTTAGGATCTCCGCCACATGGCCACATCTACCTTGCTCCCTTCTGAAGAAAAATGAACTCCATCCCTAACAAATGGAAGTGGAGCTATGACAACACATTACTAGCTATCCCTAACAGGAAAGAGGGCCAACCAAACAGTTTGCATGTATCACAAGTCTTATTTTTGTTTGTATGCATGGGAGAGAGAGAGCTTATAATAACGCTCTTGTTGAACATCTAAACCATTTAATGTGTAATGTGTCTTAACAGGTACAACTTCTAGAAGCTAAAATACGCATGTAACCCAGTCATCCGTTTTCTAAATTGCAGTCCACAGATCAACCACTCCTATTTCCTCTGACACTCATTTTACAAGGTATTTGAAGGGATTCGGATTAAATCAACGAGGGCAACAGTCACCACAACCGATGGCTTGGGGAAATTTATTGTTACAAGGAAATACAAATAAAGGTACAGTTATACATTTTATTTTCGTCGCCCATTTCGTTTCTCAAACTTGAATTAAACTCCAGCACCAGCTAAGCGACGCCTTGTTGCATTGGAAACAGATACCTGACTCAGCTTGTCAGCTTCACTAGTCACTAATCGTTCCTTCACAGGCGTATAATGTCGAAGCCATACGCCAGTATAAACCTAGAGAGTAGAAAAACAAACAGATCTAAATACCCAAATTCTCAGGCGTAAAAATAACATAAAACAAAAAGATGGTCCCAAGAATATTAAACGTAGGATTCGCCATTTTGCAGCAACATGGAATTTTTAGGTTCTAATAGTAAACCATGAAACACAGACAATAGCACGTGGTTCCCAAAATGATTTGGGAGACTAACCTGTGCCGGTCTCATGATCTTCGTATCAGGGTCATCTAGAGACTCCCGCCAATGGGACAAGTACCCAGCCATGCGAGGGATTGCAAACAATACAGGAAAGAACTCCGTTGGAAATCCCATAGCCCTGGTTAACAAAAATATTATCCAGATACCAGGTTATATATGTATTTAATTCACTGATAAGAGAACAAAAACAATTCCAGGACATACCTGTAGATCAAACCCGAGTAGAAATCCACATTCGGATAAAGTTTCCTCTTAACAAAATAATCATCTGAAAGTGCGGCTTTTTCCAATGCTACAGCTACCTGCAAGTAAGAACTTCAGTAAGAAACCCTAATCGTTCAAAATAAAAATGCACTTTGGCTAAAGATAAAGCAGAGTAACAATGTACAGATAATCTAAGCAGACTATATGTGCTTACAGGAAGATTGTGTTTCTTAACAGTTGTACGAAAGTTTATCAGTCAACAAAATTTGAACTTTTGGGGGTAAAATATCTATATTTAACTTTTCTCTGTTAACATTAATAATTAGTAGAAACATGTCTCAACTCCCAACTACAATTTGCAATAAAACAAATTCAGAGAGAAAAAAGAATTACCTCAATGAGCGGATCTCTTCCAACAATAGAAAAGACTTCCTCTGCCAGTGTTCTGATGACTTTAGCACGAGGGTCATAGTTTTTGTATACACGATGACCAAACCCTGACATCTTGCGCTTCCTGCATAATACGAGAATATGTGCATATGGTTAACATTATTCCTCTCTCATGATCCAGGGAAATGAAGAAGCAAGTACGCTATAACACACCTGCTTTTCACATCTTCAATGAAGCTGGGAATGTTCTCGACTGTTCCAATCTCATTTAACATCTTAAGAACCGCCTGGTATGATAAATTTTGAAAAATGAGTAATCTATAACAACTATTTTTTCAAGGTGATATAGGTGAAAACAACCATAATGTTAAGTCCATATGCTTTTCTATCTCGAGTGCTGAAGCACTAACTTTGAGTAACATAACTTAAACTGCAACCTTAAACCGTTGAGGAAAGTAAAATCTCAGCTCCAAATATGGTGTAGTAATAGGTTAAGAAAAAAAGAGGAAAGACGGACTAACCTCATTTGCTCCACCATGAAGAGGGCCATACAAAGCTCCAACAGCACCAGCTAGAGCTGTGTAAACATCCACGCCACTGCAAATGAAAAGTTAGTTATTCAAGATTTTAAGGTCAGTTTTTATATGTAGATGTGTGATCTCGAAAGTTAAAAAAGGAAATGGATGAGGTGAAACTCTTCAACACTATTTCTAAAAAATAAACTATATTTTCTTGTAAAGCATAAACGAAAGACAGCTCTAGTAAGAATTCACCAAATAGTTAAGATTACCAGAAGAAACTAGATAATGGATAGGAAAAAAATGATTAAGAAATAAATAATGAATCAAAGATTATAGATATGGCTCAGTTTTTTATCGACACGAAACAAAATTATTTCACTTTTTAATACAATACCACAAAGGACAAAAGAGAAACATAACGGATCAGCATCAACCTAGGAATAGTTTGTACATATTAGCAAATGCACAACTCTGATACCAAACACTAAAAAAAAAATGCAGACACGGTGGGGCAACCAAGATCAACTCTTACAGAGCGAAAGACATGCTAAGTATGCCCCTTTACATTTTTAATAACTTCAATTAGAGAATGCAATGCGGCTATTCCAGGTTTACATAATTTCCTTCCTCTTTTTTCTTTTTCTCCATTTTAATAAGCTCTGAAGACCATACCATATTCAATAGACATCATGTGAAAAAATATCTAAATTTTTAATATTGCATACCTAGATGCGAGATGCCGGGCAGCAGCAGTGGAGCAATTCATTTCATGTTCTGCATGGAGTATGAAGAGCATATCTATAACACGAGCTAGTCGAGGATTGGGCTTGTAGGCCCTGTTGCCTCTGCAATTTTGTATGGGAAAATTTTTAATACACTGAAGGAAGTCAAAATCCCCACAGGAAGCTAGATTTGCTCTATCTTAGAAACTTTTAGGATAAACAAAAGCTTTGCCGAACAAAAACCATGTAAGCATCAGAAATATTCTTGGAAATACTTGTCTGATTTTCTATAAATTACTATCAAAGATTCATCCCAAGTTTTCGGCCACGGAAATGATTTTCCAACACATAATAGTAGAAGCAAGGCAGAAGAAACAACTTACAATGAATCCAGCATGTATAAGAAGTTCTCGGAATAAGAAAGGTTGCTGGAAGGAAGAACAGGTGGCCTACCAGCCATCCTTAGATAAGCTGCAGCAGCAATAGTCGGTGCCTATATGTACCATATGACAATTTTAACACTAGTTAGGATACCACGGAAGTACAAATTAAACCACTTAAAAGTAATGTTGCGATAACAACCAAAACTTGCGGTTTACACCCTTATTGGGCGGAAGATAAAATAATATATGACAAAAGGTAGAAAGTGTAAAAAACAAAAAAAACATACCTTTCCAAGTATACGTGCAGTTTGCTTATCCCTCACTTGTTTTGAATTGTAGAGATCTTGACCCTGATTTAGAAACAAATGTTTTAACATCTTGGAATTCCATAGCATTCCATAGCCTTTATTTATTTTTCTATCTAATTGTTTTTCTGGCAACACTCAACTAATTTAGAATTGGCTCAGGTTAAAACCAGTTGTACAAATGTGCATGAAACTTGTAGGGTCATAGCTTATATAAGTCCTTAAAAGTTTTCTCGTCCTACTGTTCAGCTCATATAGGAAATACGGTGTATCATCAAAACTGTTTGTTGCGTCATTATGATATAACCAAAGAAACATTAGGTGGCCGAAGTTCCTAGAAACAGTTTTCTCGTCCTTAAAAAGTCCTTATATTTAAGTCCTTAAAAGTTCCTAGCTTGTATTAAAGTCCTTAAAAGTTTCAAATGTGCATAGTTTGAAACTTGTAGGGTCATAGCTTATATTAAAGTCCTTAAAAGTTTTCTCGTCCTACTGTTCAGCTCATACAGGAAACACGGTGTATCATCAAAACTGTTTGTTGCGTCATTATGATATAACCAAAGAAACATTAGGTGGCCGAAGTTCCTAGAAACAGGGTGATACCGTGTGTTGTAACAAACGCAAACATACCAACTTACCCTAAGAGCAGGATTTGCATCAGGGTGGAAGACAGAAAGAGCGCTCATTGCACTGCACAACACTCCCATTGGGTGAGCATCATGAGGCATTGCCTGTATAATATCCTGA
This sequence comes from Papaver californicum, assembly GCA_023531435.1. Lineage (NCBI taxonomy): Eukaryota > Viridiplantae > Streptophyta > Magnoliopsida > Ranunculales > Papaveraceae > Papaver > Papaver californicum. The sequence goes on from JAJJMC010013734.1 coordinate 290,310, forward strand.
AAATACAAACAACGAAGTAACAATGTTAAAAGATATATGGAAATCTACTTAAATCACCACTGCGACGAGTTCCTCTAAAGGTAGAACTATCTCATCACATTCATGCAAAGTAAGACAAAAGGGTAAGTAGTGTACCAGAATTCCCTGCGGTACGGCTGAATGTTGAGACACTGCAAATTCCCAATCTGCCAATTGGTTTCGAGCTGGCAAATTTCCGTACACTGGCAATGCATATAAACCAGTTAAATTGCTAGCAACGCTCAAAAACAAATAAATTATGTAATAGAATAGGTTGATTATGTCATGTTGACCGCCATATGGTAGGATAACATCTAGGACCCTAGCAAGACACACAATGACAAAATCAAAACAAGAAACTTACTTAAGAGATATGCGACTTCCAGAAACGAACTACTCTCAGCCAATTCTTCAATTGGGTAGCCTCTGTATCTAAGAATTCCCTCATCTCCATCAATATAACAAATCGAAGACCTGACCGGTGCCGTATTAAGATATCCCGGATCATACAGTTTAAGCCCTTTGTCAAACCTCCCAGTCGTTATCTATACGAAAGAGAAAAGAAGAAAACCAAAATTGTGATCCCAACAGGCATAATAATCACTCACCAATTGAAGAAACCCTAAATTAAGTTTCAAAAAGGACCAGAATTTTACCTTCTTTAAATCTGTAGCTTTGATAGTCCCATCTTCAGAAACTTGAACTTGAAATTTCTTACCAGTTCGTTCATCAATGATTGTTAATGAACCTTTTAAATCCCCAGGAGGTGGAACCATTTGTTGAGATGAAACACATGATGTTTCAAGAGAGTGTTGTTGAAATTGTGTTGTTGTTTCAGTAATCAAATGAGCTGATAAAACACCTAATCTTGCCCTTGCCACCATTGATGATGGATCAAATCTCTCCATTCGATCAGAGCTAAATTATTCTTCGAGCTAATTATAATTTCTCAATCGGAGTATGAAAATAAAATTACTTTATAATTTACGTTTCCGTGTTTTTAATGATATCGGAGTTCTGGGATAAGGTGGTTTATTCAAGAAAGAAATGATCAGAGAAATAACTAAACTGAGTTGAATCTAATCCAACGGTTAGTACACTATTGAAATATATTAACCTACGGTTTTGAAATGGTTGATTATTTTAATATAGTATTTTGTATTGTATGTTATAATAACCAAAATTGCTTTTCCTAGGAAGTTTAAACGTGTAAGATGAAGATGATGATGATGTTTATCGGGAGTAAGTTGGTGGTGTCCACCTGTAATGAAGAGTTTGGAGTAGTCAGCCTTATTGTTAAGACTGTTGGATTTTCTTAGAAACAAGCATGATAAGATTGGACGGTGCGTACTTGAGGATTTTTTGAAGTGATCGGTATGAAATCGGGAATTTATTTCTTAGGTGGGTCTGAGTTGGTGGGCTATGTTTTGTATTTTGCATGGAATTGATATTTTCTTGGAATGCTGAAAATTTGTTACGCGTACAGGGATCGTGCTGACGTTGACTTAAAAACTCAAAAGACTCAGGAGCAATGCGGCGACATGTGTCAAGCAGTTTAAGGGCCTGAGCCACTAGAGAATCACTTATGTGACAGCTTTGTTATTAAAGGAGGCGCTGATTTACATTTATGAACCCAATTGAAAAAAATCTAGAAAAAGCTTTGATCACAACTAGGAAGACTTCTTGTTGATGTTAAAGTAATTATTCACTTTGCGGTGTAGTTTCATACTAATAAATTTGCTTTCCTAATCTAGCCCTTTGATGAAGTTATTATTGTTAGTATAACACCAACACCTCTCGATTAGATTAATAAATTTAATTTAACTTTTAAAATTAATAAAAAATATATATATCCCATTTTTCAATTTTTTTCATTTCAAGATATCCTATAGCTTCCGTTTACCATTTTCAGTCGTAAAAATCGTAAAAACAAAAATATGATTAGGAATTTTAACTATGATTTAATCATAGGTAAAATTTACGACTAGAAACCAAGACTATAACCTAACCGTAATATATACTCTACGGTAAAAAACTATGTGTTTTTCAGAGTCAGTTACGACTAGGAATTCATCATTTCTCAGCTGTAAACAACAAAGTAGTACTAGTCTACGACTGGAAAATAATAAATTCCTAGCCGTAAATGAACTACTTACGGCTAGGAACAGATGAACATGTAGCCGTAAGCAGTGTTTACGACTCGGAATTTATATGTTCCTAGCTGTAAGCAGTTTCTGAAAGTGAAATTAAATTATAAATTGATCAAATATACATATTTAAGCAACCAAAATCAACAAAAAAAGATTTGGATTTGCCGATTCTTACCTAATAAAAGTCATGGTTGAAAGATTATGTGGTTGTTGGAGTGTTTTTTTTATTTATTTATGAATAAATTTAGGTTTTTATTTAGGAGGTTATGGAGGAGAAGATAAGGAGACGAGTAATAGGTTTAATTTGGGTAGAATATAGATTAGCTTTAATTTGGATGAAAAAATAAAAAGGTAATTTAGATATTTTGCACTAAGACACCCCTAACCCACTGCCTAGACATTTTGAATTACTCTACAACCCTTAAAGAAAATTATGCAGCCCCAGTAATGGGTTTCTTTCGAAATTAAAGGTCGGTCGGGTGGGAAGCCAACGCCAGTCGTATGTATACGTATATAACAGTTTCCCGAGCTAGAAAACCATAGTTTTTCCTCTTAAAGAGATTACAGAAAGTAAAAAGAAGCAAATCAACCGCAGTGTCTTTCTTAAGCCTTCCTAGGAGATCTTCACCTAGACATCCTTTCAAGGTTACTAGTAAAATCATTACTTATATGTGGATGCGTTTGAAAAACTTGGTTTGCTCTAATTTTTAATTCTCTACCTCGCCATCCTTTAAGGCTACCAGTGACATATTACTTATATGCAAGTGTGTTTGCAAGACTTGGTTTGAACTAATTTTTTATCCCAGTTTTGTTAAGTCCCACCTATTCTCCATAGAGAAATCAACCCTAGTTTTGTCATAGGAAAGGTTTCATAATCTCCTCCATGGGTTCTCATTCATTATTATCATCACAATCTCTTACGGAAGCTTGGAATGGTATTGTATTGAATTGGATTACTCGTTCCAATTTTTCCAATATGTCCAGTTAGTGGGTTATTGTAATGGTTTGGTTTACTTATTGAGTAGTAATGGGGCTAGGGGATTCATTTGTCTTTGGAACCCAGCTACTAGAGAGTACAAGACAGTACCTAATCTACCAGATACAAATATTGGTTTATGTACTTTTGGTTATGATTATAAGGCTGGGGATTACATGTTGGTAAATGTTGTAGCAAGCATTAACAAACATCTTTGAGTGCTTTTCTATACGTTAAAATCAAATGCATGGAAAAAAAATCCAAACCGACCCTTATAAGTTTTTCGGGAAGCGGCACGGGGTGTTTGTCAATGGAACTTTTCATTGGTTGGTTAAAAGGAAAGAGTCCAAAGTTGTGCTCATTTCTTTGGATATTAACCATGAGAAATTTGTAGAAGTGCAACTACCAAAAGCACCTAAAGAGAATAATCATTGGATTATGAATCTGGGAGTGTTAGACGATTTTCTTATTGTACTTGTGAAAGTAATTGAAATTGGTTCGGAGATATGGATGATGTAGAATTATAGAGTTGGAGAAGCATGGACTAAGCGTTATATCATTACCGCTGACAGAATTATTAATGTGAGGTTTTACTTGAGGCCAATGTTGATGTGAATTAAATTATATACGGTAAAAACATGATTATCGATGAGATAGTATGTAAACATGTGTCTCCATATAAACTAAATTCATTGCTAATTTTAATTTGTAATAAATATTATGGAAAAAGAAATAAATTGAGATATATTAAACCAAAGAAAGAAATAAATTAACAAGAAAGAAAGCCTAGGACTTTAGATTTCACCACTATGTTGCATAATAGAAAACTTGAATTTTTTTATAAAATATTCTCTTCAAAACCATACTCAAGATGATATAGGACACTATGGACGTTTTGGAATATATAACGTTATTTTCAATTAAATTTCTCAAAATACTAACAACTCTTATTACTTAGAAATGATGGTCTCTGGATAAGAACACAAAACTAAAATTATTATCATGATAATTGAGAATAAAGACCAATGAGAATTATTATTAAAATAAACTAGAATTCTCTTATACATATCATCGGGCTTCATCAGTAGCCCTAGTGAATTGATTATTTCATTACAAAAAAAAATAAAAAACATAAAAGAAAAGTAAGAACTAAACTACAATATTGATCATCGGACCTAGAAAATGAACTCCCTTCATCATGTATATTTGACCCCTTTTTATAGAACGTTTAATTGGAGAATACCCCCACAAATTGGAGGATACTTTGGATTGACCTAACCTAGAAATCCCGCTAAGTGTTTTTTTAAAGATATTTGGTACTTGTGATACTACTATGATACCCTTTATCCCTAATCAATTATCCTCAATTTATGGGATAAAATTAAAACGTTTTTATAACTCCTCTTTTATTCTCTTCACATTCTTCTCCTCCTTCTCTCACTCTATTAAAACCTCCATAACTTCTCTAACCGTTTCGTATTCATCGTCGATTAATCGTTGAATTCAAAAAAAAAAATCGTCGATTAATTTCATTTATAAATAGAACATGGCTAGATCGAAACAATATTCTAGACCTATACCTAATCCCGGAATCGCTGCGGCGGCTCAACGAAAAGCGGCACATAATCTTCAAGATAGACTTACCTCTTTTGCAACTCAATTGCAAGAAGAAGAGGAGGAGGATAATCTAACGCTTAATCAAATGACTTTAATGAGAAAATAAGTGGTTCCCAATCGCTTATTTAGTGTTTTTGTTGATTTGAACTTGTTAAAATAGGTTAGAATTGAAAAAATCAGATCTTTAATTGTAGTTTCAGAGTGTCAGTCGGTATTGATTTTAGTTGAATACCATACCGACCGAGTCTGCCGGCACTAATATGTTAAATCTTTAGTTTGAATACCATACCGACTGCATAGTTATATTTCCAGAAAATTTTGCATGTCTTTCTGTCGATATGGATTATTGAAATTTTAGTTTGAAGACCATACCAACAGACATAGAACTAGATCCAGAAATTTGCATGTCTTCTGTCGGTATTGTTTAAAAAATTTATAATAATGCCGACTGAACTCTTTGAAAACTCTGTGTAAAAAAACTACTCAGTCGGTTTAGTTTGTAGGCTTGTTATTCTATGCCGACTGATAGTGTAATTGTAATTTTTACCTCAATCGGCATGCTCGATTTATAAAAGAGCAATATTGACTTTGTGTTATAAAATGCTTATTTAGTTTTTGTTTGATGGATTGTTATATCAAAAGGTAATACATCCAGAGGAAATGAACTTGTTCCTAAGAAAGCATCTAAGAAGATTACCAAGGAAGTTAGCGCTTCAACATGGAACAATCTTCTTACTTCTCCTGAATTCGTTCCTCCTTGTAATGAGCGTAAACGTTTGGGTGCTGACAAGAGAGGCACTGAGCAAATCCCGAGGGACCACAGTAGATTAATAATCCGGGAACCCACTGAAGCGGAGTTGTGTGGGACTCAAGATGACGAGGAGGAGGATGTAGCTGATTTAGTTCCGCCTCCACAAGGGAAAGAGAAAGGGAAAATGGTTGATGATGAGAAGGATGTAGCTGATGTAGTTCCTCCTCCAAAAAGGAAAGGGAAAAGGAAAGCGGTTGAGGTGGGAGTCGAAGGAGAAGAAACAGAAGATATAAAGACTCATATTCTTCATCCTGACGATATGCTACCTCCTCACCCCGAAGGAAAAATATGGGGTAAACCTCTAGAGAAAGAATTTTTATTCGGCTATAGAGACTCGTGGGCTCATACGATCTATTCAACATATGTAATATTTTCCACCTTATATTTTCTTTTAAGGATTTATGATCGTTTATTTGTGTTTGTTTTGTTTTTTTGTTTGTAGGATCACAAGGATGCGGTCCGTGTCTGCAGACATCAATCGATGCTTTGGGATTTGGGCTTGGAATGTGATGGTGTTAGATCCTTAGTTGAATATTCCGGTCTGTACTCTGCGGTTACTAATCACGTACTATGATAATGTCACGGTGAATTATTTTTTGGAGCAGTTTTACGGAGAAACCGATACCATGCATTTTCCATGTGGCGAGTTGACTGTGATCCCCGATGATGCTCCACAAATTCTAGGCCTTCAAGTGCGAGGTAAAGTTGTTACAGAAGAAAATTACACCAAGGACTTGGGATGGGAGAAATTGCACAATCCGACCAACGCGTTGTTCGGTTGGGATGCCGAGACTTCAAGAGAAAGTTTCCACAAGAACAATGGTTATACTACCAAGACTTTCAAGCTAAAGAGGCTCAAGGAAACCTTTGGAGGCACACGAGTGAGAGAAGAGAATGACTTGCTGGGTCCCGAATATATTATCCGCACAGCCGCTGCCTATATGTTGTATATCTTGGGTACGAGGATTTTCCTCTACACTAGTGGAAACCGGGTCAATGCCAACTTTCTCCAATTGTTGCATCCATTGGATCAGGTCCCCAACTAATCGTGAGGCACTGCAGTGGTTGCACATTTTTTGAGTAAGATGCGGAAGGCCTCTAAGGCGACCTACATGGACTTTGTCGGGAACATGACTCTTCTCCAGGTAAGCTCGAAACAATTTAATCGTTGTTGTCCTTATTTTTCAAGTATATTTGCATCATGTTAATTCTTATAAACTCTATTATCTTGACATAGGTCTGGGTGTATGAACACTTCCCAACATTGTTCAAGGATAAGCCATATTTGACTATAAATGTTGATTGGGAGCCAGAGCAAGAGCGCCTAGATCTCTTAGAAACCGGTTCAAAGGGGGTCCAAAGCCATGTAACAATAAACGATTGATAGAAATGAGATTAACATTGGATGTGATAACGTCCGATAAGGTAGTGTTTGACCTCACAAGGAGGATAGAGAAGTGCATCACTACATCCAAAGGGCTAATGATGTTTCCTTTTATAACGGGTCGTTGTTTCACCCTGGAGGATTTGTCATGTACAATTATTTTCGTGTAATGAGGCAACTAGGGTACAAGCAAACTACTAAGGTTAAATATATGCATGGCCATATTTTTCGATATAGATTTAAAAAGTGTTCATCAACCTTGAAAACAACTGTCGTAGCTTACACACCTAAAACACTCACTTTACATTAGAGGGATAGGCTCACTCATTGTCAGGTGAATGCACATAATTAGGTTGTTATTATCAATGGTGAAGCCGAAGAAGTGTACTATGCGGATTACAGCATATGGGGTCATGGTTATGTGGTACGCCTGACAAATGTTGAAGTCTCACCCCAGAAAATAAATAAGCCAACCTTGCTCCAGTTTCTACTCCAACTTCTTCTCAATTTCATGCTTCAATCACAAAGCTTTTATCAATGGTCGTATGTATGTTATTGCTTATACTTGTGCTTTTTTCTTTATATGTTGTTTTCTTATTAAAATGGCAAATGATGCATATTGTTCTTATATAAGTTATACTATATGTTGTATATATGAATATTAAAAATAGCGGAGTCGAATCGGTGACATTAACAAACTCTTTAGTTGTAAGGTTGATGAAGGAGTGACGCTAACCCCTGAAGAAATGCGTGAGGTCGATGAGAAACTAAAGAACGTTGAGAATGTTAATGCGAGGGAGATGTTTGGTGAAAAGAAGAAAAAACGGGCATCGAAGAAGGCTCGGCGGGAGTGATTTATATATGTTTGCTTTGAACAAATTTAGAACTTATTTACTTTGGCTTCCGTAAAAAAATGTTGATTTGGTTTGAGTTTGGTTTGTTTGAATTATGGTGATGTTATTTGGGACGTAATACTAAGGATTGTCAGTTTAAGGTCTATGTTTGCTTTGAAAAATTCAATTTTTCTTCTGAAAAAAAAATTAATCGCTATTGCATACACTTCTGTCGGCATTCTCGACTTTTCTGTCGGTATCATGTTTCACATAGTTATTTTGGAAGCTTTTTTTACTTTGTTTTTGTATTCTTTTTAGATGAAGTTTGTATAATATTGGTTTATACATTCAACGTCGACAAAGATGTCTGCATAGTCTACTCTTCTGTCGGCATTTTGATGTTCACAAAGCTTTTTTTGTATACTTTTCATCATAAGTCGGCATAGTATGGTCTAAGCATATCAATACTGACAGTGTTATCGGCATGGAAGTTGCTAAAGTCGACCACGCCGAATGATGTAACATTCAACTTATCTTCTTTAGACATAAGTCGGCGTAGTATTTGTGATAGAAGTCTATGCCGACAAATATTGTTTTGGACTAAAAAACACTTGCCTCCTTTGGACATTATTCGTGTACTTAGTAAACATTCATTAATTGATAATAAATAAGTTTAGGGAACACAACAAACATCAATGAATCTCATTGGTTGATAATCTAATGTATCCCGGAGCCGAGCGCTTAAAGTATCAATAACAATCATAATGGAGAAAGGGTTGGCCGTTACGTGTCTCCCACGAACTTAGAACATGTCTTTTCTGAAAGAATAATAACACTAACATAAGAAATGTATGAAGATTAATTAAGAATCTTTAGAACAACCTAATATGTTGATATACTCACTTTTTCCGCAAGTCTAGCGCCGGGATGATATTTGTCAATATATCTACGTACTCTAACGTACTCTTTCATTTACCCACGGATATAATAATCAAATATATCAACCAAGGCTTTTCATTTACGGTGATTAGGATTCTCGTCTTAAATCCACCAAGAATTCTTTGACTCTTTTTCAAAACATCGAATACCTTTCGTTAGGTCGCTCGAGGAATGTCGGAATGAACGCTTTAGCAAGCATTAGATCATCTTCTAATGTGAATGGAAGGCTTGCCAATTTGAAAAGAAGTTTAAAATTGATTATGGGGTAAATATGTGTTAGAGTATAATAATGGGGACATTTTATATACAACTCTACATGGATTATGCCTCCAACGGCCAGAAATTTGACCATTGTGCATAGTCGACATTGTTGAAAAAAAAAATATTCAATACCGACAGAGCACTTATATCCTTAGTGTAACATAATAATTTTCAGTCGGCATGCTCGACACATATACAATCAATACTGACTGAACACCAAGGATTCTCTGATGCTAAATGAGTATTTATCGGTAGTGTTTGGGTATTTTAAAGCAATGCCGACTGGATTTTTGAGAACAACATTGTGTACCCAACAACTTGATTTTCGGAAATTGAGTCATAACTAGCCGTTGGATTCTATTGTCTATAAAACAACTCTTCTCTTAACAAAGAACACTCACACTTCTCTCAACAAATAATCCTTCCACTCCTCTCAACAAATATCTTCTTATTTCCTCATCTTACGACAAGTATCTTAAAAATTTAAACATGGCTGCTAGGTTCACCACCAAAGAAGATATTAGCATCGTTCGCGCATGGATGGCGACTACAAAGTTCGACGATGCGCTAAACATTGACGATACCACAAATCCTTTTTGAAAACGTGTATTTATGATTTTTGTGGCATTAGACGAAATTCAAAAACGATAAATGATGTTAAGGAAATATATTTTTTCATCTGTGATGCATGTGGTTATTTTAGAATGACTTTGTTCGACGCGAACGACTCTTATCCTAATCTCGACCGTGAGAAACGAGTAAGTATATCTTAATTAAATGTTAATAAAATCCGTTTTGAAAATAATACTAACTTACTATTGGTTTAATAATTTAATTTTTCAGAGAACTATTGCTCTTAAAGAATTTAAGGGTGACTAAGGCGAAAAATTCAGGCATTTCGAATGCTATGAAGTATTGGAAGAAAATGACTCATTTTGGTGTACACAATAACTCTTCAAGTTTAATGTTATCAATTATCATTTTTATGTATGTTCCTTTCATTGTAATGTCTTTTGCTTCATTGTATTGTATTCTCCTTCAATGAAATTTCGGTTTTAGCATGAATGAATGACTCAAATTCTTGTGTTTATGTAATTTCAATGATACAGTCGGTATGCTCGAAACTAAACGTTCAATGCCGGCAAATAAAACCCTTATTTGATAGGTTAATGTTTCAATTGGCATAGTTGGTAGGCTCATCCAATTCTATGCCAACAATGTAACCCAATTCTCTGTGGAGGAAATAGAGATAGTCGGCATAGTTATTGGTATGGTGAAACCATGCCGACTAGAAAGATTATGTACCCAACGGATTGATTTTTCAAAAAAATAGCCGTTGCCTTAAAACTCTATATATGGGGAGTTATTTTTCATAAATTCAGCCTCACACATCTCACAACTCTTCTCGTTTTTTCATCCTCCAAAAAGTTCACTTTTCTCACACATCTCACAACTCTTCTCATTTCTTCATCATCCAAAAATTCACATTTACATGACTCCGAAATTCACCAAGATTGAAGATACTTCCATAGTTCGTGCTTGGTTAACGACTACTAGTTATGACCAACACCTAAACGTTAACTTGGATCAACCTTCGGATAGTTTGTGGTTCCATGTATTGATTGTGTTTGTGCCGTTATGTAGCAATCCAAAGGGAAGAAATTATCGCATCATTAAGGAAAGATTTGAGTTAATCTATGAAAGATGTTTGGATTTTAGTTACGTTTTGTCCGACACGAAGATTCTTAATTATCAAGACTTTGAGCAATGCGAAAATAGGTCTCAACTATATTGAAATGTTGCTCTTGACGAACAAGAAAGAATATGGCGAAAGATTCATCCATCGTGAATGCTATCAACTGCTGCAAGAAAAGGACACGTATTTCGCTATATGTTAACTCTTCAAGTGGAATTTTAAGTGTAACGTTATAACCATTGTTATTTCTTTTTCTTACATTGTAATGCCTTAATTTTCTTTGTTATGTCTTTTGCTTCTTTGTAATGTCTTTTTATTCAATGAAAACATGTATCCTTTATGATAAATTTTTGAAAATCTTCTTACTTGTTCATTATCAATTATTTTTGAAAATCTACTTCCTTGAATTGATCGGGTTTCAATTTTACAATTACGGAGTGTCCAACAAAGGTCGCTGGGTCCGGATGGTTATGTCGACCGCGCATCAATTTACTCTTCTATGCATTTCCTTTCAAATTAAATACAAGCTTGGAGGGGAATCCATCCTTTCTCATTATGTCTTGTATTCTCTCTTAGTCTTCTTTGGATATACATATCCATTTTTATTGTGACTAACTTACTCCCCACCTTTCTCACAAGCCATCTCAAACCGAGTTAATCTGCCTTGATTTTTTCTGACTATAACACACTTATTCTTGAGAGACGTATCTATAGCCCACTTGATTGTATCATATTTACTTGCGATTTCCTACATTACACATAAACATAACAAGTTATATGTATAGTAACAAATGCCTATACATACTTGCAAAATCATTTTTTAACTTACCAAAACATTCGCATAATATTCTGAAGTATCTGGACCTAAATATCGCAAAGGTTTAGTATTAGCATCGGTGCCAAGTACGATCTAACAGCAAAAAACAAGAAATTTTTAGCCGAAGTATAGTAAAGAAGTTTCACATTCAGCATGCTTAATACTTGAAGCAATGCCGACAAAGAATAATTTCAGGTAAAAAATATATCAAAGGACTCATTCGGCATGCTCGAAAACTTAAAAACAATACCGACTAATAACTATTCAAAGGGTTTATATTTTTAAATGGTCTTGGTCGGCATTGTAGACATAGACATCTTCAACGCCAACTAAGGTCAGAAAAATAATGGCACTTTTTAATGTTAGTCGGCATAGTTAGTGTTCCATCTTATTATACCGACTGTGAAGCCAAGAATAATCCGATTTGGGCATACTATTGGACTCAGTAGGTATACTAAGATCTCTTCGACTATGCCGACTGGCATTCTTATCTTCTCCAAAAACATTGGGGTTAGTCGGTATTTTACAAAGTATGCATACCATACAGACAGAATATCCAACCAGATATTCCATGGGGGAATACCTACTGTCGGCATTGTGTAATGTTTGAATATCATACCGACTTAGATCAATCGACGTAGTTATTAAACATCGACTATGCCGACAAAGAGCTTTCCCACTGCACATCCATGGCAATTCTAAGATAAACTTTCTAACTAATTTGGACCTATACCTGAGTGTTTGGAGCATTTGAATCTTCACATTCTTCGTTTTCATGGGTTGGTTCTTCACTTGAACCTTCGTGCTCATTAATGTCTTGATTTAGGGTTTTCTCATAAGTAAAATGTTGATTATCTACAAAATCTTGCAATTGAGAATCATTATCAAATGCAACGTAAACCCCTTCTCCTTGTTGAGATGAAGGTTCCCCAACATCAAATTCCTGACTAGATTCACTCATTTCTATAAACTCTTCTCAAATCTCACTTTTTTAAAAAAACCTCTTCTTCTTCTCCTCCTCTTCTACGTATTTCTCTATAACTAACATAACACACTAATTATAATAATCTTATGTTTTATTTTAGATAACTAATTAAACAAGGTTAAATTAGGGATTATAAAAATATCATAGATAAGGGGTTCTCAGAAATAACTTAAAATGATCCTATTTTGTTTTACTTGGTATCCCTAATTTGTGGGGTATCCCCCAATTAAACGGCTCAAATCGTCTATGCCAAAGGAAACTAAACGGCTCAAATCGTCTATGCCAAAGGAAAGGTGTGCCCAATATGCCAAACCAATAATTTGGCAACACATGTCTTCCCTTATTTATTTCAACTAATCCATCTATACTTTTCATAATTGACTGTTACACATTTATAAATAAGAATACATGCCAAATTAAGGGAAAGTATGCCCAAATATTTTTTAAAAGTTTAGAAAAGAGTGAAATAATTAAAATAAATAAATTTATGTTAATTATATTCGTTAAAATTAGTTTATGTTAATAATTTTTTGTTTTATTTTGTTAGAATAACTAGGGCTTAACCCGTACCATAACGTCATAGGTGAGTTTTACATTTTTGTATAATTATATTACGACCTAAATAGTATTATGAAACTATGACCCAATTTCCCAGAGTAATTCCTTCTAACTGGGTAAAATATGGTACGTTAAATTGTATAGGATTTATCAAGCAACAAATGATATTCAATAAATTGTTATACCAAAAATCAGGTTACACGAAAAATATTTTTTGATTTTTTCCTTGTAAGGACACTAAAAGACCCAAACTAAGTTGTTGACTAGACGGCATGCAAAATTTATCTTTTAACGACTCATTTTCAACTCATTCACAGAGTGGAAACACTGCTAGAACTTACAATAAATCAACTATACCAAACAATGCTGGAGCTTAGAATGGAAATCATACCCTAATATGACCTTATCAACTTATTCGACATGATCTCCTAATTTTCATAAGAGCATTGATTATCAAGATAGCTTCATATATCGGAAAATCATGGTATTTCTCATATTTTAATAGTTACTTGTTTATCGCGAACATAACGACACATTCTTTGGGATGTAAAAATGACTGGCTTCGGGCTTTAGTCTTTCAACACTTTTGCCTTTTAAGCATACTCTTGGTTTGTCCCATAAATTGTTTGTATTTTCCTTTTTATTAGGTTCTTGATTTCTCTTTATACATTGATTTCTTTTTAAACATTAGAGAGTTGCAGATTGCAAGCAAATAAAGAAATTCAAAATTTTGATCCATCATATAAGATTTATCAAGGTTAAAACACTGATTTTATCAAATAAAACCATAAAAATAAATACAATCAAAGTTGAACTAATTATTTCAAACCAATTGTCCCCATGTTTTCGAAAGTCATTTGCTGGGGATTCTTAGTTCAATTAAATTGAAGGATTTTAATTCATTTAAGTTAGACAACCACACTGGAATAATAATATTGATGATTTCAATACCAGGGAAACATGAGCAAGTAAACAACTGGGTAAGTAACCATGATCAACTTACCGTGTCAATTGGTATTCAATCTGACACCCCTATTATTTTATGATGATGATGAAAGTGGCGTGTTTCGGTTATGTCCACGCATGTCTACCCATAGTATTGTGCATAACCATCCCTTACCAAAATCATCATCTTTTTTCTTACATCCTCTCACTTTGGTGGGCTTGTGGGTGAGTAGATTGTTATCTAATTGCATCTTTCTTTTATATCCTCTCACTTTGGTGGGATTATGGTTGAGTAGATTGTTATCTAATTGCTTCTACGGTTATTTTCAGAGATTACTCATCATCATCATGAATATAATATAAATCCTATTATTTTAATTGACGTCTACACCGTAAAAACATATTAAAATCGCACATTTAAAAAAAATCAAATTCCCAACTTCCTTACTTTTGGAGGGGGATATATTCTTTTGCTCAAATAAAACACAAATTAAATTCTCTAGATGATTTAGTCTACTCTCCATCATAAGAATTAAGAGAACCTAAGTTAAGTGAAAATATATCTTCAGAGTTAAAGTTAGATAATACTATAATATGATTTTACATCGAACCGTGAGTTATAAAAAATGTATGTTTAATAGTAAAAAATATGCATCTTCAGAATTAAGTTAAATGATGATTTAATCTGATTATACATCGAACCGTGAGTTAAAAACTCTATTTTGATGATTCATGAACCTATACTTTTTAGTGGACATTTATTAGAATTAAGAGGCTACGGTATCCTCTACTCAAAATGATGCGCAACTAACATTAACATGTATTCCAAGACTTTCATCTCACTTATAAATATAAAAATAGGAAAAAAGTTTGTGGTCACCTTCGCCAATTTTTTTTGGTAAATACAGAAAAACGGTCCTACAAACATACAAATAAACAACTATCACTTAACAACGCACTCACGAAAGATACAAAGTGACCAAATTCCTAAAGTAAAAAGATATAAAAGCAGCTTTCCTGCTACACAACGGAGTCTAGAGGAATAGACACTAAAGTTAAGCATAAGTTTGATATCCATTGGTGATACATGATTAAAAGAGAGATTAAAATAATAATATAACTGGAATCATTCCAAGGCTAAGACTTTTCCACCACATGTGCACTACCACCATGTTAAAGAGTATGTACTGACCTTGATTGGCATTTAAGATGTAATCACTATGATGGGAAAATAACAGGATGTTTGGAATCATACATTTTTCGACTTAAATATGTGCGGCCAATGTTCTATTCTGCAGCTCTGAAAACCTGACGGCTGATGCCGTAATTTTTGATGCTGAGGTCTAATCTATAACCATTACTCTCTATCATCCTAGAGGAGTTATTTAAGCAGAGGAGTCATTTAAAAAAAGAGAAACAATTACACCATATCCACGGAAATGAAGAAAGAAAGTATTAATCATATTGATGTATACCACTTGTAGGAAATGGAGATAATGTTGGTTGGTTACCTTGATGATGATTATGCAACGGCGCATCACCAGATACAGACGCAATCCCTGCAGTTACCAGCCCATAAGCAATTAGATGATTCGTATCAAAAACATGTCACAACAATCATCACCGTCACTTGATGTTCCATCTGGGCATGTTTGTTATGTTCACTGCAACTTCTGTAACACCATCTTAGCGGTATACATATACCATCATCATATTACTGTTACCAACTACCTACTCCCTTGCTCTCTTTTTCACACACAAACAGTCTCTTCACAAAATACAAACACAGTCTCTTTGGCTTTTCATATGAAACAAACCTATTTATCATAACTCAATTTTCAGATCTCACAGTTTGGTTCATATTCTTTTAAATTTTTTCATTATCGTACTACATGTAGTTGTGTTTTCTACTTTGCACCTTTTTAAAAAAAAATCTAATCAAATAAATATATGGGTTTACAATTATATATACAACCAAGTTTCATGGTCGATATTTTATTGAAATGCTCTCCCATACTAATAAATTTTAATTTGGATCTCACAATTAACTAAGTTTAGTTTCTTAATGAAATTATTATAGGTTTCCTTAAACACGTAGTCTTTTCACTACATACTTAATTGTTTAGCTTGATTTAATGATGCATATATACTTTCCATGAATTTTTCAAGAAACTAAACCTAGAATTCTGAAGTATATATATTCCATTACTTGTGACTCGAGGAAGAGAAAGAGCATGGGAAAACTACTTCTCCCACCTGCATTCTACTCAGCAAATCATGTAATCTTTGTCCGATGGCTTTAGAGAGATCTCAAGAAGAATTCGGATCCCAACTGAAGTGACATTTATGTTGTTACCAACTGCCTTATTGTTAGGAAGGAATCTGAATCTCATGAAGATCTGCCAATAATAGGTATACCCGTTAAAATATCCCGTGTTAGAGTACCCAAGAACTTCAACTTTTTTTCACATAAGCATCCTTACAAAGTTGCACATGTTTTCCACCTCTCGCTAATTCATTTGAAACCTGACTGCGGCTTAAAATTGCGAAGGAAGCCTTATTCAGCGTGGATACCGTGGATGACTCTTATTAACTTGTGTATTTTCCTTCTACAGTTTTGTCAATTAGCTTGATATTTAGCTCTTGATTCTCATACCAACTACTGCAGCAAAACATGGAAAGATTCTACAGGTATGGTATGAAACCCCTTCAGTCATCCCCATTTCTTAAAAATAATAGTTGTTATTACTTCTGTCAATGGAACTGGATGCCAATCACTGTTTGGACCAAGAATTTGCCTAAAAGAGCAATAAGTATGCAAACGAAGGATACTAAATAAGAGCTCCTATACAAATATAATCCACATCACAAGCATACTGCAATGTTGAAAGCTATACTTGCAAGTTCACTCGTCTTTTTTTAAATTGGCCACCTTCTGACTTCTGCATCTAGATTTTCTCAGAAAATCTGCAATCAAAGTTCAAAATTAGATCCAGGAGACTAAGTAACATATTTAATCAAAGTCAATGGAATTCTTGAGAGTGTTAACAGACTATTTACCTTTCTCTCTACTTGCTCTCTCAGAGAAAGAAAATCTCACATATTATTTTCTTCTAAAGCTTCTTCCTGAAAAGAGAACAGAAAGCATGAGTACATTTTGGTATAGGTAAACCAACCATCCATCCTAAAACGAAAATATTAGACTTACCGCATGCTCAACTGTGAGTTGATGCCTCTTTAATGTATATTTACATCTTCGAGCTGATTAAATTTTGGCTCCCTGATAACTCTCGCTAACATTGGACGCTGCACAATAAGTAAAATATTAGGATAAATCGTACATCAAATGAAAATGAAAGCTAAAATGGGGAAAATTGATACGTAATAAAATAGATAGTACACCAAACAACAAAATCTAAGGAATCTGTAATCAATTATTTAGTTACCCTGTGAGTGAAGGATATGAAAGCACATTCATAAAGGAAACACAGAAATAATATCATGTAATCTACGTTATTTTTGTGATTTTTATGATTACGTAATTAGTTTTCAACAAAAATATAAACTCAATAAAAGTGCTTCAGCTAAAAAATGCAATACAAAAACCCAAATTTCCAAAGTTAGACTATGAAACATAATCAAGAAGTTAAAGTTGGGAAAAGAAGAACCTTATAACGAATATGCATATTAACATCATCTGGACCTTATACAACTTTCAACATTAGACCAAACTAATTCAACCAGCACAACACAATATTTTTCCCATGGGTTAACTCTTGATAGAACATGAAACAATTATGAACTGGAATACTTATTAACACAAATAAAAAGATAAAACAATTATATATTGAAATCCCGATATTAGTTAGTATCCAGACCTTACAATGTAGGAATAATAATATTACTGCGACCATATATGTTTTTCTATATTACAATGCTCGTTAACAGAAACACAATTTGGACCTTGGTTTAAATGTTACCGTTCCTAGGACATAAGTCAGTCGATATGTCAGGTTGTAAAATAAATTTATAAGCAAATATCACGGAGCTAAGACAAGAGTAGTGATTTTAATTGCTAGTTGCTACTGCTGCATCAGATAAAACAAAATAGTTGGAAAGAAGATTGATATGAACTGCAAACCCTAAAAAACAAAATAAATTGACAGAAACACAAGGAAGGAATATTCACAAGATGTCTCTCTAGCAGTTTTCATATTCTTCTTTCTTTCCACGTTTAGATATCTGTTAATACCATTTTGTAATCCTCCTCTTGAAAATTCGATCAAACAATTTGAATCAGTAAAATACAATAATAATCATACCTGAAATTGAATCAGTAAAAATAAGATAGAACCCTAAATCAAAATCGAACACAACCATTAGAATCACTAATTCAACCTCAAAATTGAATCATAAGATCAAACCCTATTAATTACATCAACCAAATCTAACATTCACTTTTTATGAAAAGATCGAGAGAAGAGACTTTACCGATTTCGCGTCTCTCTCTCAGAACACTACTTTCCAATAATACCAAAAATTTTCACTTTCCCCAGATTCAGTAACCCCACACTATTCATTAGGTTGACCATATATGTCTGCAATTACCCACTAAGTCAAAATTTTGGGTCAAAACAGAATTTTGTATAAAAAATATACTTAAAACTTCATCAGTAAATCATGTAAAAGGCGGAAGGCAGTTCAATCCTAAAGGTGGAACCTTGAACAAAAAGAAACCCATAAAAACTTAACTGGGGTTTGTAATTTCGGTTCAATTCTTCATCAAAATCATCCTGCAGTTCAATCAATGACCAAAATTGAAATTTAGAATACATCACGAGCATCCACAATTCCTTGACCATATATTTTTGCAATCACCCATCGAGTTAGAACTTTAAGAAAATTAACAAAATCAACAGTAAGAAAATCAACAAAATCAGTTAGAAATCATTAACTTTTTCTCGACATAAGAAAGGACTAATAGCTCTTCAGAAGAGAAAAATAAAAGGAGGAAAATAGAGAAGATCAGAAGAAAAAGAATACATACTCTACAAAGGGATTGAATGGCGCAAATCAGAAGAAAAAGAAGACACACTCATTGTTAATGAGAGGGATAACCATTAGAAGAGAAGCCCTAATTTATTTTTTTAAGCGGAAGAGGGGATTAAGTTTGATGGAAGATGGGATAACGGGTTTGTAATGGAAAAGGGGATAATGAGTTTGATATAACCGGCATAACAAGGAATTCGAACCATTCTAAGTATACACATATGAATCATATACAGAAAATTAAGGGTGTTTCCCAAGGCTTTCCAAATCGACTTCATACCCTTGAGTTCTTAAAGATTGAGACTTGAAATTCAGTAGAGAAAGGAAATAAAAAATTAAGCTTGGGAGGGATATGTCTTTCTATTTATTTAAATTTATTTTCTCTCCTTAGATTTCATCTTTATTTCGTTTCTTTTAGTTTCTCTCAATTTATTTTCCAATAAGTTAATAACAAAAATTCTTCTCGGTTGTCTATTTTTTCTCTTATGAATCACTAAGTTTTTTACAGATTTCCTTATCTTCCCGAGTAATTACCATATTTGGTAACCAGTTGTGGTTGGTTTTCCAGCATTTTCATCAACAAGTAGGTTGCAGTGGTGCTATTTCAATCTGAACAATGGTGTTCATTCTCTATACAAGCTATGATTATCAAAAGATGTATTGATTCATACTTTTCCTTCTTCTGAGTTATTTTCCTGTGAACCATTTTCATCATGGCTAGATTCATTTTGAATTGGATTGATTATAAGCGTAATTTGAGTGCTTCCAACTGTGATATCCACAAATTTAGGAGAAATTACCTATTCCCTTTCCTCCAGGATGTTATTCAAAAATTAGTTACCTTTTCTTCAGAAGAATATATTCGGCACTCATTTTCTAATCATTATTTTAGGAAAGCAAAAGATATCCAAAGTCCGTGACCTTATATAACCCCATACGTTATCCTCATAGCTTTAAATCTCTAATCACCTTTCTTCCCTGTTGTATCTTTCACCCATTTATAAGACTTTCTTTCTCCATTATGAACAACAGTCAGAATATTCATATGGATCACTTATCATCAAAAATGAATTCAACTAGGATAGGTTCTACTACTGCTAGGCCATTAAGAAGAATTATTTTAACTACTGCAGCAGTTGATGTTGCCGCTAATGAATGGTCTACTAGTCTGCTTGGGAAAATCTTTTCTAAAGATGATATGGATTATGATGATTTGAAAAATGAAATTAATTCTTTGTGGAAAAAATGTAGAAGAGTGGAAATCATAACTAAAGGTCAGAATCTTTATGTTTTTTGGTTCCAGGATGAAGAGCTTATGGGTGAGGCTTTGAGAAAGGCACCTTGGACTATTCTTGGTCAGTTTTTAGCTTTACAAAAATACAACACTAATATCCCTCTGAAAGACCATCTTTTCAAAAAACAAATATGGTGTGTTCAGTTGAAGAATTTATCGCAGATTTTATTGACTGAAAATCTGGTTGAAGATATTTGTAAGGATATTGGAGTAAGGGTTAAGACTAATTCTCGTAACAGATTACCAAAAAGGAAGTCTTAGCACTGTATTTGTGGAAGTTGATTTAAAAGAGATATTAAGAAGGGGAGGTTGGACTATGACTACAACAGGTGAAAAAGTTTGGATTAAATGCCATTTTGAGAAGCAACCTTACAATATATGCAAATACTGTTTTGTTATTGATCATGATGATACAAATTATGAAAGGATTGCTCTTGAGCTGAAAATTGATGCTATGACATAGTCACAATATAATGATCTGAAGAATACCGAACAGGGGAGGGCACTTTTGGCTGCCCTTATGAAATTTCAGGATGAGGATAATACTAGTGCTCCTCTCACTGTTAATAATCATCTTGTTCCATTCGAGACTTAAGTAACTGATGACACTAATGAAGAAAGTCGGGGAAGCAAGAGATTAAGAAACGAAAAAGCCATCATCGATCATGAAATCCATCATTCTGTCAATACCCATGTTAACCCTATTTTTCAAAATGATAAATCTGGTCCTGTTGGAAGTGGTTCTAATTCAAATAAATAGAAAGTGTCGCCTACTAATCAGAGTACAGATGAAAATGTGTTGATGTCGATTGAAAACTTGGGTAAATTTTCTGGAAGATTAATTATGAACAGAAAGGTTGGAAATTACGCTATTTCTCAAAAGGTTTATTTTTGCTCTTTCTATAGTAATTCCCCTTTTATTAGCAAGCTTTCATTAATTCTTTTGTGCCCTAATTTTTATTCTTAGCAAAATCTTGTGATTTTAGTCTGCCAAAATAGTATCAGTGGTGATACTTTTGATCTAATCTGTTTTTATTTTAAAAAGATGAGAATCCTTGCCTAGAATGTTCAAGAAATTGATAATGGTTTCACTAGGAAACAATTGAGCAATCTGGTTAGAATTCAGAGTCCAGACCTAATTTTTTTTTCTGAGACTAAAATTGATAACAATAGAATGACTAGTATATCTACTAATCTCCACTATTATAATCATGAATGCATTAGTAGAGTTAGTCTTGCAGGAGGTCTTATTCTCATGTGGAATGATGATATTGATTGTGAGGTGGTTACTACTATGCATAACACTATTCATGTTTTAATTAAAATGCACCTTGCGAAGCCTGAAGTCTTATTATCATGTATGTATGGGTCCACTTATCCTGACCCTAAAAAAAAGAATAATGGAATTTTATCCATGATCTGAGCCAGAATGCCTTTCAACCATGGTTAATATTAGGTGATCTAAACTTTCATATAATTGACTTGGATAATAATGCTGAAGATAGACAATTAGATAAATAGGTTAGTAACAAGGTTAGTGATTCTAGATTAATGGATATAGGCTTTGAAGGAAGAAACTACACCTGGACTAGTAATAAGCATGAAACAGGTACTAAAAAAGCTATACTAGACATGGCTTTAGAAAATTCTAAGTGGTGTTTGCATTTCCCACATGCTAAGATTCTTCATCTTAATCATATGGGTCCAGACCATTCTCTTATTCTTCTTCTTACTGAGACTTCTCCCTCTCATCTGTGGAAACCTTTCTAATGTTTTGGTAGTTGGATGACTCACCCCACTTTTGATTCTCAAACCCAGAATGCTTGGTATATAGATATTCAAGGATCTCCTGGTTTTAAAGTTAACAACAAATTATAGAATGCTAGAACTAGGCTTTATTTATGGAATAAATATGTATTTGGTGATATTCAAAAACATATAAATGATTTACAATATCAGATATCTCTTGTGCAGAGTGAAGACTTTACATCAACATGATAGGGTTGTTTCTCTTACCAATGAACTTGATAATTGGCTTTCAATTCAATGTGAATTTTATAAGAAAAAAAATCTGGTGACAGATATATTAGGGATAGTGATAACAATACTAAATATTTTCATGTTTTAGCAAATAGGAGAATGTTTAGAAATAACATTGATGCTTTGTGTGATGTTAATGGTAATTTGTGTAATAATAGGGATTCCATGGCTGTTTTTCTTTCTAATCATTTTCATTATGTGAGTACAACTATTAATCCAAGTTTACATGATAACAATTTTGATGTTATTCCTTCCATTATCACTAATGTGCAAAATATGATCTTAAACAATATTCCTACTTCTGATGAGATTTTTTTCTGTTGTTAAAGCTATGCCTGCTTGGAGCTCTCTTGGACCTGATGGTTTCTTTCAAAAAAAATGGAACATTGTTGGTCATGATATTGTGGATATGGTTCAACAGGTATTTAGAACATGTTACATGCCTATAATCATTAATAAGACATATATTACCCTTATTCCTAAGACTAATAAGGCTAAGTACCCTGTTGACTTCAGACTCATAGGCTTATGTAATACCACATATAAATTTATCTCTAAAATTATTGCTAATAGAATTAAGCCTCTCCTGAAAAGTTTGATTTCTCCTTATCAAGCTGCTTTTATCCCTAGTAGATCAATTCATAACAATATTATTATTGCTCATGAATAGATTCATACTATGAATCATAAAGAGAGCTTTGGGGGTAGTATGGCTCTTAAGTTAGATCTTTCAAAAGCTTTTGATAGATTAGAGTGGCCTTTTCTCCTAGGTATTATAAAGAAATTTGGGTTTAATGATCATTTCTGCCAACTTATTAGTCAATGCATTTCCACATCCAGTATTTCTGTTTTACTTAATGGATCTTCTTGTGAGGAATTCTCTCCATATAGGTGTATAAGACAAATGGATCCTCTTTCCCCTTATCTTTTTATCCTAGCTATGGAATTTCTCTCAAGGAGTCTTCTTATTGCTGAATCTAACAAGAGTACTGCAGGTATTAAGGCATCTAGAGGAGCACCAACTATAACTCATCTTCTTTTTGCAGATGATATCATAATTTTTGCAAAAGGAAATATGGCTAATGTTAGAGATTTTTTGCATGTTTTAGAGAATTTTGGAGCTTGCTCAGGTCAGTTGTTAAACTTCTCTAAATAATGTGTGTATTTTAGTAAGAATCTCAGTCTTGGAGCTTGTGATGATCTAGCTAAAGCCCTTAATATATCATGACTAAAGACTCTGAGAAGTATCTTGGAGTCCCTCTGTTATTGGGAAGAAGTAAAATTCAATCTTTTGCTCATACTCTTCAATCTTTTGAGGATAAGATGAAAACTTGGAAAGGTAAAACACTTAATCTTGCAAGTAGGACCACTATGGTCAAGACAGTTTTAAATTCTCTTTCTTCTCACAAAATGGGATCTTTTAAAATCCCTAAAGATCTTATTTCTAAAATGGATTCTATCCAAAGGAGTTTTTGGTGGGGGCATCAAAACCATAAATGAATTAAGTTTATAGCCTGACATGAATTTCAGAAACCAAAGGCTTTGGGTGGATTAGGTTTTAGAAATTTAGAAATTTTCAATGAGGTAATGCTTAGTAAGCTTGCCTGGAAAGCCTGTACTAGGCCAGATAAACCCTGGGTGAAGATTTTCAAAGCTAAATATGCTAAAAACTGTGAGTTTCTTCATCTGGATAAGTTAAAGGATAACTCATCTTGGATATGGAGAAGTTTGTATGAGGGTTTTTGTATTGTTAAGCAATTTTGTTGTTGGGATGTTAGGTGTGGAACTAGAGTTAGTATTTGGTATGATTGTTGGATTGTGGGTTTAGATTCTCCTTCTATTCCTGCTCCAGGAGTTACTAATGCTAGAGATTTTACTTATGTCCGTGATCTTTTCATAACTGATACTAGGCATTGGAATATTGATTTAATTTATAATATTTTTAGTAATGATATTGCTAAAAAGATCTGTGACATGCATGTTCCTAGTTCATGGGAAGATACTCTTATTTGGTCTCCTAATAGGAAAGGTAAATTTTCTGTAAAGAGTGCTTACAACACCCTTGTTTCTGTTGGTTCTAGTATTTCTAACTTTATACACAGTGTGCAAAATGAGATTTGGAAACATCTGTGGAAGCTTAATATTCCTCATAGAATTTCTTTATTCATATGGAAATATTTGAAAAACATTATCCCAACTAGGGATAAGATTGCTAGATATAACCACAGAATTGAAACTCATTGCAGCATGTGTAACTCTGCTGAAGAAACTTTGGATTATCTTATATTGTGGTGCCCTTATGCTAAAAAGATTTGGTTATCTGTGAATGTTAATATTAATCAGATTACAAGCTCTCATACTAGTTTTAAAGTTTGGATTGTTAGTTGTTTTAATAATGCTTTGCAGATGTCAACAGACCCTCTCTTGTTCAGAATTATTATAGTCTTCTGGTTTACATGGAAGGATAGGTGCACTAATTTTTTTCAGAATTTGAGCCCAAATTCTCACCTAACTGTTAGTAGCGTTATTCAGCTTACTGCTAAATACTTGATATGGAATCTAATCCAAATACTAGCATTGGTTCTCTGGCATTATTGCAGGATAAAAGTTGGAGACCTCCTGATCATGGTTTTACTAAGTTTTTGTTGATGCTTCATATATTATAGAAACTGGTGATGCAAGCATTGGTTTAATCATTCATGATTGTGCAGGTCTCTGCCAAGGAGCAAAAGGAAGATATGTTGATGGAATACTCAGTCCAGAATACCCAGCAGGGAAGATGGAATGCTTAGCTATGCTTGAGGCTGTTAACTGGGCAAGTAGGAAAAGCTTTAACAAAGTTATTTTTGTGTCAGACTGTGAGGTGGTGGTTAAGTCGATTAATGAGGCGAAAGATGAAGTTTATTGGGTTAATCAAGGTCTTATTTTAAAGATTAAAAATAAAATAGTTGGTCGTTTATCTTGGCTTTTTAAATCAGTTAATAGGTTAGATAATGGTACATCTCATGCTTTAGTGAAAAAGGCTAGAGAAGAGCGTATTTGTTTTGAGTATTACAACAATTTTCCTTCAGATGTCCAGCATTGGATAGATATTGATTCTAAAGCTGTAACAGTTTAAGTCCAATAAATTTATTTTTGAATTAAAAAAATAAATAAAGAACTATTCTAAAAATTATCTAATCCTGACCACTCTTTACATATTCCCAGAAAATCCTAGTCTTTCGTTATCCTCACTCAAAACACATCTCAAGCGCAATTTATCTATGTCCAAATAAAACTTTAAATAAGACCGCTCTTTATCAGCACCTAAAAACGGATCCTATAATCCTGACCACTCTTTATACTCCTAAGAATCCATCCCAGCCGCTCTTTGTCTTTCCCTATACGTAATCCCAGCCGTTCTTTATAACTACGTTCTGCTTTATATTTTTGATTTGATTTACTTAATGACATCTCTAAATGTAATATTTGATAGGTAAAAGGATGTACCAATAAATTTTGATAGATAAAAGGATATACCAATAAATATATAAAGAAAATTATAATCACAAAATCATGAATTCTTAAATTTAAAAAATAAAATATACCTAATTTGCTTAAAAATTTCATTAATTGAATGACAACAAAATTAAACACTAAGTATTTTTTTTCTAAACATAATTCATTTGTTGTATGGATTGTATGAAGGCGGTAACCTTTTTTTTAAAGAATTTACTGAAGCAATGTAATGTATGTATTAGGATTTAGGACTTAACCAAATACAATATATACTTTAACTAGCCGTGAAATATACTATACCTAGGATTTTAAAAAAAAAATAGATTAACATAAATTTATTTAATTTAGATATCTTTTCTCTTTTCTAAAATTGTTAACGTTGTTCAAATCTCACTATTCTTCTTTAGGTTACTAACTAATTATTATAGAGATATTGGTTAGTGGATAAATAATAATGCACAAACTATATAACATATAATGGACAAATAGAGATAAAGTAGGAGAAGAAGATTTTCTATTAATGCTTCTTGGTGTAGTTACAAATGAGCTAACATCAAAATATATATAGTGATAGATGCATATATCATTTGAGCTAGAGAGACAAGTGCTTGTTGCATGTGAAGTAGAAGGCCAAGTGCCTAGCTTGCATGAGAGGTAGAGAGATAAGTGCCCTTGGTTGTATGTGATGTGAGCCAAGTGTTTATATTGCTCCTTTGGACACACGCTTGTCCTACAACACTACCCCTTGTGTGGTCAAAGGGAACTTCAAAAGTAATTGCCTCATTAAAACCTTGTCAGGAAAACCCAGAGGGACAAAACCTGAACTAAGGGAAAAGAGTATAATTTTAGAAAACTTAAGATACAGTTGATGTGTGTCGTACCACGCCAAAATTATTTATTACTTTCTCACTACTTATGATTTATTATGAATCAAGGGTAAGAAAAGTTCGTTCCCACGGAGAGGTCTGAGTTGTTATTCGATTTCGATATCTAATGGAAAGGGGGGATTTTTCAGGTTTAATAAAAGTAAATAAAACTAACTAAGAAAACTAAGAAATTGTAGAAAAGGATCAAATAGTTTAGAATATTGGTCAAGGTTTCATTTTCATTCACAAAACATGTTCTTGTCCTAATAATTAGATTGATATTTAATCCGTCTTATCAAAAGTCCTAGAATACATTGATCGCAAGAATATCCCACAAATTTCCTCAAATCATCAGCAAACATATTAAAAAATACGAATATGAATTCTACCAAGAGAACAACCTAACGTGTAAAAAGCACTAATCAAGTTTAATTCCCGAGGAGCATTAAGATTCATGAAATTAGGCTAATCAATGTAATTGAACGTGGAAAGCGAACTAATTCAATTTAACAAAGGTCATGATTCACATATGAGTACTAGGATGCATCACTACAAGCAATAACCACACTATGCTACTTGTATTCAAGGATTATCACTTTTACGCATAATAAACCTAAATTAGCTTTAGATATGAATGTGAGTTCAATCAATTTGCAACTTAACGAAACAAACACTCAAATCATACAAGGCGATATTAGTAGTGAATCATAATTGAATATTGAGACAAAACTAATTTTTTAATCAAAGAACCATGTATTGTAAAATTCAAATAATCCCTAACCAATAAAAGAAAATTAGCTACTCATAATAATTGGAGTTCATAAAATTGAATAGAAGAAATCAATTGTCAACCCTAGACATGAGAAATCTTCTCGCGCGAACCTATAAAAAGAAGTATAAGAGGTGAGAAGAGAACTAGGTGAAAACCTAGATATCTCTCCCTCTTGTTCAAGTTGCTCTTATATAGCTTTATCCCTTGTAGAATCCCTTTGGAGTAGAACTCTTCTTTTCCATTATAACCCTAATTCTTCAATTTCCAAATATAAGTTAAGTCCAAACCCCTTGGAAAGCTTGACGTAACATGCTAAGCCCAACCCCACTGCCACAATTCAGGTAGCACAAAGCCCAAAAGAATAGGTTCTAAATTCAAATAAGTTCATGGCCAATTATTATTCAGGCAAACCATCGAACATCTTGCATGCACTTTTCTGGAGGTAATTAGGTATGATTTGTTGGTAATTTAAACATCCATCTTCTCCTTCCCTGCATTTGTGTCAACATTTCATATAAACCCATTCAAGCTAGATCATTACAAATTCTCAGACATTCCTAACCTTTTATAAAACCCCACAAATCTCTATTCCATTTTAGACTCATCTCGAGCTCAAGAAAAGAAAACTCATACTTAATCCTCTCGTTGTTCAGTGTTCAATTCCCTCTCAGTTCAATACAGCAACCCATCTTCTCTCGACTACCAACACTCACAGATTCAACAACACCGATTCCCTCTCAGTCCATCAGACTCCCTTTAGCACACCTTTATAAGATGGTGGATTTCCCCCTAGTAATGCTCTGTTTGCTTGGTAAACTTGGCTGCCCCCTAGTGATTTCCAGTTTTCAACACAATTGAGAATGGCGTTCATGCTAGCTTTTTACCCATCAACGCCCAATGACTCCGAACGATGCCGTAAGCCTCTATTTCTTTTCTTTTACTTCATGTGACTCCACAATACCTATAAAACTTAAAACAAATGTAAATACACAAAATACAAGAGAAATAACTAAGATAAGCATAGAAAATTGATATTCAAATTATGTAAATTATGTACTTATCAACAGTTGGCCTCGCACATGTTCTAGAAATCGCATCATCAGATGCTCCCCCTGATGTCGACATCTCTTCATGAATTGTATTTTCGATATTAATGTTGTCTCATTAAAAACCTTGTCGAGTAATAAAACCTTGTGGGAAAAGTAACCTCGATTAAGGGAAAAAGAGGTCAACATACCATTAGATGCACCCCTTGATGTAGGATAAGTTCTTTAGTCCAAAGTAGTCATGGGAGTTCATACAATTTTTTTAGGCTTATGCATGCAATCACAAGCTTCAGACAATTTCTTTAGCCATATGCCTTTCACATGTAATCACGGAAGTTCGGACAATTTCTTTAGTCCTATGCTTCTCACATGGTTTTCAAATATGGACTTAGGCAATGACTTAGTAAATAAGTCTGCCACATTTTCATTAGACTTTACTTTACTGACTTGAATGTTTAAAAGACATTGTTATTGCTGATTGTAAAAGAACTTTGGTGATATATGTTTCGTATTATCACCCTTGATATACCTTGGTTTATCTATTCGATACAAGCTGCATTATCTTCATAAATGCAAGTCGGCTCTACAATGGTAGAACTCAAACCACATGTCCCTCGAATATGTGTAATGATAGACCTTAACCATATACACTCATGAACCGCCTCATGTAGGGCAATGATTGATAGACACATTTTTTTGTCTAAATTGTGCTCAATTCTATATTATACTAGTGCTTGATTTTGTATTTATTATAGGTTTTTATGTCTTTGTAGGTATTTTTGGAAAATAAATATTTGTGGAAAAATTGGCTCAAAAAGTTGATAAAGGCACCCAGAAAATTACTAAAGGCACCCAGAAGAATTGATAAAGGCACACACAAGATGGATTAGGGGCACCCTTCATTTTGCTTTTGAATCCAAAATTGGCGAGAAGAAACCCTTCACGCGTAAAACAGAGTCTGAGTTGGTGGAGAGCGAGATTTTTGGGATTAAACAGTTGTTTTGATACCTCAGAAACAATACTAAACCAAAACAAGTTGAAACACGTCAACTACAAGATTTTCACGCCGGAAAAATGGGTGAAAAGTCGAGTTGGAGTCCGGAAAAGGAAATCCTTTCTGTTTCGGATTAACAAGAGATTTGGATTGTTTGTTGGAGTCCTTATCGACTTAAAATTGGTAGTTAGGGTTGGGGAGACTATATAAAGTAAAGAGAAAGAACAAAATCGCATGAGGGGAGTCGGGAGAAAATTTCAGAGAATTTTTTTTTTGTTCACTGGTGAAGAAGAAGAAGGAGTACAAACTACAAAAGAGAACCGTTGTTAATCACGTCACCTTTTCTTTATTCTTTTATTGCACCCAGAAGCCGTTTTTTATTCTCTGTTTTAATTTCTCTTTTCAGCGACACAGAAAACAGTCTCAACAACACTTATAACCGTAATTGTTTTCTGTGTTACTTCTGTTTTTCTCTTCTTTTAAGCACTTTGAGTTATAAACATGTATTTTGAGAGAGTGTTTTACATGAGGAGCTGGACTCTATTGCTGAGGCAATGGAGGAAGCCATTTTTCCAATAATAAAGTGGTATATATTTATCTTATTAATTTATTGTAATTCTTTTATGATTATTTGCTTTGAATTAAATTTGAAATAATGATTTTTATCAATTAGTCGTGTTTTCTTTTGATGAGACGAGCTTAGTTTAGAGCTATTGATGTCTCATACTTCTGATTTACAACTATTATTTTAAAAATCTAACTTTGGCAATATTTAGAATCAATTGAATATATGAGTTGCAAGATAATTATTAATGCTAAATCACATGAAAAATTAGCTAATGGTAGAATCCTTAGTCTCAGTTCTTTCCATAATCTTAATTCAATTTTAATTTGATCTTCTTTATTTTTAGTATTAAAATTTAGGTTTAAAAAATCAAATCTTCACAAGTCTGAGTATCGAATCTTTTACCATTATTTCTAAAACATATCAATGATCTCAGAGTGGTTCGTGGAGGTAGACACAAGGGTTTTGATAGACACATTTTTATGTCTGATTTGATCTCAATTGTATGTATTTGTTGGTACTCGATTTTGTATTTATTATAGTTTTTTATTTATTTGTAGGTGTTCTTGGAGAAATAAACTCTTACGGAAAAATTGGCTCGAAAAGTGATGTTTGAACCTCCCCAGAAAGAAATGTTAAAGGCAACCACTCTTTGGTTAAGGGCACCCATTCCAACATTTTGATATTAGATTTTGGCGGGAAAACTAATCTTCACGTGAACAGGAAACAACATAGTTTTGGAAACTAGTTTGGTTTATGGAATGTTCTCTATTTAGAAAACCGAATTGTTTGGGAAAGAACTAAAAAGAGAAAGAGATCAATTTGATTCTCTTATTAGCATCCAGAAACGAAGGAATCAGGAGGAAAAGAATTCTGTTTTTGGAATAATATTCTCGGTGATCTACCAAGAATCAAAGGAAATATTTGAGAGGATTTGAGGCTAGTTTTGAGATGATAGTATATATAGAAGAGTTCTGGGACGTAATAAAGGGGAGAGACGAGAGGGTGAAGCTTAGAAAGAATCAAGAGCTCGAAGAAAAAGTGTACAGGAACAAGAAAATTTCTGTTGTTGATCAACGAAGAAGAAGAACAAACTACAAGGAAGAACTGTCGTTCAGTAGCGAGAAGTCCGTCCTTCTTTCCATTCTTTTAAATACCTTCTGTAACACACTGAAGTACTCACAGTAACGCTTATAAGCGTATCAAAAATTCCTGTGAGCATTTCTATTCCCATTGTAAGCATAATTTGAGTTATAAAAACGATTTTTGAGGGTTTTGCCATTACAATGAGGAGCTAAACTTCATCTTTGAGGCTATGGAGGAAGCTACTTTTCCAACAATTATGTGGTAAGTATTTAATTAATTTATGCAATTTATTTATGATTAATTGCCTTGGTTAAAAATTGATTTAAAAGATTTTTGTTAAACAATTGTGATTCCGTTAGATGGGGCATGCCTCGGCTTAGGTCCCTAGATGCTCCATGCTTTTGTTATACAGTTGTTGTTTTGAAAATCTAGTTTTGCAATGATTTAGAATCAAATTAAAATGTTTTAATTGCATGATTAAAATTATTATCACTTTGAAATTGGAAAATAGTGGAATCCTAGCCTCAGTTTTCTCTCAACCTTATAAAAAATATTTGAGTTTTCTTATTTTTAATTTTAGAAATTAGATTTAAAATCAATCTTCACAAGTCTGAGTAACGAACCTTTATTTACCACTTTAAAATTACATCAATTTTTGGCGCCGCCGACGCGGACTTGTTTTTAGAATTGTTTTTAGATTTTTTTTTAGGTTAATTAGTTTAGTTAAATTTTATTTATTTATTTATTATTATTATTTTTACTTTGTTCTATTTTACGTTTCTTTTGGTATTTCTCTTTTTGCTGCAGGTTTTGGATTTTGGATCGAAAGGAAAGTGAGCCAAAGATTTGGAATTAAAGCTAAAGACTTGGAGTTAAAAGCTAAAGCTTAAAAGAACGAAAAAGAAGACGAAGAATTTTTTTCTTAAATTAGATTTTAATTAGATTTTATTTTTTTTATTTTTAGAAAACTGTATAAGGATTTTAATTGTTTATGTATTTTTTTATTATTATTTTTGGACACTTCTCTTTGGACTTTGGACTTTTTGGACTTTATTATTATTTTTAACCCTACGGATGGGTAGTATTAAATATAAATTGCACAGGGAAGGACGACAATTACGATATTGTCTCGGCTCCTCGGGTTCGCACACTGACACATGAGTTGGTGGCCCGAGTCGACTTCAACCGATTCATCGCCCGTCGGGTACGGGAGGTAAGACTCGATCAACCCACGAATCCCCTGCAAGTGGGTTTAATGTATTCCTTCGTATGCATATATGCTGAGGAACTGAAAGCGGACTTACTTTTCTAGTAAAGGGCAAGAACTGGCCATACAAGATAAGGACTCGGATTTCATCACCGTTTCCTTCTTGCCCGCCTTAGGAACACGTTACCTAACGCGAACCTAATCCTTAAAATTTTACTAGAAAGAAGACCGATAGGGTATCGAGCTTATTGGAAAATCATTCAAAAGGATTGTATTGGTTGCTTTGTTAGCCTAACTCGAAGTTCGAAAAGATTATTTTAAGTTGATTAGCGCCGCCTTGTAACCCAGGGAAACGTTGCCAAAGAGACAGGGTTATCAAAGCTCCTTAGAGCTTATCCTGTTTCTCTTCGACTTAATCTAATTCAGATCGCCCTAAGAGGTTTGCTAAAACTGTAACTAGTTGCCTTTCGAAAGAATAGAAGCTGGTCTAGAAACAATCTAAGTGGAGCCATCATGCTTTTTGTTTGCTAGATTCAATAGGTTTGATTTGGTTGAGTCGGCCTTGTTTGTGTATGTTTAGAACCCCTTCCTGTTAGGATTTATTTTCTTAGATTTTTGTAAATTTATTAGGAACTTTTTGTTAGAAAATGTCGAACTGGTATTATGAGGACCAATACAATGAATATCAGACTGAATTTCAAAATAGACATTATCAGTACTATCAACATAGTGCGGATAGTAATCGGGACCATCATCAACCTTCTAGAGGTTATTACTCATACCAGGGTGATCCCAATTACTATTCATGCATACACCCGTCTTATGAACATGAAAATGAGCAAAATTCAAGTTCTTTGTCTTTGAAGGATGCCCTCGAGAAGTTGCAACCTAGGACTCATCATGAACCTATTACACCTCTACAAAAAGCACTCAAGCAGATAACTGAGTCGACACGTAGGACTAAGATGTTAATGAAAGAAATTCATGAAGAGTCATTAGAACAGAATAAAGAACTTGCAGCTTTAAATACCGCTCTCAGTGAACTTAAGACTCATTTAGTTGAAATTGAAGAAGAAGAACGGTTAGCTGCTGATATTGCTCAAAATGAACTTAACTTCCAAAATAGTATTTTTAATTTTAACCTTGATAATAATGAGTATTTACCTAATTTAGAGGATGAGGTTAGAATAGAAGACACTACTTATTTAGACGAGGTTCAAACATCTTCATATTATTATGATGATGAGGATAGTATTGGTGAAGAACTTGAAATATACGGGCAGAGTGATCAAGAAATTGTCACTCCAGTTGTGTTTCACGATGAGAGTGTTATTTATAGTTCAAATTCAAATAATTTTAATGATTATTCACCTATTCAAAAGGAAGAGGATTTGACTAGAGATACCACTATTCTAGACAATATAGAAATTTCTTATTTTGAAATCAATAATGGTTTAGAGGAGCGAGTTTATCCTAAGACTAGTAATTTGGAGTCTGACGACTCGAACACAATAGTCTCTGATGAAGACGATAGACTCGTAGAGATTTTAAATATGAGTGAGGATGCACCAACGGATTATAACCTAGAAGAAGAAATTGACCATTTTCGGGAATCTGACGATCTAGAAATTAAGGAAATTGTGATTGGTCTATCTAGAGACACCAAAAACTTTAAGTTTGGGGGTGACTATCATTCTCCATGTGCTTTACCTTTATCTCTTAGAAAGGTACCTAACTTGGGACTTGACATATGCACCTCTACCATTTTACAAGATCATCTTCGAGCTAGATTCCCTGAACCTATTGATGTCCAGAAAGAAGTTCAGTTGCTAGAAACCCATCCTCTGGTCGATGTGCTTTACTTAAGCAGTAATACCAAGATTGAATTTGTTTTCCCACCAAAATATTTTCGTCCATATGTGTGAACGTTAGAATTTCAAATGTGTCAGTTATTAGTTTTGAGACTAAGACTAATTATTTTAGGAGATTAGAATCGACATATTTGTTTAAGAATGACCACCTTCATAGTAGTCAACTGTGTGAGTCAAATTTGATTGACTTTAAGGATCCACAATTATTCAGGTTATTATTGTGTGCTTCTAAGTTCTTAGTTGAGTTATTCAAGACTCTACAACCTGATTCTTTTGATCCTGTCTACGAGGAGATCCAGCCCATGAAAATATTTTATCTAGACCCTGTTATAGAGCCTGAACCTGAACCACAGCTAGAAGTAGTTTTCGTAAACAGAAAACTAAATAAGGGTGTGCTCGGTTTGTTCATTTTCTTGGCTTGTTGTTGTTTCCTCTTATTTGTGATAGCCCTATTTGATTCAGATGACCCACAGTTGTTCCGACTACTATTATATGATTTTATGAGGTGACTAATTCTTTCTAAGTCTGGCTGAAGACTTTAAACTTAGCACTTCCTGGGAGGTAACCCATGTTCATGCGACACTGTAATATCTTTCCTTAGCTCTTTTCCTTCGATTGGTAACAGTTTGTCCTTGTTCATGCTCTTAATCATTCATCTTTAGAAACATTGAGGACACTGTTTGATTTAAGTTTGGGGGTAAGGGAGAAACTTTTTAGTCGAATAATAAAGCTCTAGAATTTAGAAAATTGTGAACACTTCAGGGTGACACTAACCATTCTAGGTAGATGGAAACTTAGCTCTTTTTATATAGAAATTGGTGTGCCCAGTGAAATGGTCTATTCATAAAAAGACAGAGTTCAGGTGTTAGAAATAACATGATAGTTGTCACCACATCTTGGAGTCTATCACTACCATATCACTTTCTGTTTTTATTTTTGAAATTTTGTGTTTCTCTAAGTGATTTGGTGGGGCCCAGTATCAAATTGTTATCGCCGCTAGGATGAAATAGAGTGTTTGAGACCAAGGCCGATTCTTGCTTTATTCAAAAAAAAAATAAAAATAAAAAAAAAAAAAATTTTGACACTTTGATAGCAATATGTGTGTGTTCTCCCTGTCTCCGTCGCCTAAGCAAGCGTGGAACGCAGGATCCATGGGAACTATCACGTAAGACGCTGATAAGAATCATGCGCTTGGATTCAATTTGATCCAATCATGTTGTCAATATATTTATCGTTTTATTTTCAATAAATCAATCGTTGGGACCCTTGTATATACAAGTTGAGTCGATATTAGTATTAGGCTTAAAACCATGTATCTCAATCCATTAGGATTCATCCTGGCACTGACCTTCAGACATATATGGGAAACACCGTTCACCTTAGTCAACATGTGCAACCTTCATATTCTAAATATTTTCATGCGATTGAACTGTGATAGATTCTGAGCCTTGTGGTCAAACGATTATCTGAGTAGAGCTCTGTTGTCTTATATATGAATTTTAGTATGCTTGAGTAAACACTCGCATACATCAATTGGACTCATATAGGGTAATGATTCACATAGCGAAGAATTGAGTAAGCCAACTAAATAGCTTGTTTAGTGTCTATCCTTAATCGTTCACGAGTCGCTAAAATCTGGAGTAAGGTTTTGTGGGTATACCTCTTGTAAACCCTCACGAGAAAAAACTCGTCCACTAGGGACACCTAGGGGTTTAACGGCTTATTATATATGCTAAATGTAGTCGCGATTCCTGCGAAAGTGAGTTAGAATTTTATTTTATAGATTAGATTTGCTCGAGGACTAGCAAATAATAAGTTTGGGGGTATTTGATAGACACATTTTTGTGTCTGATTTGATCTCAATTGTATGTATTGTTGGTACTCGATTTTGTATTTATTATGGTTTTTTATTTATTTGTAGGTGTTTTTGGAGAAATAAACTCTTACGGAAAAATTGGCTCGAAAAGTGATGTTTGAACCTCCCCAGAAAGAAATGTTAAGGCACCCACTCTTTGGTTAAGGGCACCCATTCCAACATTTTGAAATTAGATTTTGGCGGGAAAACTAATCTTCACGTGAACAGGAAACAACATAGTTTTGGAAACTAGTTTGGTTTATGGAATGTTCTCTATTTAGGAAACCGAATTGTTTGGGAAAGAACTAAAAAGATAAAGAGATCAATTTGATTCTCTTATTAGCATCCAGAAACGAAGGAATCAGAAGGAAAAGAATTCTGTTTCTGGAATAATATTCTCGGTGATCTGCCAAGAATCAAAGGAAAGATTTGAGAGGATTTGAGGCTAGTTTTGAGATGATAGTATATATAGAAGAGTTCTGGGACGTAATAAAGGGGAGAGACGAGAGGGTGAAGCTTAGAAAGAATCAAGAGCTCGAAGAAAAAGTGTACATGAACAAGAAAATTTCTGTTGTTGATCAACGAAGAAGAAGAACAAACTACAAGGAAGAACTGTCGTTCATTAGCGAGAAGTCCGTCCTTCTTTCCATTCTTTTAAATACCTTCTGTAACAGACTGAAGTACTCACAGTAACGCTTATAAGCGTATCAAAAATTCCTATGAGCGTTTCTATTCCCATTGTAAGCATTATTTGAGTTATAAAAACGATTTTTGAGGGTTTTGCCATTACAATGAGGAGCTAAACTTCATCTTTGAGGCTATGGAGGAAGCTACTTTTCCAACAATTATGTGGTAAGTATTTAATTAATTTATGCAATTTATTTATGATTAATTGCCTTAGTTAAAAATTGATTTAAAAGATTTTTGTTAAGCAATTGTGATTCCGTTAGATGGTGCATGCCTCGGCTTAGGTCCCTAGATGCTCCATGCTTTTGTTATACAGTTGTTGTTTTGAAAATCTATTTTTGCAATGATTTAGAATCAAATTAAAATGTTTAAATTGCATGATTAAAAATATTATCACTTTGAAATTGGAAAATAATGGAATCCTAGCCTCAGTTTTCTATCAACCTTATAAAAACTATTTGAGTTTTCTTATTTTTAATTTTAGAAATTAGATTTAAAATCAATCTTCACAAGTCTGAGTAACGAACCTTTATTTTCCACTTTAAAATTACATCAGGTTTGCTTGGTCGATCTCAAAGATATCCCTGTATTCCCAATAGTGAACACGTATCCAGTTTGTGATCGAACTTTGTGTGGGTCTGAGAGGTACCCAGCATCAGCAAAACCAACCAAAACATTATTGGGGTTTCGGTGAAGGGAGTCGGATTACATTAGTAGCTCTCTTTTCGTCTTCATAGGGATAAAGCAAAACCAAGTCAATGGTTCCCTTTAGGTATCTAAAGATATTGTTTATACCATTCCAATGATGCTGCGTCGGCGCGGAGCTAAATCTAGATAAAAAGTTCACTGAGAACGAGATATTTGGTCGAGTACATTGGGATAAGTACAATAATGTGCCTATTGCACTTAGATAGGGATATTCAGCTACTAATACATCTTCACGACCTTCCTTTGGACAAAATAGATCTTTATGTACATCTAAAGTTCGACCAACCATGGGAGTGCTAGCAGGGTGAACTTTTTCCATATTAAATTGCCTGAGCATCTTTTGGACATATGCAAATTGGTGGATTAATATTCCACAAGCTAGATGTTCTAGTTCAAGTCCTAGACACATCCGAGTTTTCCCAAGATCTTTCATCTCAAATTCGGATTTCAAATAGCTTGCGGTTTCTCTTATTTCATCAAGAGTACCCACTATATCCATATCATCAACATAGACAACTATAATTGCAAATCCGGAACTTGTTTTCTTTATGAACATGTAGGGGCACAATTCATTATTTGTATATCCCTTTCCCATCAAATAATCACTTAGACGGGTATACCATATTCGTCCGGATTGTTTTAATCCGTAAAGTGAGTGTTTCAATTGAATTTCAAACGTACTCCGTGGTTTAGAGTCACTTGATTTGGGAAATGGAAAGCCATCTGGCAATTTTATGAATATCTTTTTATCAAGATCCCCGTAGAGATATGCGGTAACCACATCTATAAGCTGCATTTCAAGACCTTCTGAAACTACCAAGCTAACTAATTAGTGGAACGTTATGACATCCATTACAAGAGAGTATGTTTCTTCATAATCAATACCAGGGCGTTGTGAGAAACCTTACACCACAAGGCGAGCCTTATACCTCAAGACTTCGTTCTTCTCGTTACGCTTTCTGACAAATACCTATTTATATCCTACAGGCTTTACACTTGATGGGGTTAGCATTACCGCACCAAATACCCGTCTTTTTTCCAGTTAATCTAGTTCAACCTAGATTTCATCTCTCCATTGAGGCCAATCTGCTCTCTCTTGGCATTCTGCAATAGAACGTGGTTCGATTTCATCGTGTTCTATAATCTCTCTAGCAACACTATATGCAAATATATCATCAATAGGCTTGGAGGATCTTTCCATAAAAATGTATGCAGTTTCACAATCCATAAAGATTTCTTTGTTCTTAGGAATCAATTCGAACTTCGGGGCGTCCCTGAGTAATGATTTAAGGATATAACTGTAATTAGAGACAATCACATGATGGATTATCTGCATTGATGATATATGGATCAGTTTGTGCCTTACTCTCTCTTTTCTTCCTTGTCTGAGTATCACTCGAACCAAGTGGTCCCCCCCTCACTACAAGAAAAACGGGTTTAAGCGACAGGTCATTTTAAGTCGCTTAAAGCCCCTTTTGAGTCGCTATAACCCTTATAGCGACCAAAAGTGGCACTCATTCCCCTTGTTGCAAAAAGCCCGCTTTGTAAAGGTCTAGAGCGGCTAGGAAGTCGCTCTAGTAATCAACCAACTTACCTAAAACGAGTACTTTTCTCATTGATTCAGAGCTAGACCAACCACCAGGGAGCAAGTAAAATTCTTATCGCTTAATATCTAGACCAACCAATAGAGCAAGTAAAATACCAATCACTTTAGATAGACCAACCATCCTAAAGCAAGTAAAATACCTAGTTGATAGGTACATGGAACAACTCGGCATGAAATTGCTTTGTTAAGGTTTTAGGCGACCAAATAATTTTGCTCGCTAAAAGCGATTTCTGATTTTGATTGGCCTGAAGTTGGTTGCTTAAGTTTTTAAGCTACCGAATTTTTTACTCTCTAAAAGCGATTTGTGATTTAGGAGCTATTTAAATACCTAGTTGATAGATACATGGAACAACTTAGCCTGAAGTTAGTTGCTTAGATTTTTAAGCTACCAAATTGTTTTGCTCGCTAAAAGCGAATTTTGATTTTGATTGGTCTGAAGTTAGTTGCTTAAGTTTTTAAGCTGGCCTGAAATTGGTTGCTCAAATTTTTAAGATGCCAAATTTTTGTGCTTGAGTTTTTAAGCTGGCCTGAAGTTGGTTGCTTAAGTTTTTAAGCTGCCAAATTTTTGTGCTCGCTAAACGAATTACTTCACGTATTCTGATTTAGATAATCCCAAATTATAATTAAAATTAAAATTAATACCGAACAAATTATGAACCAAATTAAAAACAAAATAAAAATTTATTGTATCACATAATTCAATTTATGTCATTTCTTAAAAAAATTACACTCTTTACACAAAAGGAAAAAAGAAATACTATCTAATCATTTCTTTTTCTCCATCTGGGAGAACATAAAGCAATACATCAACCTCCTCATAGATAGCATCAACCTCATCATAGAAAATTCTCAAAAAGAATATGAAAAAAGCACAGCATAATGAGTATGCAATGTAGAATGCTTAATTACATAAAAATGGACTAAAGATTACCCAGAGGATCTTTGTTTGCCAGTTGGTTTTCTTGATTATTGCTTAGCAATTGACGAACCTTAAATGAGATAACCTTGGTGAAATGTCATGAACCTGATTATCAGACACTCGAATCATGTTGTAATACCATGCTCCCATTAGTGTCCCTAACAATGGTCCAACCAAATACATCCAAAATCCCTTGTAATATTGACTCGCAACTGCTGGACCAATCGTTCTAGCTGGATTCATCGATCCACCAGACACCGGCCTAATCAATAGCATAACGATATTAGTCATCGGGATTAAACGATTCTGTAATTATGGAGTGTTAGCAAACTTATGCCTTACTTACCCAACTAAGATAGAACCGATGCAAACAGCAGAGCCAACGACTATCCCTGCTAACTCTACAATCTGTACACAAGATGAGGCAACAAACAATATATCAAATAAACCTTATACCACAAAGTTAAACTTTTTAAACTTTTTTTTCGAGAAAATACAAGTGGAATAAGTACTGCTTTAGTATCGGTTGCAACGGCAGAGGTGGCAAACATCATGGAAAATGTAACAATAATTTCCATGGCTAAATCCTGAAGATCAGTTCCAGTAGGAGAAGTAGTTCCAATATTCTTGGTTGGGTGTAACACAACACGAAGGGTAAATGAAGCAACTAGTGCCCTGTTAGTTGAGCTGCAACATAAAATGACACCTGCAAAAGAAATTCAATAATCAACTACTTATGCACTTATAACGAAATCTAAGAAATTAGATCATTTTTGCACCTAATTTTTCAAATTCAGTCCAAATATAATGAATATGAGAAACTCACCAATCATGAACATGCATGAATGCTTTCTGGACATGCAGATGGGGTTTTGGTAATATATATATATACCATCCACAGAATGGTGTACCTGCAGCAATAATAAATTTCGAAATCAGTTAACCAAAATAAACTTGGAAAACATTATGCAATCTGAACAATAGCACAATGGTAACTTAATTTATAAAAATCGATAGCTCTCTCATCATCTCATATATAATTTCCTTATCACAACAATTGAACCAAACTAACGTAAACAATCCCATAATAGACAACGATAGGCCATAGACATAAAAGATAGGAATATCAGCCAAATAAACATCTTTCAAAGTACGATGTCTACCATCAAATTCCAAATGCTTCAAATCCATATTACAATTCAGTCATTTAATAATGTGATTGTGTCTAGATGATCACTAGAAACCTAAAGTGCTACAACTAGATAGACCTAAATACGACAAAAAAAATATAAAAGTAGCAAGTTATGAATAAGCAAAGACTACTGACATTGAAGCTACTGTTAGATAAAACAGATGTGAAGAAGGAAAACCTACATTTCTGAAGTCAACCTGATCGGACAATCACTAGAAACCAAAGGTGCCAGCTAGACAAACCTAATTACTTTTGTAAAATACCAAAACTTACTTCCAAAATATATGTATACATCTATAGATCAAACCTCAATAGTCGCATGGTATGTGTCAACAGAATCATATCTAATAAAATCAAAACCACGAGAATTGCCTGTCTCGGGATCTCTTATTATCTGCAACAGAAGACGCCCTTTGAGATTTGAATCCACTCTCAGAAAATAATTACAAAATCAGTGGCAGCCAACTGTCCAAGATTTAGATGATGTTCTTAAAGAGAGGTAAAACGCTAAC
Source organism: Papaver californicum (assembly GCA_023531435.1). NCBI lineage: Eukaryota > Viridiplantae > Streptophyta > Magnoliopsida > Ranunculales > Papaveraceae > Papaver > Papaver californicum. The sequence goes on from JAJJMC010013734.1 coordinate 332,067, forward strand.
CTTAGGATTGGTGAGAATGACCCCAAATGCACTGAAAGTATCATATAAAAGTTTCTCATCAACATCCTACAAACGTTACATAGGATTAGCTTCATGTGTTGAGAGATAAACTTCTGAATCAAACAAGATTTTTTATAGGCACTTCCACAAGAGATCAGTTAAATCAGTTATATTATGGGAAGAACTGCATACTAATACTATTCAGTTACTGCACCTATTAGTGAACCAATACATTCCTGACACTAAAATGCATATGTTGTGCTCTGTACAAAAACAGAGTAACCAACTCCAAAAATATAGATTGATCATTCCTTTATGATTCAAAGTAAGTATAACGAAAGTTTACTGCATTAATCCACTTCAAGGTACTGATCTAAAATTAACAAGCTTATTGACCAAATCTAACCTTTTATGATTAATGTAACGTTCTCAAATATATCTAACAACAATCTAAGTGCGCTTAAAATAACATAAGTATTGTGAGGACAACAAAAAGATGGAAAAAAAAGGGCAGGCCATGCAACTATAAATCGAAAGAAAGATATCCCTTGTTGAATAGCAAATGAGAAATAAAACAAAAACCCACATTTGATTCCCAAAACATGCATCATACTTATCAAAGAAGAGATAAAATGAAGACTTCTATGAATCAAAGCTACAAACGTTAATCCTTGTCTACTACAGATTAGATTTTCAAATACTTCTTCTATAGGTTGCATTTTTACAAAAACAGAAGAATTTTTTAAGAGAAAAAAATCCATAACAACAAACAAACAACCAAAAATACTTCAAACCCATAAAGAAACAAAAGTAGTGAAAGATTGTAGAAAATTTCAAATTTCGATTCATTGATCAGTACCAGATCTACAACTTCTTTCGATACAACTTGAACAATAGAAAACAGTTTTCTTCTATTAATGAGTGAAGGAGATCTAGAGAGAAAAAACAATAGCAAAGGATTTCACAAACCCAAATTTAGGATACCAAAACAAAACCCTAACTTCTTCGAAAACAGTAACAGTAATCATACAACCAAAAAAATTAAAAATTTTTGGGGGAAACTAAAGCAGGAAAAAATTAAAATTAATCTGAACAAAATAAGGGTGATAGAGCCAGATTATGAGAGAAATTGGGAGGGGGAAGTAGCGAGAAGGGGGGGAATCAGGTGGAAACAAAGCGGGTTTTCTCAGAGAAACGGCTAGGGTTTTCAATGTGTTTAACAAACTCATAATAAGGCTTTACTCCTCTTACATGAACCTGCATACAAATACTCAAATGGTTAGATTAATCTAAATAAAACCCACACTAAAAAAAAAAACTCAGCAAAACCAGCGAAAAAAATAAATAAATAAAAAATCGCAGTGAAATAACACTGCAAACCCATAAAAATTTGATCAAGAAAAGTAATCTTACCATTGTTTTACTTATTATCGAAATACTAATATCACCTCATTAGATATCAATCTTCTCATTCTTTTATAGCAAGATCAAGGAAATGAGTTTTCTCTCTAGAGTATGATTTAGACGATTCTGTGGAAGAAAAATCGGTTTGAAAGGGTTTTAAAACTCATTTTGCTGGATGCATCTGCGGCTAAGGCAATGGAGAAAATGAGAAGAAGAGAAGTATATGGAGAAGTTGAAAAACATCACTTCTTCTACTTCGAGCTCTTATTGTGAGATCTGGTTTGAAGAAGCAGAGAAACGGAAATGAAGATGGGATAGAGAAAGGAGGCAGAGAGTTTGTTAGCTAGGGTTAGATAGAAAAAAGAAAGAGAGAGAGATGGAATTTGGAAAATGAAGTGAAAAAATCTACTTTGGCTTTTTGTATAGATATTTTGAACGGTGGATAAGGTTGGTCATACGGATTATAAATTTTTTTGGACAGTGGATTATGTTTGGGACTCTCATACAGATTGAAAAAAGTGTGTGAGTAGCATGTGCGTTTCTTTTTGTGTTAAAACGAACTCGTGCATTCGGTTTATTTATCAACCTTCGAATTACAAAAATCTAAAAAATATTATATAAATTATAATAATTTTAGATATTGTATCAATATTTTATTATACATAAATTTTAATATATGAGAAAGAACCAGAGAAATAAAAAAAAAAAGAATTGTTATTGACTTTCGATTAGACAAAGTTTTTAAGTCTAGTGATGGTAGATTTAGGGTTTCGATGGAGATTCCGACTTAGGGTATGTGGTCATTAAGGATATTATGACGAGCATCGGTAGGTTTAGAGTTCCGGTGAAGATTTCGACTTTGACGAAGAGGTCATTTAGGATAATATGACGAACATCCGTAGGTTAGGAGTTCCGGTGACAAATCGTGGTACCTTTAGAGTTCTGGTGAGGACTTTGACTTATTTTTAAGCAGAATAAGACAAAAAGTGGTATCTTTGGAGTTCCATTGAAGATTCTGACTTATTCTGAAGCATAATATGAGAAGAAGTGATATATTTAGAGATCCGGTGGGGATTCCTCGTATTGATGGGATATACTTATCAATTTCTCATATTATCTACCAACCTGAGACCCTAGAGTCTTACCTTTAGCCTCTCACCGATTCTAGGTAACTACAGTTCCATATCTGGTTGATCAGAATGTATATTGGAGGTCAATATCTAGCAATATGGACCATAATATGTCTCGTCCTATCTGTGATTAGTTTAAATATCTATATAGGAACCCTAAATCTAGCAATGAACCACAAAATCCACTTCGTTCCATATACGGTTGATCAGAATGTATACTGGAGGTCAATATCTAGTTGTGTGGAACCAACATATGCCTTGTTCAATCTGATAAGTCCGAATAACTATACCAGAACTCTAAATCTAGCAATGAAATCGATGGAATCCGAGAGAAATTGAGTGAGGCCGATCGAAATTGACCAAGATCGATAGGCACTTGGTCAATCTTACCAATTTTGGTCGTCTCATTCAAATTCAATCGGATTTCATCGGTTTTTTCCAGTTATCCATCATTTTAACCGACTGTATTTGTAAAATACAAAAAAGCATACGGATCACTACCTTATCCAACGGTGATGGAGAATTGCCTCCCAATTCAATATAATTCAATGCAATCGTCTCAATTCAAAATGACTGAATTTTCAATTTCTCCACTTTTACCTGATCTCGCTACAATTCAACTTTGATTTACGCATATTTGGCTTCTTCGTGGGCCCCTCACCGTTAAAACGATCATCTACATTTGGATTTACTATTAAAGTATCAAATTTTTATTATATTTGTTCAATTTGACGCAATCGCCTTAATTCAAAAGGGTTGTTTTTATATTTTCTTCAATTTCACTACAGTTTAACTCACATTTGCCCAATTTGGATTTGCGTCAGTCTAATTTATCCAATTTGACTTATTGTCTTCAATTTCAGTCGAATTCATTTAAATTTCTTCTCGTTTTTTTCTTCCACTAATCTAAAGATTTCACAATTATTTCCTCGAACTCCATTACAACTCCACTCCAATTGGTCCAATTATTTCCTTTTTTATTTATATTTCCATAATCTCGCACATATTGGATATGTAGTGTGTGTTTAGGCTCAGATATGGGTGAAGTGTATCCCCTATGGATGTAAGTTAGGTATCGTGACTAGTTATGCCTTGAGGACCAAGGGATGAACAACTCTATCTGTAGAGATTTGGCTTGAGATTATCATACGGATCAAGGCAAATATGTGAGATTTGGGTTGAAATCCAAGACTAAAACCTTTAAGAGTTATTTACGCTCTCTGTTCATCGTTTCCATAATTTTTCATTTCAATCTAAATCTACCAATGAGAACCATAATCTACAGCATGACCTCTGTATATCAAGTTGAAATCTGCATTGGAATTCCAAATTTGTAATGAAAGCCAAAATATGCTTCATAACCTTTCAGACTAATTTATTTACTTTGCCGAGAGTCCATTTACCTCACCAAATTTTACTCCTTATCCACCAATTATACACGATATTGCTCGACCTCACCAATTTCTCCTGGATTCCATGTGTTTATGTGGTTATCTATCAATATAAACCAAATTTTTATCGGTTTCGCATAATTTCACTTGTTATTCGTCAATCTTACCCAATGTCGGTCGACCTCACTCAATTTTTATAGGATTCAATCGATCTCACCAGTTTATCCATCACTTTAACCAAATGTTTATCGACCTTAGTCAATTTCACCCGATATATATTAATCTTACTAAATATCGTTCGACCTCGCTCGATTTCTCCTGGATTCCATGGATTTATATTATCTATTAACTCAAATCGAATTTCCAGCGATTTCACTTAATTTCGTTTGTTGTCGGTCAATTTTACCAAATAGTTGAAAGCCTAAGCTTCTCGACAAGGACCTCCGATGGAAAAATGATATTGAACCAATTGTTTTTTTCTTTTTAGAATCAATCTTACATATTACCATTTAGCCTCACATAATATCCCTTGATATGTATGCCACAATTTTATTTGTTGCACAAAATTTTTTAGGGTTCACCTGATTAATTTTTAACAATATCCATCAAATTTACCGGACATCACTTAATTTAACCTGAAATCACCGTACATATTACCCGAATATTAATCCCCTTCGCATGTTTTTACATCTCGTCCTATCTCTAACAAATCTAACGATATCAAACTATGACAAGTCATTGATCCGTTTTCCCTAAACCGAAACCCATCCTCAAATCTTCATTCGAGTGATTTTTGTTCGACAAAAAAAATCATCATCAACAACAACGACAGCAACAAGTTTTTCTCATTAAAAACCCACCAAAGAATTTCCCCAAAAACATAGAATCCATCAAGTCTTTAGGGCATGTTCTTGAGTAAATTTTGATTTTTCAGTCAAATCTGTAACTCGATTTCGAATCCGACTCCAGATTAATGCTCAGTATGGTGTAATCTGCATTACCCATAAAACGTTTTCGTAGTCAAATCGTTTACAAATTACAATTTTTCGATCTAATGGAGTAAATCAGAGTTTATCTGATGTAACTGTAGAGATCCATTAATCTGGTAAGTAAGTTTGATGTGTTTCATCTATTCACTTCAAATACGTTTTATGTGGATTCAATCTTTTGAAGCTTTGGGTTTTTGTTCGTTTGAAGGATTTGGATGTTTGATATGAGAATTAACTTCTTTTGGTTCAATTTTTGAATTTGTTATATGTTTTAACTCTTAATTTGATCTTCTAAGGATGTTTTTTTTGGGCTTGCTTACATTGCATCTGATTATTTTATGAGGAATTGAGGTTATGCTGTGTTTGTGATATTGCCTCTGCCAGAATTGACCCAAAAAGGAGAAGAAACAGACCCAGTTGAACTAATATAATAACTAGTGTGGTGACGGTTGTGGGTTTCAGCTGATTCTCACATGTTGAAATTCAGACATACTTGGATATGAGACAACTACTTGCCTACTTTTGTAGTTGACATTGTTTCAGCTCTAAATATACCACCAATTAGGGAACATCTAATTAGTTATAGGTGGAGAATAATACATAGGCACTCAAGAGTATCTATCTATTTCTCAAGATGCGACAATGTTCTTCCTGCTCCTCCTTTGTTGCCATTTGTGGATGAGGAGTTACGGCTTTTGGAACAGATACGCTGTACCATCACCGATATCGGTAACGTGTTAGGGTTGGTGAGGGTTCTGCAAGCAGGGTGTTCACGTTATGCCTACAACAAATCTCGGTATAGCTACAAACTTCACAAATGGATATATTTTGCGCTACTAATTCATTCGTATTTGATCTAGCAAAAAAGAAAAAGAAAGAAGAAGTAACTATGTTTCATGAAAGAATGTTTACCAGCCTCAACCAATCTCGCTTCTAGTTATGCTATAAATTGTTTTAGGAATTAGATTCTTAAAGTTCTGCAATCTCAATGAAGCTACATGGTAGTGAAAAGACGCTACCATCTCTATGGGGTGTTGGCTAGAGTTGAATTTCAATTTTACTTTTGAGCACCCATTTCTGCATATATCTTTTTCTTTGAATTTCAATTTCTGAGTGAATTTTGTTATACTTATAGCTGTAGTTGGTGCTCTATCCAAGATCAAATCCAAGCCTACAGTATTATACACTAGATTTAAGAGCTTGACTCTATCCTTATGTTAGGATTTCCATCTCTTTTAACTGTCTTGGTTGAGAAAGAATGGTAATTAGCTTCATATAGGAATATTTTTCATTTTTTTTAATATTTGTCCTCTTCGATTTCTTCGTTATTGAAGTTAAACTGATAAAACATGCTGATAGTGATCTCAAAAGGCAAACCTTCCGAAGTATTCTTGAACATGAATTCAGTTATTAGATGTATTGATTTAAGCTGCAAACTGTTTGCCCCTGTTGCTTCTGGTTTCACTATTAGTTTTATATCGGTTGAGGCATCTGCCGTGGCTTTAGCAGTATGGAACATTACATCTGTTTGGTTACAGTACTGGCTTCTAAAGTCTGTGTATGATGGAATTCCAGCTCTAAGCGAAAATAACCAAAGGAGAAACGCAAGATTTGAACAAAAAGGACTCAGAAGAAATAAGTCCATTTATTTCAACTGAGTCGGACACCAAGGTCTTGGTTTCTCACTTGGGAAGTACTTCGCCATTTAAAGTATACAGTTGGAAAGGGAAAGTAGAACGTCTATCAAAAGTAGCTTGCCTTGATGCTTGGATTGTGTACTTGCAACAAGATGTACTATTACCAGGACTAGCTGTATGCTTACTTTATTATAATGTCCTCAGGTAACTAAATTTGCTGTGCTTCTTTGTTCTCTAGACTCTAGTATACTAATCCATGTTAAACTATCCTATAATTCAAGCTTCAAGATCTTAAGTTTATGACTTGCTTCATTTGCAGCTTTGGTCCGTTAATGTTACTTTGGTTTGGAAGGGCATCCCTGCTTATATTGTTGGCATAGTGCATGGACTCAGTGCTATAATTGGGATTGCTGCAACTCTTTTGTACCCACTCTTAAAATCACGTATTTCCACTGTGCGAACAGGATTATGGTCTATCTGGATGCAGGTATTCTTGTTACTTCCATGCCTTCAGATTTTTCTAAGAAATTTGTGTTTCTGCTTTCCTGGTAAGACAAACCCGCAAGAACGCTCAATGATTATGAGCTAGTCATGTTACTTCAATGCCTTTGGTAAACATAAAAATGACTCTGAACAGGAGGTGTTTATTTGTCAGAGTACTAGCTAGTAGTCAATGAGAATTCAAAACAGCTTGTGATAGTAGTGGAGCTTTCTGCTACTATGCGCTGTTTCTGTATGGATTCAAAACAGCAATATCTCAGCGTGGATGCTAATGGCTGGAGGTGCCGCATCACAACTTGGGTTATGGATGTTTGATTTGACTGTCACGCAACAAGTGCAGGTAGTTTAGCTTATTGTGAGGAAGCTTCCATGCTTAATTGTTTGCCTAAATAGATCGAGTTCTCTACTATGTACTTCTTTGTGAGCCATTTCATACACATCAGAAAATATCAGAGTTTCGTTTAAGTCAATTACTCCACTGGTTTTTGGAAATTCACTTTAAATTGTCAATCTTTGTGTAGGATCAAGTTCCTGATTCGGACCGTTGCATCGTTGGAGGAGTACAGAAGTCACTGCAGTCTACAGTGAATCTCTTGTCGTATGTTATGGGTATAATCATCTCAAACCCAAAGGTATGTTGTTATATACTAAGCATTCCCAATTGAGTTTCTCAAAGGGTAGCTTAAAATCTCAAGATTGTATAAACATATAAGCTTTTCTCTTATTGATAATGATGATATTTCTCAGGATTTTGGAAGTTGAAGATCTTATCGGTTTTGTCTACGACACTAGCTGCATTACTCTACAGCTTCCATGTTCGGCGTGGCAGGAAACACCTCTTTCACTTTGAAAAGTTTTCCCCTATCTAAATCAATTTCAAGCTTTAACATGTTTCTCTTTTTTATTTGTTCACTGATATATAGGTAATAGACATGGTTCTGTTCAAGGGGATGGAAGAACTGAACAACATTGTTGAACATGCGAAACAGCGACATCATATCATTGGGCAGTATGTGATGGGGAACGAAGGACTTGTGCAGGATGTTAGGACCAAGGATCAAAAAGTCTCTGACTTAAGAAGTTCTACACCACCAACTACTTCTAAATCTGAGAACAAGACCTAACCCATCATCCTTGTCAGGATTCTCCTATGTTTTGTCCTGGCCAATATCGGATTACATGTTTTTTTGTTTTTCTTTTGTCCTGTAAACTTCAGGAATAAAATCAAACACTTGAAACACTTGTTTGTGTTTTGTCAAAAGCAAAAAGAAACTTTTGTCTGTCACGTTTTATGTGCTCAATCAACTTTATTTCTGATTCACCTTGAGGTTGCTTGTTTGGTTTTATTTGGTACGATAACTGAGATAAGTCGGACTGAGTACAGAAGATAGGATCAAATTTTGTATTTTTTGACAACGAATTTCTACTTGTTAAGGTAAATTTGTAGATAAATTGCTACTAAAAGATAAAATAGAACTGATAAAGACATTTAAGCAAAAAAAAAAGTTATAACCAAATTATAGTCAATTGTTAATTTTTTTTCTTCAGTTTGTGCATCCAAACATTTGCTCATAGTGAATCAAAACAATGATTTGAACGAGTTTTCATATTTCCATTAAACAAATCCTAATAAGATTGTTGGATTAATACTAAGATTTCAAATGTTTACTTCAAAAACTGACTTCTCTTTCGAAATGGTGGTGGCGGCTTAAACATAGTTGCTGGGAGAGGTTTTACCAAGTAATTCATTTTTTGGTTGCTACGAGTATGTGCCTCAAAGAAAAGAGCTACACGAGCACTTTTCTAGATGCTATATAGATTACTTGAAAAAAGGATCCAGCGATCGAGCACATCTGGTCATGGCTAAAAATTAGTTGACACAGCTTTGAAGCAGCCCAACTATTAGGCAGTTGCAAGTTTTGTAGCTTAAACCCTTAAAGCGACTAAAATATTGGGCTCTTGCTAACATTTAGAGCAACCAATTAATTTTCTGTTGCTACGAGTATGTGCCTCAAAGTAAAGAGCTACATGAGCACTTTTCTAGATGCTATATAGATTACTTAAAAAAAGGATCTAGCGATCAAACACATCTGTCCATGGCTAAAAATTAGTTGACACAACTTTAAAGCAACCCAACTATTTGGCAGTTGCAAGTTTTGTAGCTTAAACACTTAAAGCGACTAAAACATTGGGCTCTTGCTAACATTTAGAGCAACCAATTTATTTTGTTGTTGCTATGAGTCTGTGCCTCAAAGTAAATAACTACATGATCACTTTTTTAGCTGCTATAAATTACTTGAACAAAGGATCTAGCGATTAAAGACATATTTTCATGGCTAAATAAAAGTGGACACAGGTTTATAGCCACCAAAATTTCTGGCAGTTGCAATTTTGGATGCTTGAACTCTTAAAGCGACTAAAATTCTGAGCTCTTGCTAAGATTTCGGTCGCTTAAACCTTTTTTTCTTGTAGTGCCTCTTCCTTTGGGGGCCACGACCTTGGGTACACTTTCACCAAGTGTAGCCTTGGCACCTCTATCTAAAGTGCTTTGTCCCTTATCAGGGATTTCCAACCTTGCAGGCACGTTTGCAGCTGGTATGTGTGATCTCGTCACTTTAGCGATATCAGTAAATGCATCAGGCATTAAATCAACCATATTCTGAAGACCGATAATTCGTTTCACTTACACTTTCACTTTGTGAAGTGCGAGGATCTATATGAGACAATGTGGGAACACACCACGACAAATCCCGTCGTTCCCTTAAGAAATCCTTTTCCATACCTCCCCCTAACGACGGGAAGGTTGTCTTATCAAAGTGACAATCCGTAATCTAGCTGTAAAGAGATCGCATGTCAAAGGTTCTAAGTAACGGATAATTTTTGGGGATTCATATCCAACATAAATACCTACTCGTCTTTGTGGACTCATCTTAGTACGTTATGGGGGCGTAATAGGCACGTATACGATACAATCAAATATGCCTAAATGTGAAATATCAGGATCATACCCAGTTACCAACTGTTGCGCAGAAAATGGTTGGCTAGACGTGGGTTTAAAGAGAATAAGTAATGTTGCATGCAATATGGCGTACCCCCATGTAGTAATAGGTAGGTTGGAACGCATAACCAATGTCCTAGCTATCATATGTAAACTTTTGATGGTAGCTTTTGCGTGACCATTTTGAGTGTGTATATGGGGTATGGGATGCTCTATATCGATTCCATTTGATATACATAAATCATCAAATCCCTTAGATTTAAATTCTCTAGCATTATAAAGTCTGATAGACTTGATTGGATGATCAGGGTGGTGAGCCCTTAATTATATAATTTTTGCTAGGAGCTTTGCGAAAGAAATATTTCTTGTGGACACCAATGCAACGTCTGACAACGGGTCGAAGCATCAACCAGAACCATAAAATATCTTAATGGTCTGTATTCTGGATGTTTTGGTCCACAAATATCACCTTGTATTCTTTGTAAAAATGGAATACTTTGTTTGTTATCTTTAACATAGGATGGTCTCGATCCCGTCTTTGCTAAATAACAAGTTTTGAAAAATGAATGACATGCCTTCGGCAAGGAAAACAAAGAAGAATATGATATAGGGTTCGCTTCAATTACTTTGGAAGACAAGGGTTGCGTTTCTCTTACTTTAGAAGGAAAAGATTGTGCATCAATTACTTTAGAAAGCACATTGTTACTCTGCATTGTAACAACCTTTTGTCCAATTTTATATTTCATTCAAAAGAAGGGATTTCGTATGAGTTCTTTAAAACACGGATCATCATATCACGACCTGGGTGCCCTTGCCAATGCTTGTATAAGTCACTGGACAACAGTTCATCATTAGTAATAACATGGGATTCAATAATCCTAATAGTGGTGATATACAATTCACTCGAGTGACTCATTAGTTTTTCTAAGATGCGTTTCCTTCCGAATTCACTAGAGGTCACGTATATGTACTAAATTCCATTCTCATAGTGAGTTTCCATGTGATAACCATTTGCACGGATATCTTTGAAACTTAACAAAGTGCGGTTAGATCTTGGTGTATATAGAGCTTCTGTGACTTTAATCATTGTTCCATTTGGAAATAAGAATTGAGCAGTACCTCGCCCAATAATTACTTGTGATGATTCAATCATCATAGTCATAGATGTATTATAAACAAATAATTGTTTATTTCTTAGGATAATGTGGGTGGTTGCACTATCAGCTAAACATTCAATTTCTACTTGAGACATTCCTACAAGTATATTAGGGAGGAATGTTATAAAAAAGAACAGTTTATCTCATTTCCTTTAGAGAATCATGTTCCACTAAAACGACGTCCTTTCCATTCTAATATGCATACTAAACAATAGATTATCATAAAGAAAGTAAAATTCTATAGAACGTAATAGAAAATAACTACTTATAAAAATACATACATATAACATATAAAATAGTAAGAATATGTTTAGCAACAATATACCTACTCAAACCATTAAACAAACGACATTCAACGATAACATAGAGTACTTCGAAGCATCTAACAACCTATTTAAAAACAGAGCCCAGTAAGCCATAAAACAATAAACCATATGTTTAGGCCCATGCAAAGTCAGGGGCATCCATTGATGGGGCCAAGTCCTCGTTGTCCCGGAAGTCTGAAATTGCTAAGTTGACGTCAGGGTTAAGATCGTTTTGTTCCATATAGTGAGCCTCTTGTTCAAGAGTTTCCCGGTACTTTTTTTGTAGATCCCAACTACATACGCACTCTCCTTACATTGCTTGTACAATGTCCGAGGAATCCACACCTAAAATAAGGCGCATTTTCATATTCAAAACTTTTATTAGCGGATTATTAGGCGTTTTCTTTAACTTAGGGTCGCTACCACTTTGGCCAGAAGTTCCTTCTCTGTGCCAAATATTAGAATGACCTTTACGTCCTCGGCCTCGATTATGTCCCTTATGCCCTCTTCCACGACAGTTATTATCTCCACGTGAGTGTGGAACACGGGGATGTGAATCAGAATGTCAAACCCTCTTTTCTTTGGGGTTCTTTCCTCTATAGACCTTGCCATGGTTAGCTTCAGGAACTTTTTTTTTCCCGACAGCTCTGGCATTGTTATTGACAAGAATCTCATTGTGCCTTTCAGCTATTTGCAGTAAGTTTATCAACTTACTGAATGTTGTGATTCTATTGTTGTCAATCTCCAAACGATACTGGTTCGCTAGTATCATGGATGAGGTGGGAAAGGTGGATAGGGTTTTCTGAATCATTTCCTCATATGTGAGTTTCTTTCCGCAGAAGTCAAGACGTTCCTGAAGTTGTAGCATATCTTTTTGGAAATCATTCACTTTTATTCAATCGAGGAAACAAATTTCATTCCATTGGATGGTTAATTATGGTAGCAAAGAATCATGAATGTTCCCAAAACGTCTCTCGAGTGCATCCCATAACTTTTTTGGTGTCTTCAAGTGGTGATAACCCCAACGTAGGTTAGGATCGATGTGCCTCTTAAGAAACATTAAAACATGAACTTTGTCTTTCTCATTTGCCGGAACGGCAACAATAGATGGCTTGATAGTGGAGGTGTAGTCCCTTACCACGAAGGTAGTTTCCACATCAGCTAACCAACGATGGTACTCAAGTCCTGCTGAGTCCAAAAGTTCGAACTCTGGTCGAATTGGGTCCATCTACATAAGACAAAGTAAGGGACATTAATATGGTGCTCAAGTCCTTCTGAGTCCATAAATACGACAAATTCCGGTACCATTTTTCGTAACCAAATTTTTATAGGGCAAGATGGATATAAAAACAAAATTTCTTCATGGTTGTGTGGGTGACAAAAATAAGTCATAGTCTAGTTTCTGATCATAACCCAGCCAACAAAGTTAATTAACCACATTTCTTTATAGTTTTAAAAGTTGGCAAGCAATTTGTTAACAAGGATAACAAAATAGTTAAATGAAAAACATGCCTATGAAAAAAAATAACAACATGCCCATTTAACATTTACATGCGCATAATTATTAAGGAGTAAGAGTAACAGTCCCTTTTCAAGTTTGGTTATAACAAGTTGCAGAATACATATATTTGATAAAAAAAAATTGGATAATATTATCAACATGCATTAGTGATTTTAAATAATATAATAAATGTTTAACTATATGTAATATATATATATGTATTATGGTCTTAAATTAAGTTGATCATTAACAAAGGTCTAAAATGGTACAATATTATTTTGAAAAGAAAATGCATGGTAAATTATTTAAGTGATAATCCTGATATTCATAAAAAATAGCATATATACATACATGCATAATTGGTAGTACAATATTTCAATTACCATCACATGGTAGAGTTTTTTTTTAAAAAAATAGTACAACATAACACAATGAGGTTTTAAAACTTTTTTTTTGGTCTAAATAAAATAAATAAAATATTATTGTCATAAAAAAAAATACATGGGAAAAAATAATATCATGTTACGAAACAAATTTATCATTTTCAAAGAAAATACCAACATGCATGCTTATATAATGGCTAAAATATACCTTCTTTAGTAGTTGTCCTTAATTGAGTGAAGAGAACAAAAAAAAATTTGTGTGAAGGATCAATACTCAGTTGGTTAAAACAAGGTGCTGATAACGTGTTCAAGTCTCGTTATTCTTCTTTAGATTATTAACTAATTACTGTAGAGATATTGGTTAGTAGATAAATAGCAATACATAAACTTTATAACATATAATGGACAAGTAGAGAGAAAGTAAGAGAAGAAGATTTTCTATTAATGCTTCTTGATGTAGTTAAAAATGAGCTAACATCAAAGTATATATAGTGATAGATGCATGTATCATTTGAGCTAGAGAGACAAGTGCTTGTTGCATGTGAAGTAGAAGGTCAAATGCCTAGTTTGCATGAGAGGTAGAGAGACAAGTTCCCTTGGTTGTATGTGATGTGAGCCAAGTGTTTAGCTTGCTCCTTTGAACACACACTTGTCCTACAACAAACGTGACAATGTATTTTCATTCTTTATATAACATTCAATATGGAAAGTGGCACAATGGGCACACTTTTCCTTTGGCACAGACGATCCGAGCCGCAATTAAACGTTCTTTTTATACCCAAGTCTTCAAAATCTTCAACAATCTTCTCATTTAATTAGTATAATATATAATTATATAACTTACTAAATAAATTGAATAATAATCATGGGAAATATGTAGATTCTCAACTAATGATTTTATTTTCTTCCTTGTTTATGAGATTTTCTCCTCTGTTTTCCATATGTGAAAGATATTATGTCGATCCTCCAAATCTTGTACAGACAAGGCAAGTTAAATTTCTAAATTTGGTCGCATATATTCCCACAAAAATAAACAATATAACACTCATATATTATTTTCATTCATGATGTCGACATTCCATTTATTCCATTTTTCTTCCATATCACAAGCTACAAGTCAAGGACTTAATTGGGCCCATATTTACACACTTGTATAATTTTTGGGCTCAACCCATCCATGTATTGAGATAGCAAGGTAATATCTGAGATTGACATCTGTTTATGTCCAATTTACGGATAAAGTTCAACATTTTAGTGCAATCAAGTTTTATTTGTCAAATACTGTAAAACTAAAGAAAACCATTAAAATGTACCAAATAAAACTAATGATTGTAAATTAAAATATAAAAATGATGTGGTCTTTCAAAAATGGAGATTCTATTCAAGACTAATCACGGAATTTTACTTTTATATAACACGGTGCATGCAATTGCTAGAGAAACAAAACATCCAAGGAAAGTGAATGAAATACAAAATTACGTTGAAAGCCTAGTCTCACTCGGCTCTTATAGGCATATAAAAAAAAAATTGAGAAGAAATTAATGATGCCTAAGGCCAAAGAAGAACAACAGGGTTTAGAATACTCCGAGATAAAAGGGAGATTAAACCTTTGTTGCTAATAATTTTGATGGTATTCTGTATCAGAATTCTGATTTCTGTAGTTATTAAGCATAATAAGTTCTTGCTTGATATGGGTGTCTTTCTTTTTATGGGTCAGTTTCTGTAGGTGTAGGCTCTTGGGTCGATAACAGATCAGCTACCAACGGAGCTTGATTTGTTATGTATTTTTTATGTTGGCTGTCACAGAATTTATGTTGGTCACAAATCACTCTTATTGGGTGGTGCCTGGTGGATGGACCGACTGCATGCTCTCTATCATATATCTTCTTATTTTCTAGTTTAGTTAAATTGCACATTAATCTCACTGTACCAATTATGACACGCATTGTTACTTAATCAGCTGCATAAACTATAAATCATTATGGTCGCCACTAAGTGCTGGAAAACTTTGTTTCATCATCAAATTTTACCATATATCTAGTTTGACCTGCGTCAAGAGTGTTTGACCAAATATTCATCAAACTCTCTTATCATCTTGTGAAACAAATCTTGCTTTTCAAATCGAGAAAGACTGTTGGGTAATTGTAGGTGAAGCAGTTAAGATATCATTTAGGTTTGATGAGATTAATTTAAAATGGGGATGGTACACATGCGCTCCTTACTTGTAACCTTTATTTATTGGATGTGAGCTCGATTCTGAACACTTTTCCATTGACATCCGTTATATCCACTCCTATATTATTTGTTAGGAAATAAAGGGAGGACGACACGTGTAAGATGATTAAGGAAAGAAGCAGTGGTTCTAAGAAGAACGAGAAGCACACAATCAAAACCGTATGAAAAGATCGAGTAAAAGACAGATGTGAAAGACTGAATAAATCCCTGCATGATTGACACATAAGATCGGAAAAGTAGCATCACACTGATCGAAACAGATAGCATTAAATTCTTATTGAACGGGAAAGTAAGAGTAATAAATGAACATGGAACGGGAAAGTAAAGGCAATAATTACTTTTATTACTTTAACCACATGATTGACACCTATGATCGGGACAAAGATGATTCTCAAAGGACGAAGAGTACGTGTTAATCATACAAGGTAACGGACCAAAAAAGAAGAGCATGACCTGTCAACCATACAATCATCCCGATCTAAAGATAATAAGGAGAACGAAAGAAGGTATCGGGACAAGAGGGACCCATTAGATAATCTATAAATAGAAGAGATCATTCAGCAGAGAGGGGGTCGGAAAATTGAAAGAAGAATAGGCTAAGGAAGAGTAATCA
>JAJJMC010013734.1:348710-362071 GCA_023531435.1 Papaver californicum
AAATTATTGGTTGTTCATGTCAATGGGAATTTTGGCATAAACAATTTGGCGCTAGAAACAGGGACTGTGTCAAAGGATTTATCCTACCTGTTCAAGAAAAATGGATTTTTCTGATGTATTTCAAATATTAAAGAAATTTAGTATAAATAATTTGATAGTTTTATGCAACATTCTGGCTTAATTTAATCTTTTCCAACAAGTGATTTCTATTGCATAATAACTTATATGTGATATGCAAAAGGGAAATTGTTTGTCGTTAAAAAGAAAAAGTTTTAAGTTTGAATGAATTTGTTTAAATGTTTGATTTCCTTTTATATGAATTTTAAAAGATTCATGGTAGATGATACAAATTATTTTACTGAAAGTATAGATAGATTATTAGAAGGTCAGTAAATTAGTGTCTGACTCATTCTTTATTAAATAATATATTAGAAATTATGTGACTAACTTTTGAAAGATCATTAGAATTCAATAGAGAAAAGAAACCATCAAGAAACAAAGAATCCAGAAGAAATATGTCTCAAGAAGCAGGCTCTGGAAATCAAGACAGTAACGTCAGACAAAATTACAAACAAAGAGAAGAAGAGAGTGAACCAGAACAACAACAGAGTGATTTAGGAAATCATACACCTATTCAGGAATTAACACCAAATACCATTATTCAAAATAAATCGTCACATCATGAGAATTCACAAAATGAAGTAAATCATCTTCAAAATCTGTTGGAAGAAATGAATGAAATAAGAAGAGAACAAAGAGCCAGTAATGATCAAATTGTATTATTAACCAAAGAAAATCAAGCTTTGAAAAATACGATTCAACGTGAGGAAATACTAGCAGCAACAGGGTCACGAAGTCAAGAAGCAATTTCTGGAAGGCATGCACCCAGAAATGAAATGGAAAATCAAGATCAGAGAATGGTATTAGCAGGATCATCATCCCGGGCTAGGAGGCAACGGGAAAATCAAGAAATTCAACGTGCACAATGGCAAAAATGTATTGAAGCTATGGAGCAAATGAAAGAAGAAATAAAAGGGTTAAAAAATAAAGAAGGAGGAAGAATTGAAGAGGTGTTGAAGGAAGCCAAACGAACACCGCTGGCACAACAATTGACATGTGTTCCATTGCCAAGAGAATACAGTATTCCTGTATTTGAATGTTATGATGGTACAAAGGACCCGACCTCACACTTAAAATATTATAATCGAGTGATGTCACGATGGGACGGACAAGATGCAATAATGTGCCGATACTTCCCATCAAGTTTGAAAGGTTCAGCATTGTTATGGTATGACAGATTGCCAGAAAATTCTATTCAATGTTACTCACAATTAGTGAGGAAATTTCTCGAGGCATATATGTACAACAAGCCCGTTGATTCGGGAGTGGACAGACTATATTCCCTTACATCATGGCCAGAAGAGTCGATTCGGTCATATACGGCCCGATGGCATGCAATTTGCCAAGCAATTGGAGATGTAGATTTAAGTACAACGATTAATCATTATAAGTGGGGAATCGCTGATCGGAGATGTCAACTTTTTATTGAAATTCATCGTAACAATCCCAAAACTGAGAGACAGCTCAGGGAAATAATAGAAATATGTGCAAGATTGCAAGATGTACAAGAACAAGGTCCGAGAAGTAATTCGCGAAATCAAAGAAACATAAAAAGGACAAATTCAATCGAAGTATCACCAGAACAAAAAAAGAAATTCCCTCATAAATCTGAACCAAGAGAATCAAAACGCCCACGACAAGGGGATAACAAAAACTTTGTTCAGCGATTTCAAGAAAGAGTGTTCACAAAACTCAATATATCATATTCTGAATTATTCGAAATCATAAAAAATAAACCAGATTTTCAGTGGCCACCATCAAGAGGAAATCATCCTGAGTTCACACAACATTCAAAAGATTATTGTGAGTACCACAGTTATAAAGGGCACACAACAGATAATTGCAGGAATTTTATTATACTGGTACAAAAAATGATTGATGCAGGAGAGTTGAAAGAATTCATTCAAAGGCCCGAACCAATAGCAAGACCAGACAAAGGCAAGGCAGTGCATATCCCGTATAACGAACAAACCATTAATATGATATCATTTACAGAAGAAAGAGATACAGATATGAACGCTGCAATCAGTAAAAAGTTATGCAAGAGGATTAGGGACCATGAAATTTTTAAAGTATCAGGAAGAATAACGGAAGCTTGGGAAGATTGAATGGCATCCCCTTTAACTTTCTCGGCACAGGAAGTAAATCAAGAAATTGAGATGCATAATGATTTTTTGGTTCTTACATTGCTAATGTCAGGGTGGAACGTTAGAAAAATTCTTTTGGATGGGGGCAGTTCTTTAAATGTGTTGTTTCATGACACATTTTGAAAAATGGGACTCAAAAAAGATCAGTTAATCCCGTCCCGATATGTGATTTATGGGTTCAATGGAATGGCTTCAAGACCCGAAGGAGATGTTGATTTGGAAGTATCTTCTAGACCAATTAACATCTTGACAAGATTCAGCATAGTAGATGCTCCATCCCCGTACAATGCAATAGTCAGGAGACGATGGGTACACCAGCTGAAAGGTGTAATTTCAACTTATCATAAATATTTGCGGTTTCCAACACCGCAAGGAGAAATGGAGATCAAGGGAGATCAAGATGATGCAAAGTTTTGTATAATGGCAGAAGTAAGAATGAATGAAGAACGGGAACAACAACAACGGGAAAGGAAGAAAGACCGTAAAATCAAAGCAAAGGAAGAGGAGATAAATTAATACTTGAAAAGAAACATCGAACAAAAAGCAACAAATGAATTAGGAGAAAGCAGTAAGAATCAAGAAAATTCAACAAATCGGCAATTCGAAGGATCCTCATAGCAATTAAAGGGAACTCCAACTTCGATCGGGAATCCTAAACCAATTTTCACTTCTGTAGAAGAAACTAAAATTATAAATATTGGAACTACAGAATTGCCTAAATAAGTGCGAATTGGAACATTGATGAAAGAAGACATGGAGCAAAGTTTGATCAAGCTACTTCGTGATTTTGTAAATATATTTGCATGGAACATGGAAGACATGCCCAGGATAGATCCAAATATTGTACAACATGAATTACAAATACGTCCCGATGCTATACCATTTCGACAACGGATACGTAAGGTTGCACCGGAGTATCACGATCCAGTAGAAAAAGAGTTAGCAAAGCTTTTAAATGCAGGATTCATTCGTGAAGTACGATATCCAACGTGGATTTCTAATATGGTGATCGTTCCAAAAAAGAACGGTGGAGTAAGAATCTGTATAGACTTCACCAATTTAAATAAGGCATGTACGAAAGATAGTTTTCCACTTCCCAACATTGATCAGTTGGTAGATGCTGTAGAAGGCCATGAGGCATTATCTTTTATGGATGGTCAGTCGGGATATAACCAGATTGCACTTGCAGAAGCTGATTGATGTGATTTGGGATTACCCAATAAAATAACCGCAATCGCACGGCGTCTAACTAGTAGACAACGGCAAGTACGGGTCGAACCCACAGAGAGCGGGGAAATGCTGCAATTAATATCTCTAATAAACTAACCAAGAGGAATATTTTTTGTGATTTTTATATTAATAAATAAAATAATAATAAACTAACTAAACTAATAAAATGTGACCGAGTAGAGAGAGTCGGTAACCAGGGTTTTTCAGTATCCACCACTATTTAATTCATGAATATTTAGAGTCGCAAATATCACTGGGACGCCCTAAACATGATGCATCAAAAATCCCTAGTCTCAAGCATACACCATAAAATTGCGCTAGCGAGAAAATTGTACGAAACTAATTAAAGGTCTACAAATAATACTTGGCTATTCTAAGTATACCCCATCAAAAGATTTAACCTAAGCATGGAATATCAAATAAGTAGACAAATATATTTTTAGAATAACAACTGTATACCAGAAACATGGAACATCAAAACCATAGGCCAAGCATGCACCATAAACGACAATACAATTGTTTAAAGTCATGAATTTAATCTATTTAAATATAATGGTCTGTATCAAATATTTAATTCAATTGATCTAAAACTGTAAGTGGTTTCAACATCAAACCCTAGTTATAAATTAATTTAGAACATAGAGAAGGGTTTCTTAAAACCCATAGAAATAATTAAAAAAAAGTAAAGGACAAGGATTAAACCCAGTTGTACAGCAGCCGTTTTCCTCTATTCTGAAGAGCGTACAGAAGTACCTCGAAATCCGTCCACAGCCAAAGAAATACCCTCTCACCCTAACAGCCAAACTAGCAAAGCAGACTGTACAGGCTTCTCTCTGCCGTCAGAAAAAAAACCACCGAAAAAAGAACCGGCCCCCCTTCTTATAGCTTTTTATCCTAGGTTTACTAATAATAGAAAACCTATTCCTTTTCTCTTGGCCGTTGGATAACACCAATCTTCACTTTCTAGCCTAGCAACATACCTACTCTCTTTCCACCGTACTTCAACTTAGCCTACTCATCTAATTTGACCTCCTCCATCAGCCGTCACATCTAGCTTCTAACTTTATGAATAGACCTAGCACTACACCAAGCCACCTATCCAGTCCCATACTTCTTATTCACGTGAACCAACAGACAATTCACATCACGTCTCCATGCCGTCCTTTTCACTAGCTTCTTTCTTTTCTTACACTTAGCCACTAGCTCCAACACTTAGTCTTCTCACAATTGTACCTGACGCCTCCCTAGGCTTCTATCTTTTGTCTTCACTACCTCACTAGCCATCTGAACACTATCCTACACCATGAGTCAAAAGCTAAAGAAATCTAACAACTTAATCCACGTGAAGACTCCATCACCTCTCTCATCTTTCTAGCCATCATCTTGCCAACAACACCTGACGCCTACACCAATCAGTCCTTCTCTTCACAACGCTATCAATGCATCACCAACTTCTTCTCACTTTTCTATGGCCTACACAAAATCACGTCAAACCACACAACCTACTTTCCACTTCCAATCACATCTTAACAGCCGTCCTTTTATAGCATCAACCTAACTTGTTCACGTGAAGTGAACAGAATTTGCCTCCTAAAAAGCACCTTCACCTCTTGACGCATTCCCTTGCTCCTGTGCACCTGCTCGTTACGTGATAGTGAGCAATACTTCGACTATGTTTCAACGCAAACGACGATTAACACCAATTTTGACCGTATTTAATTTATAACTTCAGATTTTATGTGAACCACCTAATAAAATAATAAAATGGTAAATTTAGTATAATAATAATGACTAGAAAATATAAATAAGGTGGTAAAATTGTATAGATTAAGAGTCTATCACTGATCAAGAACATACGGCATTCTTCACTCCCCGGGGGTTGTATTGCTATACCAGGATGCCATTTGGATTACGAAACGCGGGAGCAACATATCAACGACTGGTTGATGCAATATTCAAACCTTGGATCGGGCAAATTCTAGAAGTTTATGTGGATGATATGTTGGTAAAAATTAAATTATATATCAATCATCTACAAGACCTCACTGAAATTTTTGGTGCATTACGAAAATACAAGATGAAAGTTAATCCGGAGAAGTGTATTTTTTGTGTTACTTCGGGACGTTTTTTGGGTTATTTAGTTACAAAAAATGGAATTGAACTTGATCCAGGAAAGATTCAAGCAATAACAGATATGCCATCACCCAACAGCATTAAAAGTGTACAGAAATTAAATGGATGTTTGGCCGCTTTAAGCAGATTTATTGCTAGATCATCAGAACGGTGCAAACCCTTTTTTGATATACTTAAGAAGAAAAATAAATTTGATTGGAACGATCGATGTGAACAAGCATTCTAAAACATAAAAATGCATCTGGCTACATTACCAGCATTACAGAAACCGGAACCTGAAGAAATATTAACTTTGTACATAGCGGCAACGGAAGATGCAATCAGCGCAGTGATGGTACGTACTAATGAAAAAATAGAAAAACCAATATATTACATCAGCAAAACCCTAAATTCAGCAGTTTACACTAAAATCGAACAACTCATTTTATCATTGGTCTTTGCCACTCAGAAGTTACGTACCTATTTTCTCACACATTATGTTCGTGTCCCGAGCAAGGCACCATTACAATCAGTATTAAAGAATACAGGAAAAGTAGGGAGGATCGTAAAATGGAACGCCCAGCTAGAAAAATTCAACATCATTTATGAGTTGCAAACCGCACAAAAATCTCAAGTTTTAGCTGACTTCCTTGCGGATTTCCCGATTGAAGAAGAATATGAAATTCAAGGTCCGATAGCTGGAAAAAAAAGAAATTAACTTATTTAAAACTTTTTCACTAAAATTTTCATCACTTTAATAATTCATTTTTTATTTGTATATCTATGTTAAAGGATTACCAGGATGCGATGAAGAGGACCCACAAGATATTCTGAACTCAACAAATTCTCAAAGGTGGGAAGTCTTTGTTGATGGGTCCCGAAATAAGGAAGGAACGGGAATTGGCATTGTGATTACTGCACCAATGGGAGGACGAATGACACATTAATTTCGTCTTGAGTTTGAAGAACATACAAATAACATAGTAGAATATGAAGCTGTGGTTCATGCTCTAAAACTCATCATCGAGTTAGGAACCAACAATGTTCGACTCACAAGTGATTCACAATTGGTAATTCGACAAGTCGAATTAAAATATCAAACACTTGATGAAGATTTAGTACAATATAAAAACCTTGTTCAAACCTTAGCAAATCAAATCCCAAACATTATTTTTCGGCATCTGTCCCGAGACAAAATCGACATGTTGATGCACTGGCATTCATTTCCTCCATGGTAAACAATCATAATATCACAGCTATAAAAGTCGGAAGAATATATGAACCATCTATACAGATAAAAACACTTAATAACATAGAAGAAGATGTGATAGAAGAAATTAATGATCCCGCAATAAAAAATACTGTACCTATGCCTCAACAAGTAGATGATCAACCAAATGAACCAGATTGGAGGATTCCGATTCATCAATATCTACAAGATAAAATATTCCTTCAAATTCTAAAGAAGCGAGAAAAATTCAACTTAAATCGGATAATTACCAGCTTCGAGATGGTATTTTGTATCGTAAATCATTCCTCGGGCCATTATTCCGATGGTTATCACAAAAGGAAGGATTACGGATACTCAAAGAAATACATTATGGAGATGCGGGAAACCACAGTGGAAGACGTTCACTCGCATTAAAAGCTAAAACCCAAGGTTATTATTGGATATCCATGCTTAAGGACTCAGAAAACATGGTACGAAGGTGTGAAGAATGTCAACGATTCGCAAAGAAAATCAAAGCACCTGCCACAGAGCTTAATTCTATACTCAGTCCATGGCCATTTGCGAAATGGGGGGTAGATATTGTTGGTCCGTTAGTTGAAGGGACCAAAAAGAGAAAATATTTAATTGTGGCCACCGATTATTTTACCAAGTGGGTAGAAGCTAAAGCATTAGCTCGAATCAGAGACATCGATGTGTTCACATTTTTATTTGAAGATATCATCTGCAGATTTGGGATTCCAGCAGCCATAGTTTCTGATAATGGAAAGAAATTTCAAGGAAAGAAAATTGATATGCTATTTGAAGCATTTAACATTCAGAAACACAAATCCACACCATTCTATCCCCAGAGTAATGGACAAGCTGAATCCACAAATAAAACAATCGCAACAAATTTGAAGAAAACATTGGGTGGACATTAATAACAATGGTGTGAACAATTACATAACACATTATGGGCGTATCGTACCACAAGAAAAGAATCCACTGGAGAGTCATTATTCCTTACCTACGGGACAGAAGCAGTTATACCAACAGAAGTCATTCTACCTACAACTAAAACAGAAGCATGAGTGAAAAATCTAAATTCAGATTTAATGTTACAAAAGTTAGATGATTTAGAAGAAAAAAGAGAAATGGCACTCAAGAAAATGGAAAATTATCAAAGAAAGTTGGCACAGAATTACCACAAAAAGGTCAAGTCACGAAACTTTGTCCAAGGACAATATGTTTTACGACAAATCACGGAATACCATCGGGACAAAAGTGCAGGGAAGCTCGCACCAACCTGGGATGGTCCGTACATAATATAAGCATCAGCAGGACAAGGATCATACTATCTTCGGAATATGCAAGGAGAAATCTTACAACATCCATGGAACGCACAATACTTAAAACTTTATTATCCATGATTAACAATACAGCTATGGTGACCAATACAGGTATACAAATTTTTCTTCAATACTATATCTAATGATAAGATTTTTTATAAAGTTATACTTAAAATAACAGTCAATTCCAGGAACACCTCATTCTGGAAAACGCTACGATTGGCGACATAATCAAAATTCAATTACTCCAGGAACACCTTATTCTGGAAAACACTACGATTGGCGACATAATCAAAATTCAATTCCAAGAACACCTTATTCTGGAAAAAACTTCGATTGGCGACACAATTATGATTCAATTACTCTAGGAACATCATATTCTGGAAAGCGCTTACGATTAGCGATACAATCGTAATATCAACAAAAAGGTAAATGTCCTTATAGAATTTTAATAATTGTGAGATTCTAATAAAGAAGGAATGCCTAATTTATGGTTATCATTTTCAGAGTACGTACGGGACCAACCCTGTATCTTACCCTTGGCTCGGGTTTGTTTCGTATGTGTGGGATCTCGAATTACATGTTTTGAGGTATATATACTTCGATCCATTGTACTCATGAAACAATATGATTAACCTAAAGATTTTGAAAATATCATCTCTTATGCAGGAACAATATTAAAAGCATATCCAAGAACATTAGAAGAAAGTCACAAAATGAAGTTTCCAACTAAAGTATGTCAAAACTCAAGATACAAAAGGATCTGGACACAAGAAAAGAATATCAAAAGATGAAGCTATGAGAATTAGAACAAAGAACAAGTACAACTAGGCTTCGGATTGGTGCATCGGGACGGTTGAGAAGGAACCTTCGGACAGGAGCGCGACCATTCAATACAGAAGGATCGGCTTGAGCACGATCCAAGGCAGCATTAAATGACATTGCAATTTTTGCCTTGGCATCTTGTCTCACCCAACTTGTATAAGCATGCCCGTAATCAATTTATGATTGAAGATCTTTAATTTTTTGCTGATATTTTCTACTTGTTTTCCCAAGCAGGATCTTTGATCTTTTTCAGCATTTAATTCCTTTAATAGCTCCTCAGATTTTGATTGCTCTTTTACAATTTCCTGTTCACGAGCTTCGAGCTTAGAAGTCTCAGCATTCAAACGAGTTTGCAAATCCCGAAGCTTTAGTATGCTAAGAGCTACGTTCTTTTCCGAAGTCTTCAACTCTTCAGTAATATTTGTTATTGTGCTATTCGCAACATTGAGTTCAGCTTCTGCTATTGTTGCTCGTGCATTAGCTTCATTGACCTTCTTTTCTAACCCTGAAAACCAGAATAAGTATCAGATAAACCATATAATACCCTAAACAAAACAAGCATATAACTCAAGCATATACCTCTAGCTATAGACTTAAACTCTGTTTCATTAAGAGTTAAAGTTTTCAGAGCTTCCTGATATTTCGATTCAGCTCTATTGCGTCTCCAAGTATTCAACTCAATACTATCGGACAACTGTGCTAATTTCCCTTTAACCAATTCCATTTCCATATTTACTTCTTTTGCACGATTATTCAACTGAATCATCCTACACTAGAACCTAAATAGAGATTCCAAGTCTCCCGCTGATCCCATAAATGAAATTCAAAGCTTAAAAAAAAAAATGGTACGAACCTATAGAGGTACAAACCCAAAATAGGTACGAACTAAGGGGCAAGGAACGAACCTTGATTCTGACTTTGAAGCCCTTGATTTTGATCCTCAAAATTTTGAAGTTGTTGTTGTTGTTGTTGTTGTTCTTGATGTTGTTGTTGCTGTTGTTGTTGTTGAAGATAGTTGTTTTGCTGCTTGAGATTTTTATTTTCTTGCTGCAAATCATCATTTCCACGCTTCACCATCTCTGCTTCGTTCTTGAACAATAGCTCCATCATTGTGGACCGAGCTTTATAAAACTTATACGAAGCGAATAGGCAATCGGTGTCATATTTAAGCTGAGCAAGAGCTTGCTGCGGGAAAGAATATGATGGACCCTCTGCAATAGCCAGAGCTTCATTTAAAGAAGAAGGAGGATTTAGCGGGATGGATTGATCGTAACATTCGCTATCGAACCAGGCGTCCCGAGCATCCTCCAGTGGAACATCACCAAGTGAATTCTGCAGCCTAGACATCGAAGAACTATCAGATTTCAATGAATCGGGACATGCGCAAGTATTCAGAAGTTCTTTTGGAAAGAAACAACTTGAAAGATTCGTCCTCATCACCAACAAGGTTGATTCCTTCATTCATTCTCATATTTAGATCCACTTCAGAGAAGGACCTTTGAGCAGAAGGTTCAACATCAGGCATGTCAACATCGGCCCTATCAGCATTAGTGGAAGAATGAACCAATGTCCCGATGGGTGCATTTGATTCATGAATGACTCCAGAAGCATTTTTATCTACAAGGAGGTTCGGGACATTAGGGACATCTGTAACTGAAGTACTAGGAGCTATGTTTTCAACATCCGCTTCTTCAGTAACTTCATTTGTCTTTTCTTCTACAATAACATCAACAAAAACATTTTCTTCTTCAATATTTCTTCAACAATAACAACATCATTCACTTATTCAATATTTTCCTCTTCAACAGCAATATCATCTGCTTCTTCTTGAGGTATTCCAGTAAAAACTGTCATTGTACCACTATTTGAAGCGATTGGCTCTATGTCGAAGTTATAAGGAAGGGGAGAAAAGGAATCATAGAAGCCAGTTGGAGCAGCAGTAGTAGGAACAGCTTCAGAAATAGATTGAGCTATTGAAGGCTGGCCCGAAGAAATAATTGGCTCCCCCACGCTAACAGGAACAACATCAATGATGACGCGCTGTCCCGAAACTTCTGCTTAGACCGAACCTTCAACGTTCTGTCCCGCAGCTAAGATAAGAGCGGAACTGCTATTCCCTTCAACAAAGCAATCTCTAATCTCCCCTTCTTCTACTTCAGAAGGGTACAACGGTCTATTTGGTTTCTTTTTCTTCTTCTCAGGGAGAACCAATTTTCGTTTCCCTTACCTTCAATAACTTCTTCCTCAACTCTTTGCCTAACTTCAACGATCTGAATACCGAGGCTTGGGCGAGGAGGAGGAACTTCAGTTTGAAGTTCGGAATCGGGTTCAACCTGAAGCACAAACATATGTCCCGTAAGAAAAAATTCAATGGTAGTTCGGGACAATACTAAAAGAAAGAAGAGTACGAACCTTATATTCAAACTTGTAGTCATCAAAATTTAACCGCCAATGACAATAGCTTGGGAAACGTTTACGAACCCTTTGAATTTCATCTTTGCAGATGTTACCAAAAACCCAAGGACCTTCAATTATAATTTTGGAGTACGATACCACTTATAGTCATGATCTTGACGAATTCTTTCTTTTGTGGGAAAATCAATTTTGGTAAATGGAATAAACTTGATTTTTGGATCGTCAACCTCATATAATAAGGGAAATCCCATAAGACACTTACGAACAGGGCTAACGCTCCACGTCACAAAATTTCTGATACTGACACCATCTCCGTATGTAGAATGAAAATTTTCAACTGTATAATTGTCATGTTCTACAAAATTTGGAACGTCACAAGTAAGATTAGTCCGCCCTTCACTTCGGAGGATACACTCATCAAGGATACGCCACCAATTTCCATTATACTGTGTAATGGATCGAGCTTGACCATGAGGAGAATCACCGCGAGATGCAAGAACTTCAAATCGGAAAGGATTTTCTTCTTCATATAGTGGGAGACGAAGTCCGGCTAGAGTGAGGCTTTAAATCCCTCAAGAGCATGTCTTCTCTTAAAATCCTCAATATTCATCGACTGATAACTATAAGTGGCATGAGCCCGCTTATTTCTGGGGGCAGGACTGGTAGTTATAGAAGCATCATGAGCTGGGTTAAGAACAGACCGAGACACAACATATCTAGAAGAAGGATTTCTTGAAGGTCTTCCGGTTTCTTGGTGATCACCAACATCATTGGGATTTCTGGAAGACATAATGTTTTTATTTGAAAAGAAAATTTCAAAGGATCAATGTATGAAGGAATCATCATAGATCATAAAGAAACAATCATAAAAATCAAAAGCAATTATCAGTTCAATCATATCTGTTAAAAGCTAATCATGGTTAAATATCAAAATAAGATACTGGAGGTTAAAATCCTCAATATACATGGAGAAAGAAGATAAACAATTACTTGATCAAAAGTAGAATAAATGTGGTTGATGCTAAAACCTCCTGAACAGTTGGGAGAACGAAAGTATTTGAAAATTCCAAGGAAGATAAAGAGCATCAACTTTAAGAGGTAAAGACAGAAGTAGAAAAGACTGCATCGTATTTAAAGAAAAGAATAGAAACCGTCACAATTTGAAAAGGTGTTAATCCAGGCAAAGATTTGATTTCCTCGAAAAAAGGTAACTGAGACAAACGTGATAATAGAAGTTACTGCCTGCGAAAAACTCGCATAACGTGCGAAAAGAAGTAATGGTAAAACAAAAGGTAATAATTATTCTTCTACTTTTTCCAAAACCTTGGATCCACCGTTGAAAGTTTTTGAAAAAAGAAGAAAAAGGGGGCAAGTTGTTAGGAAATAAAGGGAGGACGACAGGTGTAAGATGATTAAGGAAAGAAGCAATGGTTCTAAGAAGAACAAGAAGCACACAATCAAAACCGTATGAAAAGATCGAGTAAAAGACAGATGTGAAAGACTGAATAAATCCCTGCATGATTGACACATAAGATCGGGAAAGTAGCATCACACTGACGATTTTTTCGCGATTTTGCCGATTAATCGCCGATTAAAACAGTTAGCATTAAATGCTTATTGAACGGGAAAGTAAGAGTAATAAATGAACATGGAACGGGAAAGTAAGGGCAATAATTACTTTTATTCCTTTAACCACATGATTGACACCTATGATCGGGACAAAGATGATTATCAAAGAACGAAGAGTACGTGTTAATCATACAAGGTAACGGACCAAAAAAGAAGAGCATGACCTGTCAACCATACAATTATCCCGATCTAAAGATAATAAGGAGAACGAAAGAAGGTATCGGGACAAGAGGGACCCATTAGATAATCTATAAATAGAAGAGATCATTTAGCAGATAGGGGGTCGGAAAATTGAAAGAAGAATAGGCTAAGGAAGAGTAATCA